>VYZM01017412.1:2927-50366 GCA_013398915.1 Dromas ardeola | reverse complement strand
TTTTTTTTTTTTTTAATGAAGGAGCACCTTCAAGTTGGTGGAAAGGAGGTAGGTGAAAGACCCTCTGGAATTATGATTGAAGATCATGAGAGTATAATGTAGAGAACTGCAAAAAACAAGACTTCAAAAAAGGAAAAAAAAAAAGAAAAAAACAAGGAAGGGGAACTATGAACTCTGACGGAACTTTGGTACTACCAAATTAACAGAATTAGCAGTCAGAAAGTAAAAGCACCGAAAAGTCTAAAAATTGGGAGATTTACATTTCTCAGAAAGAAAATGAAAGGAGAAGCAGCCTCCTACACAATAAATTTTGAAAATACTGAACTAATGCTTGAAAGGAGCACCTTCAAGGTGTGAGTTAGAAGGTCCAGTACAGAGGCCATGTAGACTTTTTAAGTGATAAGAATTTGCTGTACTTTCAGAATCAGCCTCCTAAAACATAACAGGAAAAAAGAAAACCTGAAAGTGAAACATGAGGTTCCCATGATGACTACTACAGATACCTCAATCAAAGAAAACTATTAATTGCAATCGATGCATATAGAAATAATATTTCACTTTGCATGGTTATCCTGAAATACTCTGTCTCAGATGCTTTGATTTTAGTGACCGTGATTACTAATATAAAAAATACTTTAATGGTTACCCTGTGGGTAGAAAGAAATATGCAAATGTAGTTAATTTCCAGAGAGGAAGAAAGATGACTTAAAAATAAAACCATGGTTTCTCAATTGATGATGTCTTCAACAAGCCATTGACACCAAGGAAATGGCTTGTTATCCTATCATTGGTGCTGTCATAATCTCATCTTTCCCCGTTTCTGTCAGCTCCAAGATACATACCACCTTCTCTCTCTGCCCATATGGGCAGCTTTTTACTTCTGACCAGACGCTTGCTTAGGATATTTTTTAGGGTGAGATGCTTGTGGCTGTTTTGTGTTGAAGCTGGAACTTTGATGCATTACTAAAATGTTGGCTTGTAGTCCTTTCTGTCAGGTAGCTCTGAGGACCACAGCATATTGGATGTAAAGGGTTTTTTGTTTCCTACGAAACCAAAATATCCTACTCCAGACGAGGCAGCATGAGAGTTGGTTCTGGTCAACAGAGCAGCCTCTGTCTCTGAAGAGATGCTTCCCATCCTTCCTAAAATGTAAGACTTCCCAGGCTGTAAAATGGAAGTTGGCCTCCTTCCCCATATGGTCACCTGCCTCCCTGTTTACTTTTGAACAGCTGTTGCACCCCTTTACAAGGTGAGTGGGTGCGTGTTGAGGAAGGGTTTGGTTAATAGTGTTTAAATGCATTGTACAAGTGGGTAACCGTAGGGAAAAGAATTTTTTTTGTTTGCTTTTTTTAGTGGAGATACTTTGTAGTAGAGTCTTGCCTTTGTCTGGGGTTATTGTTTGCAGAGAGGAATGAGATGATATAATGATGCAGGATATACTTGTGCTTTCCTGTTGTGGTATGTGTGGTTGGAAGTAATCTGGGTGTAGACCTGGTTTTCTTCTAAATGGTATGTTGCACAGGGCTGAGAGCAGGCGCTGTAAGGTAATGGGGAGGTAGCTGCTGGTTGAAAAGGAAGATAAAGCTACATGTTTCCTTTTTATGGTTGGGTACTTTTGTTGTTTTTTTTTTTTTTTTACATGGTTCTGGGCATTCATTTGAATATTCCTAAATAACATTTAGTGAAGATTTGTGTGAGAAAACACGACTGCGCCTGTATGTGCATATAGCATGTGCCCATATTTACCAAAATACCAGCACGGTTGATAACCGTTCTCTTCGTGTGGCAGCGCCGCTAAAGCCATTTTCTATGTTGCCTTTCAGGCACGTGTCCTGCTCTGTCCCTCTGATTTTACACTAAGAAACTCGTCCATATGCTGTTCAGACCTGATATTCTGGCTCAATCTGTTTCAGATGCTCAAAAAAGTCCTTTCCAGGGACCTCCTCTTCTGTCACATTCACATTTGAAAGTGATATTTTGTTACTGATGCACGTGGATGACATTGCATTTATTGGATGCTTAATTCCTCTGCAACATTCAGTATTTGGTGCTACCAGGGGTAGAATGAGGGCAGGGTTTAGACCCAAGAAGAGAAGTGTTCCTGGCAGTAATGGCCAGTGTGGAAATCCTTGAAATGACACATATGATGAGCGAAGTTTGTAAGATGAGTAGTAAGGGAGTGTTCTCTCTGGAGAACAGGAGGGGAATGAAGCTGGAGTGCGAGGTCTGTGATGTCCCCATGAAGATGGTTTTTCCTGGAAAATGTAGAGAGGGGGGATATGATGAGAGGGACGTGTAACACATTGGAAGGTTTTGGAAATGCGATACTGTCATTTGTTTGCACTGTCAGGCTGACTGGCCTACTTTTCCTCTGAAAAGGATTTGCTGACAACTATGTGAAATCCCTCCAAATGAAGGTGTAGCCCCACATAGCAGCAGTAGTCCCTACCTGTCGGAGCTGGAGTTTCTCTCTTCCATCTGCTTCAATCTGAAATCTGTTGCTGTCAGCAGTTTGACCTCCAGGCTTTAACTGAATTTCCATATTCAGAGCGCTAGATGTTGGCTTTCAGATGGCAGTGGAGACAAGTTCTCTAGTAAAGAGTCACAGAAAATCTGCTGCTGTCTGCACCTTCACTTTGCTGATAGCACAGCTTTTAATATTGCGCTCTTAATTAACTATGTACCCTGCTTTCATTTCTTGGTTGAAGAATGCTTGAAGCAATGGGTGTTTGCTCCTGTCGCTGCAGTCCTAATTTCAGGCAAAGTCGAAAGGAAAGAGGAAGTGTGGGGGAGAAACCCTATTGCAGTTTGATAACACATTTAAATAATCATTGTTTTAAGGTGTGATGTATCAAAATCAGTTGTCTATATTTTAATAGAAATATTCATTTTTAATTTGTTGTTAATATAAAAATATTTTGATGTTATAAAATGCGTATGCAACACTTAAGACGGCCTTGCACAAAGTGTCTATTTTTAATGCTGGAGGTACAGCCTCTCTAGAACAGGGTATTTGCTTAATCATACCCTGTTGACTCTTATCTTCTTCTTTTCCCCACTCATCTTTCACCCACGGTTCAAATGGCTGGCTGAATATATGTTCTTTGGATACATCAGCATGAAATTTTGCAGATGGCCACCAGTGTTAATACATGTGAAGCTGTGATCACAGTTTTCTAAACAGCGCCAGAGATGCTGAATTATGTTTGCAGTATTGCCAAATCTCTTTAATCAGTCTTGACTGAAAAATGATGGCATAAATCCCAGATTAGTAATGGTGCTTCAGTGAGTCATTAGCAGTGGTTGTCTAGATCTGATTGTAAAAGATACTTTTTTACAGACACAAATGGGCCAGTGCAGGACAGAAAGGGAACAGCTACAGTATAGCTTAGGTAGAGCCATTTTTAGGTTTTTGGGCACGTATGAGAAAAAACTCACCTAATTTGCTCAGCATAGTAATTTGTAGCTGGGATCTAGAATGCCATGCTCTCTGCTTAAAACAATTTATAACTCGGTACAGGTGTTGTTTTTCTTTTGCATCAGCCATTTGAGTTGTGGGACTAAAGCTGACTGGAGAAGCGTGACTTAGCCCGACATCCTGGTGAGGTGGTAATTGCACAACTGTAGGGTCCTGCTAACAGCAGCTGAACAAGGCAACCTGTGTGGCAGGGTGGGAGCGCAGTGGGCCTGGGTTGTGGGTGTGCATCTGTTTTAGTTGTAGTGGTCAGTACTGGGGACCTTCATCTTCCTTGTCTCTCCTTTGAGAACAGGAGGGGAAGAGCATTCAACACTGCACATGTTTGTGCACTGAGGCAATTCAGGGTACTGTCTGCTCCGAGTGAAGAGCCCCTCTCTGCACTCACAGTGTGAACAGGTACCAGGGCAGTGTTGGGCCATAGCCAAAGTGCGCAGTAGAAATGTTTGATACTAAACCAGAATAAAAATGCTCATCCACAAGGATTTTCAAACTTGCTGTGTTCTCCATAATGAGTATCTTGGGGGGCATTGTTATTGTTGCTATTACCTGTGTAAGAGAATTGTCCATTGCGGAAGGCTTTTGTGCCAGCTTTGATGCAAACCAGGTCTCCCCTTGTGAGCCTGAAGGTGTTTGTGAGTATCTTCTTTTTTTTTTTCAGTTGAAGGTTTGAACTGCTGAAAGGTTGTGTTTTGACAGCTCAGAGGAATGAAGTCTTAAACAAATAGCGTATAAAGTTTGAGCAACAACAGCATAATTTCCTTCGCACTGCAGGCCTTGAACTGAAAGGCCTGTTTTTAATGAAAAAGATGCCTACACAGAAAAGAGGCCTCTCTGTTTAGATCACCTTGGTTTCACATAAACATTAAAAGGATGATTCGCAAAGCTCCTGTCCAGAAATATTTCTTAAATGTACAGGCTTAACTGAGCAAAGTGATTAAATTTTTTTCCTTTATTCAAACTAAGAGCTTTGTTTGAAGAACATGAAGCACTTGTCTTCTCCTTGGATTGAATGCTTCTACTTTTAAAGCAGTTTATTTCTCCTTGCTAAACAAGAAACAGGAAAGTGAAATATTGTGCAGTGTTTAATCCTACCTGGAAACATTTGCATGAAAAAAATTCTGTACATTTTTTTCTGGACGTATGCTCAAGTTGTAAGAGAAATGATATAATAAGCTTTACTTTTAGCAGCGATGATGCATCACTTATTTTTCACCTTGCATTTTGTCTGGAAACTTTGAATAGTGATTACTTTTATATGTGCAGACATACATTTTGTAGGATTTTTGTTTAATGTTTATCTCTTCTGATAGCTAACAGTCTCGTTGTTAGAAACAGAATTTTGCATTTGTGTGCCAAAGTTTCAATATCAATGAAATATCAATATTTAATTGAATCAAATTTTCGGTGATACCTGTGATATCATACACTTTCCAAATTCTTTAGCAATTGTACACTTCAGATTTTGGAGAAAAATGTTTCCTCAACTAAAATGATAGCAAAAATTGAAATCTGAACTGGTGACATGGGTGTTACCAATTCTGTTTTCTAACATATCTCCAATAAATGAAAGTTCAATGTTATTTTGCCTGTGTTACAGTAGTAAAAATCATCTATTTAGTAAAAACTGTCAAATCACTAATTGTTAAGTCGAAGTATTGTGTCTTGGACAATAGAAATACTTAGTTATCTCAAGACGGAAATACTCTTTCTTTCTCTCTGGGGTTTTCTTCACAAAGCAGATGTAGAAAGCTTTCTTTTTTTATTTTCACGGCTCAAATTTATAATTATAAAACAAAAAAAACCAACAGTAAGTATGGCAGGATACTTATTTCTATTTTGTGAAGAAAATGTTTGTCTGGAGAGATTTCTTTTCATAGTTTAAGTTACCATTTTCACATATATTTTTAGAAAATTACCGAATCTTTGTTTTTCAGATGGTGGTTTCAGATTTTCTTTGACTTTATAGTTAGTGAAAAACAAGTATTCAAGAAAAACAGTAAGCTTCTGGAGTTTATATAAAAATACATTTTAGCCAGATACATTTGAGCTTGGGATGTTTTCTTGATGAAGGATAAGTAAACCACTTCAGACCAAGCATGGGGCAACAACATCTATAAGCTAGTCAAATTCGTTGTTGTTTTCTTCCGAGTAACTGTAGATCAAATAGAAGGGAAAAACTATATTCCCATGTCTTAATTCCCTGGTCTCTAAATTGGAAAGGCATGGATTTGATGGATGGACCACTTGGTGGATAAGGAACTGGATAGATGGCCGCACTCAAAGAGTTGCGGTCAACGGCTTGATGTCCAAGTGGAAACCAGTGACGAGTGGCTTTCCTCAGGGGTCGGTACTGGGACCAGTGCTGTTTAACATCTTTGTTGGAGACATAGACAGTGGGATTGGGTGCACCCTCAGCAAGTTTGCCGAAGACACCAAGCTGTGTGACGTGGTCGACATGCTGGAGGGAAGGGATGCCATCCAGAGGGACCTGGACAGGCGTGGGTGGTGGGCCTGTGTGAACCTCATGAAGTTCATCCAGGCCAAGTGCAAGGTCCTGCACCTGGGTCACGGCAATCCCAGGCACAAATACAGGTTGGGTGGAGAATGGCTTGAGAGCAGCCCCGAGGAGAAGGACTTGGGGGTGCTGGTGGATGAGAAGCTCAACATGAGCTGGCAATGTGCACTCACAGCCCAGAAAGCCAACCGCATCCTGGGCTGCATCAAAAGAAGCATGGCCAGCAGGTCGATGGAGGTGATGCTGCCCCTCTACTCTGCCCTGGTGAGACCCCACCTGGAGTACTGAGTCCAGCTCTGGAGTCCTCAGCACAATAAGGACATGGACCTGTTGGAATGGGTCCAGTGGAAGACGACAAAGATGATCAGAGGGCTGGAGCACCTATGCTATGAAGGCAGGCTGAGAGAGTTGGGGTTGTTCAGCCTGGAGAAGAGAAGGCTCTGGGGAGACCTTATAGCGGCCTTCCAGTACCTAAAGGGGGCCTACAGGAAGGATGGAGAGGGACTCTTTAGCAGGGAGTATAGCGATAGGACGAAGGGTAATGTTTTTAAACTGAAAGAGGGTAGATATAGATTGGATATCAGGAAGAAATTCTTTACTGTGAGGGTGGTGAAGGCAGTGGAACAGATTGCCCAGAGAAGCTGTGGATGCCCCATCCCTGGAGGTGTTCAAGGCCAGGCTGGATGGGGCTTTGAGCAGCCTGGTCTAGTGGGAGGTGTCCCTGCCCATGGCAGGGGGCTTGGAACTGGTTGATCTTTAAGGTCCCTTCCAACCCAAGCCGTTCTATGAATTAATAGATATCAATGTCTATTGTGTGCAACGATGGTGTCTACATAAAGTAAACACGTATCCTGTGCTCTGGCTTTTGTTCAGTTCTGTATTTCTGCGTGTTTTTATTTTGGTGTGCTGTAAAACTCCGGACTTTGTTTCAGATGCTAAATTTGTTCAGATTATTCTCTTTTTTTTTCTCAGATAATTCTAAATGTAGTTAAATGTATTGCACTATATGATTTATTTTTTTCACCCTTTCTTTCATCCTTCCTCCTTTTTTAAGTAAAGAAAACAAATCCCACAAAACTCATTTAATATTTTTGAATTCCCACATCTATTTATGGCTGCTTGCGTTATGGGGGAAAAATGCGACACAGCACATAGGAGGGTGACATAAAAGGCTATATGTGGCTGTTGACTGGTGAGAGTTCTAGTCCTTTTAGAATTTCCCAAGAAAAAGTATAAGCAAAAACATCATAGTAGTTCTTTAGGTTTTGGGATGGTTTTGTTGTTTTTTCGGTACAAGTACCTGTACAAGCCTGTGCCTGCAGGCTTTCCTCTCCTTTACTACCTCTGGTTTTGTCCGAAGTGATCGCTGGCAGCAGGGGCGAGCAGCCATGGGTGGACAGAACCCAGTCTGGGACCACCTGCAGTGCAAGAGGAGACTTGTCAGCCTCATCAAGGAAGCGCAGTGGTACTGGGCTGAGTGTTCAGCGTTTCCCTCAGTTCTGGTTCTTAACGTATGCAGCAGAAGCATATGAACTTGTGCTGCATATGGGTTGTGGGTTTCTTAGATTGTTTTGCCGGGTGCTTTTTTAGTTAGCTCTCTCTCTTTGAACAGTTGAATAAGGCTGATAGGTGTTTTGAACATAAGTTTTGTTTTACAGAGGGATATGAACTGCACGGCAGTTGCTGATTGTTACAGTGCGATCATTAATGATCTTGCTATGGAAAAAGTATGTGTTCTTTCACATGCAGTGGGAATGTAAGCTTTAAGACAGAATTTTCTCAATGCATGAGAAATTAAAATGAGTGCTTTCTTATTGTTCAAGGAAAATGAAGTATAAAAAAGGAGACAACTTGAGACAGTAAATTCTTATGATAGTGTGTTTGCTGGACAGATTTGTTGCTACCCTTGAAATTGGCTTTTAATTTCAGTGAAACTGAAAACAATTGGTAGCTCTCTCTTGCACAGTGTGTTATTCAGGAGCTCTCCAAAAACAATGAAAAGGCCAATCAAAATATTATGGGTTTTTTCTTTTTGACCTGTTCGCTGCTTTCTTCTTTGAACTTGACCTAATAATGACAGATTTGCTTAAAATAACGCTCTGGGAACTTAGATTTATTACTTTTTGGCTATGGGCACAGAGAGAGCAAATAAATGAGACATCTGTAGATGAGTTTCTGCTCAGAAATAGGTGTTTGTATACACATCTGTGGATGAGAAACATTTACAAATACACAAACTTACATATGCATGTAAATTACATGTACACAAAAATGCCTGAATTTGGCTTTATGGCTGTACAGTTCGCGTATTCAGGTAAGTAGGGACAACAAACTAGAAACTTCTGTAGGTAAGAGAAGATAGGATGAAGTCAGGTAATATTTTTCCAATTTTTTTTTTTTAAATAATTTCAAGTTCTGTTTTGTTGCAGGAGTATAAATAGATTGCAGTGTGTGAATGGAGTTCATGATGATAAGTACACAGAGAATGAAGGCTGCACAAAATCCATCTTTGCTTACAATACCTGCCAAGTCTTCATCTCAGGGGATCTTTGTTCTTGGCTCTTGTTGGTGTCATTATAAACTGCTAAAGCCAGACATTTAGTTGGTCGGAACAGACCTTTTACAACTTGGATATTTTCCTGTCTTTATGGTCTGATTTTTCTCTTCCTCTCACATCAGTGGGTGTTGCATCAAACCTTTACTTCTGTGAAAAACTTGGAGACTGGAGATGAAAAAAGCATCTGTAAATTTTTGTAGCAGGAGAAAATGTAAGTAATGCAGGAAGGAAGGAGTACAGTTAAAAAAACAGCCTCATAATTTTGTCTTGGTAGCAATTGTTACATTTGTTGCAAGTTCATTAACTGACTTCCTACTGTGGTTTGTACTGCTTGTGGTTGTTACAGGCAATTAAACCTGAAAGTCTCATGATCGACACTTGCTGTAGTTTTAGGTGGAGACGGATATCATCTGTTGTACAGGAAAAGGCCACCTTCTTGTGTTAAGTCACAGTCCTGTAGCCTTACATTTCTGCCTCTAAAACCATTCAATCCAACAAAAATATACAGTGAGCATCTGACCCTTGGAGTGTGCATTTAGACCTCCACAGCTATTAATGATGGGAAGTCTTGTACTACTTGTTTATACCTACTTTGCCGTTTATTTTAGTACAGGGTTTGGTTGCAGGATTTGCGTTTTACCTCAATTTCTCATCTGAATGATTTTACTGCAAAGGTAGAACTTCAAAGTGAAACAGACTGAGGAGGAGGGAAATAATTTGTAATTAATCATGTGAATGGACAGAGGACATGTTGTTCACAGTTTAAAAAAAAAGTGTATATCTCTCCTAGGTGTGCGTAAATGAAAAAAAAAATCTTCTAGTGGACCACCGAAAGTAATTTTTAACCGAGCTGTTCTTCCCTCCTGGAATGTAAATACTAAGAAGTTTGAAATAGGACAAGGAAACATGAGGAAAGATAATAAGCAATGTACAGAAAACAGAAATACTACCAGAACTTGTATCTCTTTTGTTTTAGATGAAAAAAGTAATTTCTTTTAAACAAAACAGCATCATGTTTTGGTTCATCAACAAAGTCTGAAAGGTTTAGCTGTTGCAGGTGAGAGTTAATGTGGCTGCGTGTTGCTTCTTTGGGGAACAGAAAAGCCCTCCTTTAGCTTCAGTGTCTCCTTCCTACTTGCAGACCTTTAGAACTGAGAATTGATTAATTGGACGACAAAATACAAGGCTGGGAGTTAAGTGAAGTTTAAGCAAAGTTAAGAGGTTTTTAGGTAACTGTTGGAAACGATCTGAAACAGGATGTGCTTGTTTGCATCAATATTACTGCTTTGTAAAGGCTGTAAGTGCACTCGTATTTGTCTGGGCTTCAACCCAGTCGTCTGCACTCTGAAGGATGTGAGCCGGATCTTGAAAGTAGGGCGGGAGTGAAGGACTTACTCGGATTGTTTTTTCTGCAGGTTTTACTGGTGAAACCAGCACCAATCTGGCATGAATGAACTTGCTTGGGCCTCTACTGGTAGGCATGTTAGAAAGTCTTGCAGCAAATAGTTGAAAAATTATATGATATATTAGTGGCATGAGTTCTTTCTGCTGAAGGGTTATGGGGATAACAGGTGCAAGCCAGAGGCAAATTGAGGTTGAAAACACTGATAGATTTCAGACAGGATGTGGGAATTGCTATCTGAAGGCAGCACACATATTCAGAGGAACCTGAGGTCTCTGCAAAGTTAAATACTTTTTATTTTCTTAATACTTTTAATTTGTGCCATTAGAATTTTTAAAGTAGCTTTGCTGTATTAAGCATGAAACAAGGAAACAGTTGCTAAGAAGGATTTCTTAAGTAGTCAACATTTTACAGTAGAGGTTCTCCAGTTTTGCTGTCCCTTTTGCTTAAACCTATCAAAAAAGCCCAGAAATGTGGTCGCAGATGTATTAGGCTTTGCTAATCTCTTCTTTTGATTTGCCTAGCGTCCCCACAGATTCTCTGGCTTTTTTTTTTTTTTTTATTCATTGCTAAATGGAATATTTCAGCTCTACACAAAATGAAGCAATTCAGTTATGTATAGTTATTGATTAGTGCTTCCTTGCCGTGCAAAGGGGACAGATTTGCGCAAGACACTTGAGACACTCATGATTGATAATGCATATTGAATTTCTTCTCTTCATTTGGCAGCTGTGCTCAGAGGCACAAAACTCCCGCCTTGTGAAACTGAATTATTCCTGTGTGTCACCCAATCCTACATATTGAAAACAGCTTAAAGTCAAGCATTGGTTCTTTTCTCGTACTGAGTAAGTTTTGATGACATAGGTGAAGTTACTTGCAGAATAAGGAGTTATCTGTCTGGAGTCAGTGTTTTAAATAACTTCTGTTAAAGAAATTACCTATAACCTTAGGAAAAACCAGTTTGTCCTTGAGCATTTTTCAATAACAAATTGAAAAGAGTTACTGGAGGGAGAAGGGTACCTCACCTTTACTTGTGGATGTGTGGCTATAGACTCAGGGGGCAGGAGTTATCGAGTAGAGTGCACCCTGCAATGTAGCAATGCACGGAAGATGCCTGTGTCCTTTTAGGGGGAAGTCTCACGTTAGTGCTGCTGTTCTGAGAGAAAAGCACTGTCCTTATGAAAGTAACTAGCTCACTGACATGACAGAAGTCATGGTCTTTCACTGGGTTAGCTGGTTCTTCTGGTCCCATGACTGAAATACTGTGGCTGCAGGCTTCCTGGGTCTCCTGTCTTATGAAGGATAACTCTTCCTTTCCTTTCAAAAGGAACAAAATATTTGGTTGTGTTTTGTGGCAACATGGATTCTCCTTTCTGCTACTGAACATGGGCTAGATATTTCTGCAGTATTCCAGTCCGAGCAACTGGAAGCAGGTTCGGGTGCAGTTGCCTTGCTGCCAGTGGTCAAAATTCAATATTCAAGATGGGTTTAAACATTGATGAGGTTTTAAATAATCCTAAGGTGGAGGTCCTTCTAATTGAGTTCCAGCACTTGAACTTTTGTGGTTCATGTCTTCAGACTTCCTTCTGCTAAATCATGAAAGAGCAGAGATTTGCAGTGATGGTTACTTAATTTTAGAAGACAGACCTGAGACTTTCACATAGTCTTACAATGTTAGCAATTGGGCATTTAAGGAAAACATTGAATGTCACACAGTTTACAATTCTTGATATGCTGTATAGGTCCACAGCTGCTTTAAAACTTATGACCCTGCCCCAGCCTTGGGACAACACAATGACAGAGAGTATACCTTGTCAACGTAATGCTTCTCCCAGTAGTTTCATCCTAAGATGTTTTTCTGCCTTAATTTTCTTTGCAAACATAGTTTTCCTTGGTTTGATCTTCAGTCTCTCACTGCAGTATTAAGCCAGATGTGGATCAATACAGACCTGTGCAGTAAGATGCGTAGGTCTGTACTTCTGTACTGTCATCTTAATGCGTTCACTGTATTTACTGAACTTAATCTAAAGGGATTGAAGTTTTGTAGTCTGTGTAGTCGTGTTCTAAGTGACATTTCTTCAAGACATATATTAAAGGATTTATTGCAAATACAAGAGTTACTTCTTTGGCACAAATTTTACATTGCTTAAAAGAATGCCAGGAGAAAACCGTTCCTGCCTTTACTTTTAAAAATTACATCTTCCTGTATAGGCATATTTTTCAGGTAGGCAATTAGCTCTGAATGATTTTGTGGTAGCAGCTGTGTTTTAATCATTTGAAGGATGACAAAGCAGATAGACTTGGCAAAATAAAGCAAAATGACTAACAAATTAGCTGACTAATTTTGTGTTTTTACCTGCAGACAAAGGTAAGTGCTTGATTGTGGTGCCTGTGTCCATGAGTGGGACATTACCTTTAATCAGCCTCAACCGTACAAGTCTCACCCTTCTTTAGCACCCATATGTCAGTCTGTATACTGCAAAAATAGATTATATTTTGTTTGTTCAAACTGGCAACACGATAAAAACTTTCCGGGAGATTGAATACTCTTTGGATGTTTAACTGTGTAATCTCTGTCTAAAATAAGACATACCAGTTTAATTACTTATCTGAAAAATATTTTGGATTGTTTTTGGTTTTTTTTTCTTTTCCTTTCTTTTTCTTATTAGGGTTGTTAGCTCTCAGGCTTGAGAGATTGAGGGGAGAGAAAAAGGAGTAACAGTCATTTCCTGAGTTGTCTCATTTTTGTGCTTGCAGATGGTAGTAGGAGCACTCTGGGACTTGAGAGCAGTTTAGAGATTAGCTTAGAGACATCCTGCTCTGCACCAGCTGCTCCCAGTGCTCTCCCAGTTTGAATGCTAAGGATGCTATCCAGTGGCTCATGTCTTGCTGGGATTAATTTTAGGCCATTTTCTAAAAATAGGACTAGTCTGCTTTGGTACACAAATGGGGGTATCTTGAGTGTTATGTGAGCTAAAGACAATTTTTCATTCTGACCGGTGCTTTATTCTCCACAGTGCTACATCAACACCAGATTTGTCTTGTATTTCAGCTGTTACTGCCTTTAGTTTCTAGAAACTTTAGGCTGAGACTGGAATACCATAATACTGCTCTCTATCTATCTACCTTTTCCCCACCTTCTTCCACTGCTCTTTGTACTGTGAGAAAAGTGACAACTAGGAGATTTCTGAGGAAAAAAGAGGATAAGCAGCCCCCAAAACTTTCAAGATGTAGAGAAGCAGTCCTGTTAGTTATCCCTTCCTCCTGTATTTGTCATCTACCTGCTCAGGAAGACCCTATACTTGGTAGCTCCTCCTTATAGTACAAAAAGCAGTGTGTGGACTTAAAGAGGACAATAAAAGGCAACTGCTTCAGGCAACTGTGTTATAAATTGCAGGGTGTTGATAATAGAGTATCATAGGAGGCTTAAACTTTGTAGTACCGTTTTTCATTTTTTCTGTGGATGTGTGGCTTCTGCAGTATTGGAGGCCAAACCTGCCATGGTACCTTTCCAGGCCTGCAGCTTATGCAGTAAAGTATCCTGTGGAGGTTCTGCACAGTGTTCTTCTGGATTTACTGATATTTTTCTTCTTGCCGGCTTTTCTGTCAGATCCACACAATTCTGAAAAATGGCGCTAGAGCTACACTTGGAGAAAGCTGTAGTGACTATAAAGGAGTATTTCTGTCACGAGCCAAAAGCCCACGAGTTTCAGGGATGGGTGACCCAAAACATCATCCAAGCTCAGCGTGTCATGTGTTTTGTGTATCTGAGCTACAGCATGCTCAGGGGTCATGGAGGGTTTGCATAGCTCTGCATTGCAGCTTCAGTGGCTAAACCTTTGAGCATTGCTTAATGGCAGGCCAGGAGTTTCTGATCTGTGGTCCATGAAGCAGTGGAAACTTGCGTGGTTTTGCTTTCCCTTCATTCATTATTATTGCCTTTATTGCATTAAAAGAGGCTAAGCAAACCTTAAATGCTTCATGTTAAGCGGCACTTGCTTTGATGGAAGAATTTTTTTGCATGAACAAGGAAGGCTTCATGCAGGGAGTTACTTTTGAAGCCTGTGATAATAGAGACGTATGGTTTAGTGTCTTGCTCTGGTTCCTACCAGTCAGACTTAACTTTCAGGGAGTGATAGGTTCACATCAGAAAATGCCATTGGTCAAGATGAGATTAGGACCTTTTTCCAGACTGAAACCTGCAGAGGTCTGCCCGGGCTCTTCAGACATCTGTGTCAGTGAAAGGGGCCTTACTGCTGTGAATGAGCACAATTAAGTACAGCCCAGTCTTAACAACCTTAAGACTCTTCTGCCTAAATTCAAAACAACTGAAAAAAGTTTTGTTTTTTTTTCCAGAGACTTGACAAACTTTGTTTTTCTTGCCAAATAAAGCTTTCCTGATGATCCCTTCCCAAATCCTTTTGTCTCCTCTCTCTCCCTTTACTGTCACAGCTTTCCTAGGCATCTCATTTTCTTGTGTTTGCATCTGAGCAGCTTGTCGGTCAAGCAGCTCAGTCTTGCAGCTTGCAAATGTGTGCCTGTGTCTTTGCCTGAATCACTCCTCTCCTGAATCCACTTCCTTGGATCTTTCTCCATCATACAGTTAACTGCTTTTTGACTTGCACTGCCACGCTTTCCCCTAAGATGACTTGCTGTGCAGTTTTGCCATCGTTTCTCCATTTCCTGTTCTCTAAACCAGTTTGCCCCATTAGCAAGCCACCACAGTGCCATTAACTTCTCTCCTTTCAAGACCATACACTAGGAACTGCCTTCAAGTTGGTATATTAACTGGAACTCATATCCTCTTGATGGTAACATCGATCTTTGCCTTGCTGAGAGTCTTGATTCCCCAGCCCTGACATTTTTCCGTTTCTGTCTGTCATCATCTAAAAACGTCTCATACCTCACAGCCAAATTCTTCCCATCTATGTTCTATTTTGAGTCCTGCTTTTACTGGATAGTCTCCCTGTTTAACTTCAGCACTTAAACCGCTGCAGCATTTTGGTATATCTTCTGCAGATTTTTTTATTTGTTGGTAGGCCTGATTGGGGCATATTAGCAACCATCAGACTTCATCCCCTCTGCAGTTTTAGAGGGAAGTGAGTGTCTTCAGAGAGGTGATTCCTGACACCTAATTTAGCAACTTAGCTCCTTTTAGCTTAGGTGCTCTGAATTGCACTCTGCCTCTCTTGTTTCTGAGAAAGTAGAGAATTCAGTGCATTTTCTGACTCTCCTGGACGTTCTTATTAATGTAGTCTCTCCAGCCTCCATGTTGCATATAAGGGATTGTAGTAATTTTCAGCCTATTAAAGAGATCAGAGGCATTACAGAATTTTAAGCCACAACGTTTTAATTTATGTTCTTAAATATTCCTTTATTTCTCTTTACTCCTGGTTAGAAGGCTGCATCTGTAGGAGGAAGCAATAGATTTGTGTCTTTAATTACATTTTTGAAGTTCCTGCTTTTCCTTTTCCTTTTTTCTTTTTCTTCCCTTGATGGGAGATTTTTCAATGAAAAACTTAACTCTACAGATTACGTATTTCCTCTTTTTAGAACCTAGATTACAGCATTTTAGCCCATAGTGATATGGAACGTTGGAATAATAAGGATGAAAAGGCTTCTCTTAAAAACAAACAAAAGATCACAGGTAAGATACTAAAAATATGTTGCTTTCCTGTGTGGAAAGCTTTTTATGCAGGTTAAAAATTTATTATTTCCTTTCCGTTCTCTTATATAAGCTATAATTGCTACCAATTTAATGCAAAGTTTGTTACTATTTGTAAAAATGCTCAGGCAGGTCTCCATCATATTTTTTTGAACCTGCAATCAATTATTTTTTGGAAGGATGAACTGGGGGAAAAGAGTGGGTAGAAGGAATGTGCACCATTTTCGTATTAAAAAAAAAAGGCTTGTATTGATTAGCTGCTATCTAAATTATAGTCTATAAAAATAAACTTTAAGGTCATTTATATGAAGCTGACAAAGCATCAGGTCCTTTTGAAATAGTGTTTGGCCTGTATTTGTGTGGTTTCAGCCTATTATATGAATTCCTAAAAAAGGCAGGCTATTTAAAAACACTGCCTAACAGGTGTTGCTTGCATCTTACCCTTTTTTTAGACCCACTGTAAAAAGAAAGACACCCATACTTTTGAAAATGGTTTGATGTGAGGATGGCTTTTACTTGCTTTCCTTTAATTTTAATGTGTCTGTTTCCTTTTCCATCTTAACTACAGCTGTTACACTGAATTACAGCCTGTGTATTTTAAGAGTCCTTCCATAGTTGTGGGTGTGGATCACGTAGTTTCCATACTCTTCTGTGCCTGGCTCAAGGCAACTGCAGCTCTGTGCTGGTATTTGCCCTTACTTGTGATTTCCTACTGAACCGGTATTGTACAGTAGTTAACCGAGCTGGAAACAGTTCAGTGGTTCCCAAGCAAAATGAATGGTTATGAAGCTATAAATGACTATTCTTTGTATTAGAGAATTTCTTACTCAGATTGTGTTGAAGAACTGACACAGATAAAGGCTCTGTCTTCATTCTCTTTGCTCAGTTTGGTGTCTCTGTTCAATCTTGATACAATCAGCAAAGATGGATATACTGTATTCTATTTCAGGAGCCCTTTTATGGAGCGTTATTAGAATTATTTTTCCCAAGAGAAATTAACAGAGAATTAAAGCTATTTTGGACTATAGCAATCGATAAAGTATTTTTACACTACCTGTCTTTATGGCTCTTGCTGACTTACAGTTGTATTGGTGATCTTGTATTTACAGCCAGCTCTTTTCAGTATGTCTTCTTTATCTCTAAAATCATTCCATACATGTTTGAAATCCTCAACTTGCAAAAGTGAATGTATTTTGGAGCATCCCTTTCTAGGAATGTGACTTTCATTTATTAAATAATTCTACATTGATTAGAATCAACCTCACAAGAATTGGATGGGGGATAAACGGATATCTTTCTTCCACAACTAAGCATTATCCCAAAATTACTTAATGATACGTTGAAAGAAAGCTTGTTGAATATCTAGTGCACTAATCAGAGCTTAAGATTCAGTTCCCAAGACTCCCTGGGTAGTGTCAGGCAAGTAATGAATAAAATCATTACAAGCTGAGTGAGGTGGGCCTTAGAAACTTCTGCCTCTGAGCCTCAGATTCTATCTGCTATATTCTTTTATTTGAAAAAAAACCAACAAAACACAACCATCCAGGCCCATGTGCCCCAAAAAATCTAAAACTGATGAGCTGGGGTGGGGGAAATCCTTGCCTTCCTCTGTTTTGGGTTAAAAACTGAGGTGATCGGGAGAATAGGTAATGAGGATAATGTGACCTGTTTCCCAGATCTGTTGGTGCTTGCTTTTTCTTTATCCTCTGTCTCTGGTGCAAAACGCATGCCAACAGACCTGCACTTTTCACCAAACTCATGTCACGGAAACCTTGAGTCTGTGTCCCAGGCAGGGATGGGAAGGGCAGCTGCAGCTTCCAGTGGTGGACGGCAGGACCCCTTGGTCTGTGACCACTGTGAGCCTCATCAGGCAAGTGCAGGAGTAGCCATCAATTCCAGACACCTGAAGTACATCACAGACAGAATTAGAAGAAGGCGAAAGTAGGGGTGGGGGACAGGGCAATAGAAAATATATGTTTTACTGCCATAAAAGGATAATGCCAGAAATCTTGCCAGTTTAGGCTGGTGGAATTTAACTATAAACAATGTTATAAACAATGTATGCGGAGCTATGCACATCACTTTTCTGCATAGCTGTAATTGTTTGGTGATTTAGATGGATCTGTTGAACAACTGAATGAATGTATGCCATACATTTGATGGGAAACTGAGTGGTTGAAGGTTTTGTAGAATCATAGGATACAGATGTCAAAAAATTACCTTTAAGTAGCACAATTACCAATGTTTTCTATTTAATCATAATTCCTTAATACTAATCATGCTTCGTTAATACAGACACACAAACATTGTTAGAGAAGGTCAATGAGACTGTAAGAATGCATTAAACCTGGTAATCAAATGATGCAATATCTTCAGTTATTATCTCCCCTGTTTAATTCCCGTTAAATTCAAGGACTCAAAGTCTTTTCCCAACACACTATATGATGCAAGCATCTGTAATCTCTGGTCTCCTTTTCATCCCCAATACATCCCATGCAATGACACCTTTTACCATACTAGGAACTGAAAATAATCTAGAAATGTATATAGCAATATTTCAGTGCATACTCCTGGATTATACATAAATAAATTAAACTGATTTAAAAAACAAAACAAAACAAACACAGCTCTGATATACCATCTGATCTTTCAATAGTTACATGGAAAAAGACCTCATAACTGTTAGAAGTGCCAACAAAGGGTGCACAGGGGTCTGTTTGGGACGGTCTATATTTTTATGTACCTGAAGAAAAATAAAATGGTTTATTTAATGAGGAGATTCTGAACCTATTCTTATTTTTTGTATTTTTTGCCTTCTCATATTATCTGTGTAAGTTTGCTGTTTTGTAGTCGACTGTTCGTAGAATAAGACATGTAGCCTTTGACATTAAGATTTTTTGAAACCACGTTAAAAACACAGAGGTGCTAGTTTTTTGTGAGCTTTTTCCATGGCCTAATTTTAGGAAAAGTCCCCAATGATCTGAAGTCAATTAAGTTCTGAATGTCAAAATTTCGATTAATCATGAAAGAAACATTTCCATTATCAACGCTGTTAATAAGCTTTTCCACCTCGGGCTCCCACTGGTCTAGATTTTGACACACAATCCAACATGTACAGTACCTTAATCTTTGAATGGTCCCGTTGATATTTGGTGGCATTAATCTGGGGAATAATTTACAGTGCACCACAAATAAAGGTTGAATTCACATGTAGCGACTTAGAATTTTGAGCTTGCAGAGAACTCTTTCTGATTGGATTGTTACATAATTTATTTTGAAAGAAGAAATAAAGAATTTTGAGAGAAAGAAGAAAAATGGCTTAACTGTGGCTTTTCTTTTTATTAGATCTGTTACTGGTCAACATACATTTGAGGACCCTCTTAGCTTTTTGTGAAGTGCTGTATTACACTATACTAACAACAGGATGTTTTTTACATGGCAAAGGCAAAGAATGCCAAGAATAGAAGTAAAAGAATGAGTCCCTTAAACGTGTCTAGGCAGGCAGTTCCTTTTCATGACCTTACTAATGATGAAATATCAGAAGATGATTTTCCTGCTAAAAATAGGGGCTGGTTAACTTGCAAAGGAGTACAGATTAGTCGAGAAGACCAGACAAAACATTAGAAATCTGTTGTGCAAACACAGAGATCTTGCATTACAACTGCTCTTTCTTCATGCAGATGGGGAGGAGTAAATTTTATAAGAAATGTTGCAGAATTGTCATCAAAATTGTCCAGCTTTACATTCAGTGTTACTGGTTTTTGATTTAGTTTACCCAGTAGTAGATGGTTCTGAGAAAACAGTAAGCCTTTGCACTGACTTTCTCCAGCACTGACAACTGTTCTTTCTGAGGCATTTAAAGAACCTACCCATTGTAGGTCATAAAGACCAGTATGAGATCTGCATTGTGAAGACAACAGGGAAGACTTCACTCAGAAAACTTATAGAGTGTTTTGAATGAGCAGAATGAGTGGATATAGACAATTCCCAACAGAATGGATAGCATTTTGTTAGACAGTGCAAGGAACCATGATGTTTAAATAATGCAATATAATATGCTCGCCTCAAAGTGAATTTGCGCCTGGGTTTGGATGTCTCTTTTGTTAGGATTCACAGGTCAATATTCAGTTGAAATTATTGTGTAAGTGCAGAAAATGGAGCATGCTGGTTTGAAACAGAGAGGTAGTTGTGCATTTTAAAGAAAAACAAAGATTGATTGGAGTCAGAAATTTGTGTTTGTGCTGATAGAACAAATTTTAATATTCTCGGAAGCCTGCAGAGACCAGGTGTTTCTGACACGCTTTCTCTGTTATCCAAAGTGATCTCTATGGCTTGTACGTAAGGTTTGAGATTACAGATAATCCCACGCTTGCAGTATATAGTTTTTTAGGAAAAAACAGAGTTCTGAATGTAACGGTCATTGCAAATGGTGCATCTCTTAATTATCAGGTTTAACGTATCATTAGGGTCTTACTGACCTTTTCTGTCAATGCAAAACATGGGCAGATGTTGGCATTAAAGAGAAAAAGTGAACAGAAATGGATAGATGTGAGCAGGCCAGCTGCCAAAAGATCAGCTGACGCTATGCTGACATCAAGTGCAATCTGGGGAGTCCTTCGTTCCAAGCAAGCCTTCACATGCAGCAAATGTATCGATGTCTGTATGTGCAGGAGCCACAGCAGTGTCTGTGAACTACTCTCTCATCTGGTCAGTACTTCTGTGTTGCTATGAGATATATTTTTCTTGTTGTGTTTTGGCTGATTTCTCTGATCTTAGTCTCTCAGAGTCTCTCGTTTCATCTGTTGAGAACAGACCATAAAGAGGAAATGGGCATTTAGGGTGTCTTGTGCATTTTCACTAGATGCGCAGAAGTAATTCCCTCTGAGGTCTGCATGCAATATGTTACAGGCGGGTTGTCACTTCTTAATCTCTTTCCAGTGCAGGATGTGTAGCTGTGGATTGTTACGAGAGAAATAGAAAATATATTCTACTTGGGTCTTAGCTATAGCGGTAATTTGAGGAGGTGATCTCAGTGAAAAGATGTACTTTTGTGGTGTGGTGCAGATGGTTTCCGACAGCCTCTTGTGGGTTGCTTTGCTAATTGCTTTTGTAGAGATGAGTTTAAGATGCTACTGAGACATTGGTGGATGATGCAGTGATGGTAAAAAGTTCAACTGCTATACCATGCCCTGTTATTTATCTTCAGAAGTCTTGAGATAAATGTGATGAATAATTGCATCCTCTTCCCTTCTCCCATACTCAATTGCTGAAGCTTTGCTTTCATGTGTGGCTTCCTCTGTTCATTGTCTGCACAGGATAAAGATTCTGGTGTTGATGCTTTTCCCAGCAGCAGTTTTAATTTTCCTGAGAAGCAAACAGTGCTTTTGTAATAGCATATCAAAATACCTGCAAAAGGTAATTAGCTGGAAGAAATGAACCTACTACTGAGATGCACCGAAAGGGAAATCTGATGGTCTAGTCAGCAAGACATTGAAATCTAGTTTCTGCATTTGGCTGGTGGACACGTGGAGCAACCTTAGTCAAGTCAGGTAGCTGTGCTTTGTAAGATGATGCAAAAATATTTCCATTCTCAACTTTTTGCCTGTGTTTTTTTTCAAAATATGTTCTCATTCTGCTGTGGGTCTCTTCTACTCTGTGTGTGCGTAGTGCTCACCTCCATGTGTGGCTGCTCACTGGTGAGGGCCTTTGGAAAGTACTGTAATGCCCATAACAATGATAAAGGGAGCGTGATCCTGTACAGAAAACGTGCTCTGCTTTTCATCTTGAAAACATGTGACAGTGCTCCTCAAAAATTAGTGTCTCTGATCTCCCACCTTTCCACAGGGCTGAGAAAAACAAGGCTACAAAACATTAGGATGCAGCTGATAGAAAGGTGACTGGAAAGCTAGGAGGGTGAGGGGGAAAGGAGGAGGGGAGGCACCACTGTGATGCTGGCAGTGGTCCTCAGTTTGCTTCTGTTACTCTGTTGCATTGCGAGCCAGCTCTGTCCTGTCCTTGAAGAAAATGAATGTTCTTTTGGTTTTTTGTTGGGTTTTTTTTTTGCTTTTTTTTCCCCTTGGGACAGTGTAGCTAAAAAGAAAAAAGTCTCAAGAGCAGGAGTAGAGGTTGGAGTTCTCAGTATGGACAATCTGACTGTAGTCTGAGCTTTCATGAGAAGGCAGGTTAGTATGGAGTCTGACAACCTGGAAAAGGCTGTGGGAAACCATTTCCACCATTGTTGCCATAATGATGACTTTTTAAAAAAAATCCCAAACAAATTCCCAGAGACAGGGAGATGATGAGGAGGAACACTGTTCTTTAGCCTAGTATGTTCTGGGGTACCATGTTGAATAGGTACCATAGAAAAGCCTTTGCTTGCGTGTTTCCTAAAGGAGAAAAAGGAAAAACTATTATCTCTAGTCCTTAAAGTGTGTATAATACTATACACTGCCTTTTAATGCAAAATTTCTTGCAGCAGTGTTTAGTTTAGCAGGCTGTACTAAATTCCTGTTCAAGATTTCATCCACATTGTTGCAAGTTTTGGGGGTTTTACCTCTGCTGGGGTAAGAATCTTCAGGTTTTCCCACTTTTAGACCCAGGATCCAAACCCCTTCTACTGCAGAAGGTCCAGTTTAGGAGACTGATAAATTAGGCAACATGGAACTGCTGCCTACAGCAGCTAGATTGCTTCTGATTTGTAGATGAGGTCATTTGCAGCTGAGGCAAGTATGTGCATTTTACACAGTGCATGCTCACTCTTGGTGTGTTTTATCTCTGTGAGGCCTTTAACAGCTCTGCTTTTGAGTCATCTTTGATCCAAATCTATGCTTTTAGGTGAACAGCAGCACAAAATTGAATGTAGATATACAGTTGCATGCCATACATTTAAAACCAGACAAACACCACTACCATCCCACTCCAAAAAAAACCCAAAACCAACCTAAGTACCTTCCAGTTTTGTCTTCCTCTCTGCCTGTGTTATGGATGCTATTTGGACCTTGGCCTTGTTAGTTTTCTGTTTAAAATCTCAGGTGTCTTGGTTTGGTTTTTTGTTGCTATTCTTTTCTTTTTCTTTTTTTTTCCCCGGGCATGCTGTGGATTTTAGCATTCTTTTGCCTATTCAACCATTTAAGACATGAAAATAAAGCCTTGAAAGCTCGACAGGAGCAAAGATTTACTGTTGTTAGTAAATTGGGGGAAAGAATGGGATTCAACAGAAGATTTTCCAATTGATAGATAGAATACTAGTGGTCTTAGGGGAAAAAGTTTAGTTCGGCGTACCTTCATAAACACCAGTTATTCTTTATCCCCTTTGTTTATGTTATCTCCATGACCATGCTTCAAGGATTGTTTTGCTCAGCTTGATTCCTTCTCATCTCTTGATCCCTGCCAAGCCAGTGTTCTTGGCTGCTTTGAGATACACTAAGGGAGTAAACATTCACCATCAATAGTATGAAGTTCGTTCAGCAGCTTTAATAACAACCAGATACAGTACTGAACCGTGCCCAGCACATATGAGGATTGGCTGGGTGGGCTTACTTTTCATTTGATTGGACTTTGCAAAAGAAGGAATTCTTTAAAAAGACCAAAACCACAGAACCATGAAAGTCATGCTTTGATACTAGCTTTTCCGTGAGAAATCTCAACACAAATCTGTTTATCTGGGCAATAGCCAGCTGGACATTTGCTAAGTATGAGGAAAGATGTTCTGCTGTAAATGCTTTGACATAAACCAAGTGCCTTTTTCTCAAACTATCTGGGATGTTTATATGAATGGCTGTTAAGCAGGTCTACATGTTTTAATGTCCTTGTTCCTTGGGCCAGCAGCTTCTTTTGACAATACTCTCTTGATTCATCCCCACCATAGTTTGTTTCCTTGTGGTTGACCTGCTGGCTTAATAGTAGAGGGCTTCATCTGCTTCTTTTGAAGGCTGGATTTGCTCAACACTGCAGCTGCTTAGTATAATGTGCCTTTCAGAAATAAAGTGTAATCAGTACAGCAGTGTGTATCAACACTGTCTAGCATTAAGTGCCTAACTTTGACTTCATGATGCCTGTTCTCAGTTGTACGTGGTGGGGAGTCTGGCAGGCCTGGGAAATAAATAGGTGATCAAATCGCTTCTTTGACTGTGGCGACCAGTGCCTGGTGAGGTGTGGATAGCTGTGGGGGAGGCTGTCGAATTCAACCCTAAACATAAATGCACTGCCCCTGACTGTAATGTAGCTATGCTTTTTTCCTATAGGCACTTCTTCCTGCTAAACTGGTGTCAGGCACATAGGATTTCTGCTCATGTGCATCTCATGGTCCTTCCTACAGTTCTTTTATCTCACTGCATTTGAGACCAAATTTGTCCTCCCGAGAGTACTTAATGAAATCACAGGCATTTTGCTATAAACTTGTGATGAATAAGTGTATATTGCCCTAACTCAATACTTTTGATTCAGAATCTTTCCTGGGGTGTTTGAGTTCTTCCCCTAGCCTTGATGAGAGGTATGAGCCCACGGTTATCTTGTGGTAGCACACCACCTGGCATATCACAGTATTGACCTGGCTTGCAGAGCAAGCTTTTACATTCAAGATAAATATATTCATAATGATGAAAGAAACAGAATTGCCATCCTGGAAAAAAACAAACCAAAACAAACAAGATTATGTAGAGGATGAAATCAAACTTGCCACTGAAAGAAAGCGCTGGGGCAGTCTGCAGGCACACACAGGCATACGGGCAGCAAGTACGTGCCTGTCTGTGCGACAGAGAGCAGGAGTGAGCGTGCGAGCGAGAGGAAGCCCTGAAACTTAAACTCCTCCTGCAGCTCTGCATCTGCTCTGAGTCACTGGTATGACTCACACTGACAGTGTTCACGTTAGCTAGTGTTCAGATGGAGCAGCTCTGGCAACAGAAGAAGCAGGTTATATTGTTGATTACCTGCTGCAGCAGACAGTTGCACCAAGATTTTTTTTTACGAGCACAGATGAAACAGAGGAGGCTCTACTGAGCACCGTTATGATTATTATTGTTTTCTTAAGGTAAGAATGCGTGTTATTTACTAGAGAAAGATATGAAAGGGAAATTAGAGCTTGTGAAGGCTGAGTCTCTGCTGCTGCTTATTCTCAGAGGATGCTGATCTTTGGAGCTGCGTTACGGCAAAGCTTTGTCTCGACTGTTTGCAGTGCCATACGGAGAATCATATGGCTAATGGGCAGTGCACGTCCTACGAAACAAAATAACTATATTCTCAGTCATTGATGTTATGTAAGGCATGGCAGCCATGTTAAGGACAGAAG
This sequence comes from Dromas ardeola, assembly GCA_013398915.1. Lineage (NCBI taxonomy): Eukaryota > Metazoa > Chordata > Aves > Charadriiformes > Dromadidae > Dromas > Dromas ardeola. The sequence continues at coordinate 25,463 of VYZM01017412.1, read as the reverse complement.
ACCTCTTTCGAAGAAACAGTGCTGCTAGATGGTAGGACAAGGAAGACAGTTTTTAAGCAATTCTCTGTTCTTTGGAGGGTGCTGCGGTTCTCTATTTCTTGCTTAAAAGTAAATTTACTGAATTATGAATTTCTGTGTTAATAGAATAAAAACCAGTAGCATTAGAAATAGCAAAATAATTGTTTACCTTTAGAATCACAGTGTCGTTTTGCCTTCAGCATTCAGGCTGGGAGTGTGCACACACTGTGATCCATGCAGTGCCTGGATGTAAACAGTTTTTTCAAATACTTTAAATGATACTTCCAGATGTTGGTGTCGTTTTCATTTTGTGCTACTAAAAGCCCATATGTTTATGTCCTGTTCAGACAATTGGTTATATGCAAAAGGTGGGACATATTCTAGTTAGGATTGACATAGGCAGAGTGGGTAAAACAGTTTTTTATAGTGGCTTTACTGCTCTTTTATTCACTCTGGTGATATAATTTTAATGTAGTCTAGATTGGTATCGCTTATTATCGTCATGAAAAATCCGCTGAATCTTGAGCCTTTTCTGTGCTCCTCACAAGAGGTTTTCTAAGTTAGGGATTCTGTTTTTGAACTGCAGTAATGAATTTATCTTAATTTCATTTTTCTTTCTCATTTTTTCTTCTCCTCCCCACCTCCCCACCCCCATTTATTTTGGATTTGCAAGGCAGTGTCCTTTTAAAGTGCATCATACAATGAGGTTGGCAGCTGCTCTTTGTAACAAGGGAGCTGGTCAGTTCTGTGTATTATTTTCAGAATAAGGATATTTTCAAAACCTGATCATTTACTAGCTTACTTTCAGCTACTTGAAACTACCCCTCATTTGCTTGTAGAATTTACATTAAAATGACCACTGTCTTCTCCTCTCAAAGAAATACAGTGCTGTAGTAAGGTCATTTAAAAATGACAGCATACTTTAGGCTTTTCTTCTGTTTGCTAATTTATAGCATTCGCTGGTGCACAGTGTTTTCATTGCTATGAATTAACTAGATTTGGTGTTATTTCCTCTTTTAAAAAAGATTATGTTTCTTAATAAAATGGAAAGTAAGTTAGTGCTTTTATAGTATCTTTACTATGTGATACTGTGGCATCCAACTCTGAAAACTATAGTGTGAGACAAGCTTTTAAAAAAATGTCACTCATGGATGCCCATCTCACAGAGCAAAATTTTGGTGACTAATTTCAGTGATTTATGTTTCTGATATAAAATATTTCTCACATTCATCATAGAATGGTTTGGGTTTGAAGGGACCTTAAATGGACGTCATCTAGTTCCAAGCCCCCTGCCATGGGCAGGGACACCTACCATTAGAACAGGTTGCTCAAAGCCCCATCCAGCCTGGCCTTGAACACCTCCAGGCATGGGGCATCTACAGCTTCTCTGGGCAACCTGTTCTGGTGTCTCACCATCCTCAGAGTAAAGAATTTCTTTCTAAGATCTAATATAAATCTATCCTCTTTCAGTTTAAAACCACTACCCCTCGTCCTATCGCTCTTTTCCCTACTAAAGAATCCCTCCCCATCCTTCCTGTAGGCCCCCTTTAAGTACTGGAAGGCTGGTATAAGGTCTCCCTGGAGATGTTAGAACATTATAAATGCAAGCTAGTTTAAATAATGTTAGGATTGGTTTTAGGGCTGTTCACTAACAGAGTTCTGGCATATGGCAGTCTCTCCCACCCCTCCCAAATCCAAACAAGTCCAAATAAAACAGTCTTTACAGTCTTAATTTTTCCACTGATTTGTATTGGAATTATTGTTTTCTAAGATTGTGTGTCACAATTGTGTTTGCCTTCATGTTTGCCTTTAAGTATGTATACATTTAGAGTATGAATTCTGTATTATGTCAAACCAGAACAAATAATTTATTATAATAAAACTCAAATTATTTTCCATTGAGTTTAGATATTCTTTATTAATGCATTGTGGATGCAGTTAAATAATTAACAGTTAACATTTTGAAAAGAAACTTCAAGAACATGCTTAACATCTAAAAACCAGGATGACAGCCCCTGACTCAACACAACCCTGAAGAGAGCCTCTCCATCCTACTTGTCCATAAACTCTTTGTGCAAGTGCTGACCACCAGAGAGAACTCCCTCTGATTCATCTCGTTCTCATGCTGCCTTCTGTGTCCCTCTGTGTGCTGCTGGAATGCCACTAAGTGAAAAAGAGCATCAACTGAAAAAAGAGTAAAAATCGCAGCCTTGCAAGATAGCTAGACAGTTTGCTTCATGTGAATTGTAAAGCTGCTGTGAAGAACTAAAGCAGTTTTAGTGATGATTTGTTGTGATATTATCTTGATGATTACATGTCTTCTTTTAGATACATTAACAAGACACAACTAAAATGTAAATAGCCAAGGTACGAGAGATTTGTGCAGGGAAGCAATCATAACTGTGTTAAGTGCAAAGGAAGCAGTTGCGTTTGATCCTTCTGTGCAGGGATTTTGTAATAGGTATGACAGGGTTTTTCAAAGTCTGCGTTCTGGGCACTCTGAAAGTTATTTTTTGTTGCTTTAAGTTGGCTTTGCATGAGGCTGTAATGACAACGTATAGCACAAGCTGTTAGGACCGTTTCATTGGTACTTTTGGCAGGACTCGAAGTGTGAGAGTTCATGATCTCCCTAGCCTTTCTTTTCTGTAGTAAATGGTTTGTTATCTCCAGTGAACCCAAGCAGAAGATCCCAGATCAGTGTTCTCCCCTCCTGTCCCTAACCTACAGGACATCACCGGTGCTTGCACAGCTGGTTTTCTCGTCTCTGCATTACCCCAGAGCCATGTTTTGTTATCTCTGCCCTCGCTGAAGCCTTTGTGGGCTTCCTGCTGAAATTTAAGCCCCCTTTTTCCATTCTCACTTCAGCTGCTCTACTGTAACCTTTTTAATGATTCTCTCCCCTTGGTAGGTTTTCCACCTAGGCTAGCCTCTTCCCTTGTGCTTCTGTGCTGCTTGTGTTGTGAACGACAGGTGGGGTGTTCAGTTGTCGTTTTATTTGTTTATTTCTTCGTAAAACCTGATGCTTTTTTCTGCGGCTTCCTTTCTGGTCATGCCCTAACTCTGTAATTCTGACCCCATCGTCTGCCTTCCTGGCACATGGGAAGCAATGCTGGTGGATGAGGTCTGGTCTCTTACATGTTCTGCTTCCTCAGTCCTTGAGCAGAAGTTTCAAAACGGGCAGCGGCATCGTCCTTGTGCATCCTGTTCTACCTCTCCCTGCCGTGACAGGGGGAAATGACTCTGCAGGAAACACAGCTGTTGCAGTGGGTAGTAAGTGGAGAAATTAGGGGCATGGAGAAAATTAAAGCATTTCTGCCAAATTCTTGAAGCTCTGAGACCTCGGTGGGAGGAAGCACCTACTCTCTTATTTTACACAAAAGCTATATCAGCAATGATTTATAGCTGGCCTTGCTAAATGGCTGGTGAAGAATTTAGGGGAAATCCAGTCCTGATACTGAAACAAATTTACATGACTCATCTTTAATATGGGTGATTTTTTGATTGTATTACAGTTTTACCTAATGACCAACCCAAACTGGAGCACTGCTGTATCAGATGCTGACGTTTACACAGAGTAGAAGATGGTCCATGCACTGAATAATTATTTTTTTCACAAAACATGTTTGCCATATTTTATATGGTGATTTACTGTTTGACATTAGAGTTTCTGAAGGAGGACTCTGCAGTATGTGAAAAAGCAGCAGTATATTGGTGTTTGTGTAGTACATCTTTGTGTCACAGAACAACACAGCATTTTTGTCTTCAAATCTTAATTCGAAAAGGAGGGAGGGGAAAAGTTTGAGTTGGTTTTTTTTACAGGTTTTTGTTTCTTTTTTTGCATGTTAGAAATAAGCCCCTGGAAACTGGAGTTATATTGGAATAAAATCCTTGCATGTGAGCAGTATGAATAGCACTGTTTGCAATACTGAACCATCTTGTTGGAGAACTCGTCTTTCTATTTGCCTAATTTTTAGAAATGACAGTTTTTACATGAGTTGTTTTGGGGGTCTTTTATATCTATACGTGTATGTATCTAGAGGGCATCTGCTTTGTCCCTTTTCCTGTTTTCTGTATAAGTCTTATTGTTTGGATTAGATTTTTTTGCCTGGTTTTAAAGAGCAGGGGGAAAGAACTATTAAATCTTTGTTTATACTGTGTCCTGAAAAGCTTTTCACTTAATCCTGGAACAGTTCAACCAGGAGGACACAGAAGGAAGTGGTGAACCATTCTGTTTGCCCTGGAAGGCTCAAAATGTTAGAGGGTCTCCTACCTCATTGCACTGCGTGGGATTTTGTATCACACAGAAAAAGTGTCACAGTCTCTATTTTTGTCTGTTGAAACCTTTGCGTCTTGAGCATGTGCTAGTTTAAATAAAGGGTGAAGGGTGCAGCCTATACTGTGAATATAGCAATGATGATCCTTTCATTTGCCTTCAGGGTCTGTGTTTCCACTTGACTAGTCCTTCATGACTGTAGTCACCCTGACCTGCTCTGGAGTCAGAGGCAGTGTAAGGATGAATATAGTTCATTTTGCTCTGGTTAAATGAGATTATGGCCTGGATTACGACGGCATGTTATTTCTGTCTGAATTCTCCTTGTATTTTGTAGGGATGTAGAAATCCGGGATTAGCTCAGTTTTCATTTCAGTGTGATGCTTCATCTTTTAAAGCAGCAGAGTACCTCTGAGTCTGCTGTGCAGGCTTAAACAAACAGTAGTGAATTGGTAGGTTTGATGTCTCACATGACTCTGAATTGACCTTCTGTCTGTTCAGGTGAAACACAGTTTAAAAGGAGTGGGTTCATGATCCTTAATTCAGATTTACTTTTTAGATAAATACTTTCTAGTGCCAGATGGCAGAGCTGCTTGCAGACAGAGGTGAATAACAGAGCATGTTCATTTCTGCACGTTATTTGGGCAGCAAATCTGATTAAAAAAAAAAAAAAAGACAACACTACAATATTCTAGAGTGCACTAAGAAGCCAGTAACTTCATCAGGTTTCCTGTGTGTGATAGGTATGTGTATTTTAAGCCCCAGATTTCTGAAATACAAACTGATATAAAAGGTTTCTTCTGTCTCACTTCAGAAATAGATGCTAATGGTCTGACTTTAAAGCAAGATTTATTTTTTCCTTGGCATTGATGTTATTTCTGTTGGGCAACTGGGAGGGCTTCTGCCGAGGACATATGGACCAACATGGTAAAATGTTGATTTTTTAATGCACATAGAAGGACATGAAACCTTCTTAAAGTACATCATGCTGACAGTGTCTAGTTTCACAGGGCCTTGTGACCTTTTCACAACTCTTTGTTCTTACTTAGTGAGAGATTCTACCTTATAAAATATATTTCACCTTTTTAAAAGTGCATTCTACCTTTTTAAAGCACTTCATGCTGACAGCGTCTTCTGTTGTTTCAGGAAAGCTTGCAACTAGAGCTCTTTTGAGCTCTGTACATTAGTATGGAGGATTTGTATGAAAAGGATTGCATCCTGAATACTACTATCACTAAATATTACTATTGTGGCTGTGAATACATGACATAAAAATACATGCCGCTGAGCTGGCTAGAATGAGTTTTTTCTGTTATAAACTCTCCCTCAAATGTGGGTGCTTGGGAAAAGTTCATTAAATTATTCTCTGTTCCCGAAATAAGTGGATGACTTTCAGTTGTATTTTGGTAAACAGGAGGTAGTGAGTAATAGGAAGAATGTGGCCTTTGTGGCTGTACTTGTCTACATAACAAAGAGTTCTAATTGTTGTCCTATAGCTTTGTAGACTCATTGCTGAGAACATGATATTAAAAACACTAATATTTCTACAGAATGTTGATTTTACACAGAAAAGTTGCATGGAAAAGTGACTACTCCTTTGCCGGCACATATGCAGTGAGGCAGACTTGCAAACTAGACCAGAAATGGACCTTGGAAAGAAAGACTAATGGGGAATTAGAGGGGATTCTTCTTGGTGCCCTCCTATGAAGTCTGCAGTTCAGCTGGGGAATAGAAGGGAATCAGGACAAGTTTGAAATTTATGAATTTCAGAGAAACTTCTTTTGATCTTATGTCATAAAGTAAGTTGAGAGTGCTTACGTTTGCTGACTAGCCATTTTTAGAATTTATAGCATAGTGTGAGTAAGCATTCATACTGTCATGTAATTTGCTTTTTCCCAACACTAAGTATTGCTTGTTACTGGTCAGAAGCAAAAGTTTTAGTCCTAAGTTTGTCTTGAAACAATTTGGTGTCTTGTAGAGGATCCTATGAGAGACCCGACTGGGCTTTGCCATCTTTACTGAATGTTCGCAGTTTATACAATCAGTTTATCCATAGCAATTTCACTAAAATACATGGTAAATGGAAGTAGCCACTTAAGGGTGTGGGCAATGTTATGGATTAAAGTAAGAAATGGGAGTTGAATTGAAGGGAATTGTGTTTGACAGTGTTTTAATCCACGATCTGAGGATCCAGACCTGTTGTCTCTGGAGTGAAATCAACACTACCATTGCAAGAGGTGCTCGAGAGGCTTATTTTGGTGAGCTCCACAAAGCCGTGGTCGGAGGGATCAGTGAAACACAGACAGAATTGTCTCCCATGCGAGGGATCAGTGAAACACAGACAGAATTGTCTCCCATGCTACGACCTCAGTCTATCACCTTTATTGCTATATGGTGAAATTATATCCTTTTTTATTGCCTCCCTTTTACCAGTGTCTTTTGCAATTGAACGCACATGAGTATTATTGCCCTTTTAACTGATGTGGTCTGAGAGAGTCTGAATCAGTTATCTGAGGGCTCCTCCGTAGTGAAACTGCAAATGCCACCTAGCAGTCAGCTCCTGTGGGCCTGAGTGGGCAGAGCGAGACGTGGCTTTGCTGCCCGTGGGGCAGGCTGGATTGTGAAGGGCAGAGATGCCTGCAGGTAGGAGGCCAAGGCAGCAAGTCCTCCTGGCTCCTGCCATCCAGCCCCCTTCTCCTCCCCTTCTGCCATGAAAGCCTTGTTTCTGCCACCTGCTCTGTGCCCCAGAGAGGGAGGTGGAGGTGCTGGCAGTTTGCATGGGGCAGTTGGCGTGTTTTGGTTTTCCCCTTGAAGAAGAGCTTTCTCACAGGATCCTTTTGAAGGCGCCGTGTCATTTCAGTGCCGGAGGTAGGGGAAGGGGTTGAGCACCTTCAGGGTACAGAAAGCCAGTGAGAGAGGGGACCTGGTTGGGCATGTGGAAGGATAAACTTCCATTTGTACAGGGAGCGCTTGAAGGAAACAGCTGCTTTTGTGCTTGGAAGTGACGGGAGGCTGCTAGAGTGTGTGCGTTTGTGAACTGAGGAAGGGAGGGGCTTGGCTTCAACACTCAGAGTGTCTGAATTTTGACTACCTTGTAAATGCTTTGCCTTTTTTTGTGGGATGCAAGTGTTTCCTAATAGCTCAAGAAGAACTGAACATTCTTTTCTGTGCTCATTAATAGGATTTATATTTCAGTTATGTAAACATCCCCACAATCTTTAATTGAATGGAAAATAAAAAAATGTCACATGGCCACTGGTGAGATTTTATCACAGAATCACAGAATGGTTTGGGTTGGAAGGGACCTTAAAGACCATCCAGTTCCAACCCCCCTGCCCTGGGCAGGGACACCTCCCACTAGACCAGGCTGCTCAAAGCCCCATCCAGCCTGGCCTTGAACACTTCCAGGGATGGGGCATTGACAACTTCCCTGGGCAACCTGTACCAGTGCCTCACCACCCTCACAGCAAAGAATTTCTTCCTGATATCCAATCTAAATCTACCCTCTTTCAGTTTGAGGCCGTTACCCTGTGTCCTATCGTGACACTCCCTGATAAAGAGTCCCTCCCCATCCTTCCTGTAGGCCCCTTTTAGGTACTGGAAGGCTGCTGTAAGGTCTCCCTGTAGCCTTCTCTTCTCCAGGCTGAACAACCCCATCTCTCTCAGCCTGTCATTGAGAGCTAGAAACAACTTGTCACACGTAACAGTTGTCTCTTTAAAAAGTGGGGGTGTCTTTGAATACCAATTTTATGTAAAATTTAGCAGAAAGACAAATGGAGGGCAGAACACTTATCAGTGTGAAGATCTGCTTAGCTGATGTTATATTTGTGATAAGTAGCAGACAAGAACTCGCTAGTAATTTGACTCAATTTGTGTGAAGATTTGGTACCCCTTCTTGTCATGAGGAAGACATCCAGGATAATTGGGAAGAGTCTTTCCTTCCTAGCACAGTGCTTGCTTGTCACTAACAGCATTTGCAAACCTCTAAAAGGCTTCTAAGAGAAAAAAGGAAGGTAGCAAATAGGCATTTGGTCAGGCTGTGGTAGATGAAGAGTGTAATATTTTGCAGCTTTTTTTTTTTTAAAGTATGACATCTTTTCCAACTTCCCTACAACTTTCCCAACTTCCTTACAACTTGCGCTTTTTTTTCCCCATTCGTCTGTGATTCATATTTCTGGGACCCAAGAAAACAATGTCTTCACAGTAAAAGTGTGACTATTTATATGCAAAAATTAATAATGCAGCCTAGATTTCCCCATATTTTGCTGCACATTTCATGGCGGGAGTGCTCTTCGTACACCTCACCTCTTCTGCATAAGCACATAGTAAGTGATTGGATTGTAATAGCAAACCAGGGCTTCTCCTTAATATTTAAAATAGAATGTGAAATACAGGATCTACTCATGCAAAACAGTTTGACCTTGAGACTGTATTTTGTAATCTCTTCCTCGCTTCCCATTTTTCAGGACAGCACTCTGGTTAGACTGACTTGTGGAGTTGTGTATGTGACGATGCTGAGGAACAGACCTAATGTTGGGGCGTGCTGTGGATTCTGGCTCCATGTTTGTTCAACCTGGGGGAGGTATTGGCATGTACTAGGTTTTCTTTCCATGAAAATCAGGTGCAGAGCAAGGTAAATTTTGACTGTGTTTCTTGCCCAACAAGAAGTTGTTACTCATTCAGGAACACAACCTAGCATTCGGAATGCTAAAGCACTGCTGCAGCCAGTGATACAGATACAGTCACAGATATGTGTTTTATTTCTTCCCAACCAGGAGCCGAAAATTTAATGTTGTGAAAGTATAGGTTGCATACATAATGCAAGCAAATCTGAAATAATTCTGGGGAAGTCAGAGGAAACAAGGCAAGTTTCCTCTTTTTCTGTGAGGCATATTTTGATATGATGGTGATACCATCTTGTATAAGTTAGTACTGCAGAAGAGTTGCCACGTGGATCACAATAATAATTTGCTCAGAATGGAGAGAGTTGATGTTCTTTAAAATCCCCAAGACTGGTATTTCAAAATGTGCAATATGAGGGAACACTTCAGGAAATCATACATAGTTTATAAAAGAGTTTAAAGAATGCTGCATTTTGTTTGCCACAAGGCAAAGGAGAAGATCAGACAGAGCATAACAGGACACAGTATATTCTACCTTTTGTCTGCTTGAGGTTTGTAGAAGGGGTCATAACTATCTTGACCTAGAAAAAGAATGTACTGCCTGGGTTTGTGGGCTGATTATTGGAAACTTGAGCCTTTAAAATATGTTTACAGGAAGTGTCTTCTGAGCTACATTGGGTCTGACAACTGCTTTGAATGAGCATTAGTTTGCAGCTGTACTGTCATGTGGTTCATCCTCACCTACTTGTCCACTGCAGAGGTTCCTGCTCCTCAAATTTGCCAGCATAAACAGCAAATAATAGTCCTTCCCCAGCTTGGTTCTGTCAGAGTGCTTTGATTTAAATTGTACCTTCTGCAAACTGTTCTGTTTTGCTCTTTTTTTTCTGTCCGAGTATTTGAGGTGGAGGGAGGCGTTGGGCGTTTGTTGGTGGTTTTTTTTGTTGGTGTTTTGTTGGGATTTTTTTTTTGAAGAATAATTTTAGGTTGTACCAACAAGTGAGGACAAGCAGTGGGGAGGCAGTAGCTTAGGTTGGCTCAACTCGTGGGAATAGAATGCCTGTTGGACTATGCCTGGATAAAAGCTATCAAAGCTAACCGCTGGGCAAAGTAGCTCTGTTTTTCTCTGTTTAACTAATGGGCAGAATCACACCTGGTGTCATCGGTTGCAGGTACCCTTCAGAGATGTTGACACCACAGTTAATTGCAAAGGAAAAGGGTTAGTAATTTGTTCCTCCGTGGACTGATTTAGCTGCTGTCCAGTAAGTAAGAAAGAGGGAAGGAGGGAGGGTGGAGGAGAAAGTGAGGGATTTTCGACAGGAGCATGTACACTCCCTGTCATTCTTAAGTTTGTTTTGTGTCACATTTTGAGGGTTCTCCTCAGGGAGTAGTGTCACGTGCTTCACTTTATGTTGTATTTAGGAATAATGGTGTGGCAGATTTAATTGAGAACTGGTGTTCTCCTCTGTCTTTGTGGTAACCCTGGTTGCGAGTAAAAGCAATTAAAGGAAAAAAAAAAAAATCTCACTATATATAATTTCCTTACGGTGAAGGATCTGAATGGCTTTTAAAATCTGGCAGCAAGCATTAGGGCTTGAACTGCCATCATCAGTCAATTGCAAAACAATTTCTATATGGTTTTAATTAAACAAAAACATTCTATAGTCTTTGAAGAATCTTATTTTCTATCATCATCATTTCTTAATGCAGAAGGCCAGAGGCAAAACATGCCAAGAAGCTGCTGCTTTGGTGTGGTCTGCAGTAGCGCATTACCACACTCTGCCGTGGTTTTAGTGCTATTACAGGGCAGTATAATTTAAAAACTGTACAATGTAGGGTGAAAAAGAGGGGCTTGAGTTGGTGCCCAATTAGAATCTTTCATATGCAAGTGACATTGGACTCTCTGGGTTTACTACCTGGGCATGTACTACTGGTGTTCAATTTAGTTGTTATGGCTAAAGCTAGCACTTTAGTGGTTCTTAATCAGTTACCAAAGTGCAATTGGAGTGCAAATAAAAAATGTGATTGTCTCAAAGAGGAGAGCTGACAGGCAGACTCTAGAAATGTAGTTGAAGAACTGAAGTTGCTTTTAGAATGGGGTGCAGAGCAGGAGGGAGTTTGGTGGGAGATTGGTAGGTAGAAGTTGCAATATTTTTCTAAAAATGTCACTGACGGACTGATTTTAAAACACATCATGCTAGAGTGTGTGATTTCTAGCGTTACTCTGCAAAATGGGAGTCACTTCCTGATGGTAGTGAGCAAGGTACGAATGTAACTTGCCAGCAGAGAAACTCGATGTAGTTACTAGGTCACATTGTCTCTATTTTACAGATGTGTGAGCTAAGCCACAGAGATTAAAGGGATTTGCCTGTGGCCACAGAACTAGTAATTTTTTGTCATAGTATTGTAAATAGGATTTTTAGATTCCTTTTATCATCTCTGCCATTTTCATTTCTTCATTTTAAGTGAAATGAATAATAACTGACCAGGTTTAAGTATTTATATTAAATGTCCTGAAGGTGAATGGTGGTTCAGTATGTTACAAGGTTATAATATAGCAGAACCATTGTATCAGTCCTTGATCTTGTGACTGTGGCTGGCTGTGACTTGCTTTGTGAGTAGCTTTCATGGTGTCTAGGAGCTTTCACAGTACGTGCCCTGCTTTTAGAATGGAAAAAGAAAAAATAACTATACTAAGTAAGTTATAAAAGATACCAAATTGAAATTTTGTATGCCTGCACTGAATTTTCCAAAATAAAAATGATTTAAAATAGTAAATGACTTTGCCAAAAACTATTGCATATCACATTTAACCCTGAAAAGAGCTCCATATAATGTCAGATGTCTCTGTCCTCATTGAGGAACTCTGCAAAATCCAGGGTAAGTAAAATGCTTTGTAACTTCTCATCTGAACTGACAGTCATAGAAGTGAACTTCAAGTTTGTTCTGCCTTCACCCTGGACAATGAAAAGAGAATAAAACTTGAGCTGCCTTCCCTTCTGTGAAGAGGTATAATTTTGTAAGAAATTTTAGATGCTTTGCTGATGAATGCATAGAAGCATAGGGCTGGATGGAGTTTCCTGAGTTGTTAAGTCTAGTCTTCACAGTGGCATAACGCTCCTTTTATAAGGAAACCAGCTTTTTCCTTGGTTAAACTAGCTTTCTTGCTTGCTGTTATTCCAGTGAGGTTAGTTATTTTGTTAACTTCCTATCGCCTCTCAGGTGTTTAGCCCTTGTCATGTATTTCTTGAGAGCAAATTGTAACTCATCTCAGCCTCCACTTTGCCGAGCGTAACAATTTTTTGGTCTGCTCTGAGGAGGCTGACTCTCTGTTGTCCTCATAAGCCTTTCTCTACACGTGTTACAGACTGAGCTGAGCGGTGTTTAGCTTGTTGTAGCCGATATTCCTGACTCAGTCGCATTGCTGCTTTTTGTAGTGACAAAATAACATTGGCTGGTACACCCTAATACAGTATCTGCCCTTTTTGTGGCTGCATTGTCTGACACAGAGGTTTTCCTTCTTCTTGGCTTTTCTCAACTGATAAACTCCCAATTTGTAGCAGAAGTTCTTATTAGTCTGTAGTGTGTCGTTTTGTCTTAATTCTTTTTAACTTCATCTTACTTCTTTTACTTCAGACCTGGTTCTTCTTTGATAGTTTTGATTTTCCTAATAGGAAATGTGAAATAACTGTACTACTGGTTCCAGTGGCACCTGTAATAACAGGTAGGCCATCAGTGGAACAGTTTGCCAAGAGAGGTTGAACAGTTTCCATCCTTGGAGGTTTTTAAGACCCAACTGGATAAAGCCCTGAGCAACTTTGTCTGAGCTGAGTGGTGACCCTGCTTGAAGCAGAAAGCTGGACTGTCCTTTACAGCCTGTATTATTCTGTAAAGCCAGATTCCACTATCTCTTGATGAGAAACAGGTTCCCTCTTGGAAAGAGATGTGCAGTGGAGTAATCATTCAGCAGAGTGGGCTGAACACACTAGTGTTGCTTTGTTGGGTTTGGCTTCTGCTCTTCCTGCAAGATGCTGTGATGCTGCAATGGGGCAATCGTGCAGCCTGTATGGATTCACATAAATTCTCTTTCATTCTGACAGGATTTTCATGTCATTATCAAAAAAGAAGTTAAAAAAAGGATATATCTGTGGTAGACATGTCTGGGCTATAGCAGGAGATAGTAACTTCAATAGGACCACATTAGAGGAAGCCTGTCGCTTGCCTTCAAGGTCAAAGGCTGAGAAGGTGAGCTGGCATCTTCAGCTCGCTTCTGACTTGGACTGTCCTGTGGCCCAGCCCATTTCCCATCTGATTCATCCACATTTCACTCTCCCATTTGCTCCTTCCTCCCAGTTCCCACTTTTTTTATACTGTGTGTTACTTTACTTCTGGGGTTGCTTCTGGAGTGAGTGAGTTGGTAGTGATAATTCACTCTGTGGGCTGCTTCCCATGTGGATAGCACTGTGCCAGGTTTGTCTACCTCACCTTGCTTTCCATCCCCGCAGGTTTTGCACTATCCAACACCCCAGCTGCCCTTATGCCAGAATCACACAGAATCACAGAATGACAGGGGTTGGAGGGGACCTCTGGAGATCATCTAGTCCAACCCCCCTGCCAGAGCAGGGTCACCTAGAGCAGGTTGCACAGGAACGCGTCCAGGCGGGTTTTGAATGTCTCCAGAGATGAAGACTCCACCACCTCTCTGGGCAGCCTGTTCAGTGCTCTGCCACCCTCAAAGTAAAGAATTTCCTTCTCATGTTTAGGTGGAACTTGCTATGTTCAAGTTTGTGCCCGTTACCTCTTGTCCTGTCACTGGGCACCCCTGAAAAGAGCCTGGCCCCGTCCTCTTGATTTGGCTGGCCACAGAGGGAGCCTAAGAAAGCTGTGGCTTTTTCAGGTTAAAGTTAACCTTCATGTCTAGCTGCATTACTTTCCTGCCATGTGGTTTGTGTGTCTGTTTGACAATGAAATTGGATAATGATTCTGGACTGACTCATTTATGGGATAAAACATGCTAGGAAATGTCTTGATTATACTTCTTGAAAGGGAAAAAACACATTAAGATGCCTATTGCTTGTGTGTGGTGAGTGATGTTGGTATGGCCAAGGACACTATGTTCCTTGTCACAATGGAAGAGCTGAGGGTGTTGGCAGCAAGAAATGAAACTCTCAAATCTCTCTGCCAGTGGTATCTGAATTCAGTCTGAACTTGCAGGAAGTAAAAATTGCTTGGGGGGCTGGGTTAGCAGTTGTTAGCATTTCTGTTTCATGGAGCATCCTCTTGCGGAAGTAGTTGCAGTGCCCTGTGATGACCCCAGCACTGACTACAGCTGGAATAAACAGACAGGACAAGGTAGCTGAGTTGAGAAGCTGTGCTGGAGAGAGCTCGATTGTTGCTCATGACATGAAGTAGCTACTTTATTGAGCTTCTTATACTGTAACTGCATTGAGTGTTTTACGGACTTAATAGAAAAGTATTTTTGTTAAATGCGTTGTATTTTCATTAATATAGTAGAAGGGAGATATACATCACAGCCCTTAAGTGTAAAATGTTACAATAACAGTACCCAATTCTGAAATTTCTCTTTTGGCTTTATTCTTGTGTTCTCTTTCCTCAGAACTGATCCACAGTCCAGATTCTGTTTCAAATGTTAAAGGAGCTATGTTATAAAACGTTAACACTCTGCATTTTTTATAGATTTTTAGTGTTGTTTTTTTTAAATTGTTCCTATATTTAGTGCTTTCCCCAAAAATGTTTTTCCTATATGACTATCCTGTTTATTTGGATCCGTTCAGTTAGAAACACTTTGTCCTTTTTGTGTCTTTCAGGCTTTATTGAAAAAGAACTGGATGCACATGCCAAATTTCATCAGTGAAAGATGGAGTAAGGTAATATAATTTTAGTGACTACTACTATAATGTGTGATGATCTGTGGACGCTGAATGCAAAGGTTCAAAGATTAAATAAATTAGAGGCAGACAAAGCAAAAGGAACTTCAGCCTCAGAAATAATGAAGTGCTGACAAGATCATATGTTTAGTATCAATGGCATGCTTACCCAATGCTTTGTACTATGGCCAGAGGTTTTCTACTATCATTGGGTGCCTTGTCCACAGAAGCTCAGGTAGGTCATTTCCTAGTGACAGTGTGATTTGTTCATCTTTGAACAAGTGATGTGTTTCTGGAAAAGTGGGAGATTTAAAGTACAGCCTATGCTGAAAGGACGATATTTGTCACCTGTTTCCACCATAAGAGCAAACTGGTGGTTCTTTAATTTTCCTCCCTTGAACATTCTGGGCCAACAGAGATGGAGAAAGGCAGATCTGCCTTTGTTATCATTGAATATTGCTGTAGCATAGAACAATATCCTTGAGGACAGGAACTGAATCCTGTTGCACACTTCACAAACATTGGTCAAGTATTTAGTTCTCCACAGTGAAAGTGCTACTTTATGTCCTGTGATATGTCAGGGAGCAGAAGCTGATGGTCACATTACTAGGCCTTGAGAGGTGAATGTGTGCCCTGGTGGAGTTCCCGTTAGCAGAAGACTGTTGCGAGAAGGCTCTTCCCCATTCGTTTCCAAGCAAAGTTCAGTAATAGGACTCCTCTTGCTTCCTATAGGCCAGAGCAGCTGTTGATGGGCTGTATGTCAGGCCGACCGTCTGCACCTGGCTTCTGGGATTTCAGAGGGTAAGAGAAGTTGTGGCACATAGCTGGTGATGTGTGAGATATGGCCTTAACCGCAAGGCAGTATGAAGCAGATGCCAGTCAATTGAGTCTTCTGGTAGAGGCAGGAGATCTTGCTAGTCTGGGAACAGGAGGCAACGAGAGGGAAAATGTGATACTTATGGTTACGTGCGACGCTCACCGTCACATGGGTAATCGTGGAGAAAATGAGGGGGAACCCTCAGTCTCCTTATCTCTGATGTAGTGCCCTCAGTGCACTTTTACAGAGTTCAGCAAGAAATGAATGCTGGAGTAGAGTCAGTCATGAACAGTAGTGACTTCTCAGAGATGTTTTTTCCCAGCTCCTACTAAGGGAGAACAAGCTCATTTGTAAGATCAAGCAGACAGAAACAGCAAGTGCACTTTCTCGTGCAGCATTGCTTTTCTTGTATCAGATGTGTGTCTTAATGCAGACTGAGGATCAATTACTGAAAAGTCTAGAGAGGTGTGCTGCCATGATTGTGCCTACATCTGAAATTAAAGCAAGTGGTCGATACCATGGACTGGATTATTTAATTGGGGCGGAATGGAATACAGTGCACAATGCGATGCTCCAGGGGCTTACGTGTAATTTTTTCCTTTCACCATCTTGAACCATTCAGTGAAGAATAACTTGGGAATCAGCCATGCACTTACAGGTCTTTCTCGATCCCAAGAAGGCAGGGACGAAGTTGCCAGCGGCAAACTAGTGTTGCCAGACCCCGTAGCTAGTTTTACTGTGACTTAAAAGGAATTGCAGTAATACTAGTCATTCATATAATCTTTCTTTCTTCTATTAATCATTGTCTGCATTGGAAAAGATATGCCTGGGGCAGTCCTGCATCTCTATCCAGTTCAGTGCTGCTTCTTGCTGAAGAAATTAAAAAAGTATTGTCATTCTTCCCCAAGACAGCTATGTCTTCTCCCCTGTGGGGTCTGTCTCCACACTTTCAAAGAAATCCGTAACAATAGAGGGAAAAAACAGTGTTCGGGGCTCCCCTACAGGGACAGCATATCATCCTAATTAAGTATTTCTCAAATATGGCCCTGGCTGTGCAATCAACTCCATTTAGACAGATCCCACTACTCATTTGAAGCTTTGTGTTAGATTAGGTCTGGAGAGAAAATAGGAAAGAAAGAAAAGAGAATGCCATCCACTTCTGTTTGCCTGCTTGCTTGGTATTTTGATGCGTATTTTCTTTCAACTGATTTCTATTTAGTGGCTTCTTCATTAAGAGTCAAACTCAGTGTTGCATATGTAAAGCTCCACGTAACTTTTTTTGATTGAGGCCCCTTAGTGTGTGTGTATAAACCAGAGTTTATCTCCTGTGGCACCCTTTTTAAGTAGCAGTCCCCGCTTTCTTTTCAGTCAGTTCTCTGGGTGACATGTCCAGAAAACATGCCCTGCTAAAGCACATACTGGTATGGGTGGTGAATGGATAAACGGCATGAGTGACTGACTAAGGAGAGGTAATTGCTATTAGCACAGCAAGCTGCTTTATGGTTGTTGCCGTTAGCTTTTACTGCAAGTTTACTATCTGCTTTTACAGTATGTTTTTTAACAAAAACCAGTATTCACTAGTTTGTTCCTTCCCCTCTTGCTTTTCCCTTCGTGCCAGTTTGTAAAGTATATTAAAATGCAGAGCAGGCCATGTGTGAATGCATGGCTGTGTTAAATGTGCAGTGATCCTGTTTCTTAGACCATCATGTTCATCATCCTCTTTTTAGTGCTAGATCGATTGCAAGCACCATGCTGCGTTGGTATGCATAATTGCAGTAACTACATGTGCAGTTATTGCATAATGTAAGACACTTGGCCTTTCAATAATGTTCTATTTTCCATTAGGTGTTTTTCTGACGGCTAATTCTAGTCTGCAGAGTTAACCATGACTTCAGCAGTAAAGACAAAGATGAAGGACTGAGTTTGAATAATACCTTAAATGAAGGCATAATCAGATTGAGTAGAGCCTGAAAGCAGGGAGAGGGACAGAAAGAAGGGTCAGAGGACATGATGATACATAGCTAAAGAGAACAGCACTAGAGGACACAGAGTTAGGGAGAAGGCGGCAGCAGAATTTCAGATGTTTTAACTGGAGACTACAATGATCTGTGGGTTATTACTTTTTTTCTCTACTATGATGACTTCTGTCTGTTTGTACAAGTATTTAACCTACGTTATGTTCCGTGCAAGCAGAAAAATAAATTAAGGGGTTTCCGGAATTAAATGCTACTCTAGACATAGTGCTTAGAGATATGGTTTAGTGATGGTTTTTGTCAGAGTTAGGTTGACTAGATGATCTGAAAGGTCCCTTCCAACCTAGGCAATGCTATGACTCTATGATTCTTACATCAAGGCATTTAAAGTGTTTGGAACATTATCCTGTCCCATTACATTCAATTCAGTAACATATTCACTTTACTCCTGTGTTTGCATTTTAATTATAAAGCTGTTACACTGTTCAAATTACAAAATGTCCAGTACCTAATTGTTAATAATCTCAGCATTATCCTTGGGAGATACATAGATGAACTACCACAGAATCATTATGAAAATTTGAGGAATAATTATTTCACTAAAACATACTGAGAGGATTAACACTTAATCCAAGCCGTCTAAACCAACCCTCAAAATCAGCTGCCTGCCATCCTACTTTCATTCTGGGAAACTGTGCATATGGATCATTTCCTACTTCCTATTCTATCTTCATGGCTATATGGTAAAATACCACTGGAAGTGACCATGCGGGTCCTCAAGTCCCGACTTCCATACATCAAAAGGTTTGGACTGTGCAGTACAAACACTTGCCAACTCTCTGTATGGTCTCCAAGGCTAGGTGGAATACAATAGCTTGAAGCACTGTAATAAAAGACAAAAATCTGCAGTGATAGTATGCCTCAGACTGGGGCATTGCTAGCCTGCTAGTCTCTGCAGAATAAATAGAAGAAAAAGCTCCTAGTTATTTTTAGCTTTAGTGCATGATTTTTTCATAACTTTTGGGAGGGCAGGGAAGATGGGCTTTAAGTACCTGAGGTCAGATTTTCAAATATGTATCTTTAATCTGAACTCAGACGTCTCAATAAAAGTCCTTTGTAGACACTGAGCACTTGAAGCCCTTAGTGAAGTCAGGAGCAGTTGTCAGTGATCTGAGGAAGTCAAGTCAGTTTTAAAGTCTGCATCAGGAGAAATCTTAACTTTTCCACTCATTTCAGTAGTGCTGAAGCTTATATTTACGCATGTTCTCGTGTGCTACCCCTAAGCCGAATCAGAGTTTATTGAGGTGCCCCATAAGTGTTAACTTAGGCAGAGCCCAAGTAGAAGTTTTTAGCCATGATACTCAGAAGCAATCTTAACTGTCTGCCTGTTTTGAACATTGTGTGACATGTACAGAGAGCTACAAATGTACTTCTAAAGCACCAGGATGCACAACTCACACTTCTGCTATTTGAAGAATGAATCGATAAGTAGGTGTCTTAAAATTCAGGCCCAATTTGTCTGAAGGAGGCAACATGCACAAATATCACCTTTTAACAGGATGATTTCTTTCAGCTCTAGGCATAGAAATGCCAGTTTGGGTCAAAAAAAGAATTTGAAATTGCAGACTAAGGGAATGTTTTATATGCTTTTAATGTATTTTTTGCAAATGTATGGCAAGCTGATAGAGATACAAAAGTGCTAAAACAAGAAAAGGAAAAAAGAAAAAACATCCATACATCCTATTGAACAGGTTTTTTGAACTGGATAGTGTATTTATCCTTTTAAAAAGCCTTTAAATTTTATCAAGAAAATAATGCCTCAGCACAAAAACTTTTCCAGATGTTGCATGTTTGAGTGACCCAACAAATTGGAAAGTCTACATGAACATATTCAACAGTTTATGAATATAAGAAATTGTACTGAATGATGGGAATCCAAGGTACTGTGCAGCTCTTAAAGTGGCTTGTGTAAAAGAGATCCCAGAAACATCTCAGATTCTCACTAGGATTTTCCATATCAAGTTAAACAAGGGCCCTAGCTATATCTTGCTGTATATCTTGTGATTTTGGGGTCTCAGGAGCTTTCAGGAAGTCTTGAGTATTTTACTTATCATTTCACATAGCATTTTGTAATCTTAGAAGCATCGTCTGGTTTTTGCATCTCTCATATTCTAAAAGCAGCCAGACTTTCTGGCTGTCAGAGTGACTTTTAAGTTGTTGTATTGGGAATTCCCAAATTGGGAATTTCTTAGAGGTACCTTTTATTTATGTGTAATTAAAATACAGATCTGTTACTAAGATTTTTTAGAGGATTTTTATTACCTGATACTATTGAATGTTATGTATCTTAGGAAATCGAAAATGTGATCTAGACAACTTCATGCTTGTTAATTTGACTTTAATAACCTTAGAAAATTTTTTGAAGGAGCGAATAATTAAAGACACGGGAGTTGAGTGGAAGGAGGATGAAACATGATCTGTTTTGCTAAGATAGGTCATGTCAGACTGACCTAGTATCTTTTTTTAATAAGAAAGTAGTTTATCTAGAAAAAGAAAAAATGTGCTAGATCTGGTCTCTCTGGATGCTACTGGACCATTTAACATGGTGCTACATCAGAATTACTGTTCAAGGTGGAGGAAGATTAGGTTAGTGTACGAACTGTGTAAACTCACGCAAAGAACTGGCACGAGTAGAGACAACAGGAGGTAGATATATGAGATTAATTATTCTTTGGGATTTGACTTACTTAGTTTTCTTGAGGCTTTTTTTGTTGTTGTTTTTGAGTTGATTTTGTTGTCATGCTGTATTGAAAGCAGGCTGTTGAAACTTGCTGATGGGAGAAGGACATTAATTTCCAGTACACAGCTTTAGGTGGAATGACTATACAATTAATTGTACAATTAGGTAATACTAAAGGGATGGAATTCAACTCAGTAAATTGTCAGGCCACACGCTGGCAGGAATTCACTTACTGAGTTTAACCTTGGTGTCAGAATTAGCAGTCTAAGTTCTTATATAATCAGTGGAAAGAGGCAGATTTTTAATTAGGCATGCAACTCCTGCCTTTCTCTCTTGACTGTTAACAGAGTCTAGGCACCTGACTCTGGCATCTGTGCTGAATGCCTGAAATTGGATTGTGCTACAGCCTCAGCTTAGGAAGTAGTGCAACAACTTTTCCTAGAAACAGGGAGTTCAACAACGGAACATTTTGAAGGAGAAAGGCCTATGTGAGGGTAAGTGGATTCGAGTTTGTCTCTAGTCTGTCGATTTGACACCATCATGAAACTGATGGATAGGATCAAGGAAAGTATCAGGAGAGATATTTCCAGTTGAGGGAGGGCATCTCATCTGGGTGCATCTGGGCTGGGACCTGATCTGGAATAAATGCGCAACACTTCTTACGATATCCAAGAAACTTCAGCTCAGTATTTATCAGATGCAGAGAAAAGCTGCAGGAATGATCAAAGGAATGACATTACAAGAGGAGTCTGAAACAGCTGTGTTGGATATGTCAGGAAGACTAACAAAATGGGAAGTGTAATTGCTGCAGCTATGCTGCTGGGGTCATGGGGAGCTTTGGAATATGGCTGATATCAGCTAGATGATAGCTAACAAGCAGGATGTCTCTAGTCCATCAGAGGACTAATGAAAGTCTATGTGTAACAAGTGTGGTATTGTAGGAAGGTTATGATACAGAAACAGAAATGTCCAGACTTATGATTTAGAGGAGACGTGAACTGAGTATATGGTGCTTCTTAGTGACTAGAGTTTGTGTGTATACCTAGCATATGGATAAAATATTTCACCGACATAGATATGCATAGTGATAATCCCGTAATATATGACAGTAGTCAGTAGGAGAATGCTTGATGTACATTTAAGGAAGAGCTTAAAGATTTATGAAGAGCAATGATTGCTTGGATTCTTTGGACTTAGGCTGTTTGGCACCTTGTGCTTTTTGATCACTCCTGTACAGTGCGATACTTTGCATCTACTGCATTGCCCTGCAGTTTCCCTGCACTGCACAGGGAAAGCTGTGTGATAAATCAGGCATCAAGTGAATTTGTAGGGCTGGACAAAGGAGCGTTAAGTTTAGCCTATGACAAAGATATGTTTATAAACAGACTCATGACCAGTGAGAGAAAAGCTTGCTCTGAAGCGAAAATTATGAAGATCCCTGATGTGTCTGTAGTGACAAATGACGGGTGCAGTAGTTACAGTCAGTGACAGCCCTTGCTCCAGATATCTCCTTAGTTTGACAAATGCTTAAACTTTAACTGTATGTTGCTGAGGAACTGCCCTTTGCCTAGATGCTAGTTTGTCCCAACACCGGGTTTGAAAAGGAGCTGAATTCTTTCAGCAAGGGTGAGTAATGTGCTTTCTGCTTTGTTGCAAATCCTGAGTTGCTCTAAGTTGCTTTATCAGCTATTAAGACATTGATCAGGTCATTCTTTAGCAGAATTATTCAAAAAATAACAGGAGGGAAATGCCACTGCGAGAAACCCTTTAATGTACTTCTGGCAATGCTATGTTTAGTTCTCTAGTTATTTTTTTTATTAATAAGTGCTTAGCTTGTTGTTCTGAGTTTCTTAAGGGCCTAGCAGAATATCAGGAGAGAATAGTACAGCTTCTCTTTTTTTTTTTTTTTCCTGCTTCCTAATTAGTCATTACATAGTGGTACTAAGTCGTTATTGTTCTGTGGTAAAAACAATTGTGTGATGATCTCACAGACCTTACTTGGAAAATTGCCACGGTAAAGAAAAAACACTGTTTATGGACTGAATTGTGAATAGTTTGGAAGGGGGGTGTTCTGTTGGAAACAGTGGTTTGAATGGCAGTCTGAGAGCATGGGTGGCAAGGAGGGAGGACTGAGAAGATAAGAGTGAAAATGTGTGAGTGCTTTTTCAGGTTTATTGTTTATTAGAGTCGTGGTCAACTCCCTTAGATTTA
>VYZM01017409.1:805-48520 GCA_013398915.1 Dromas ardeola | reverse complement strand
TCATCTCTCCTCCTCTGCTCCGTGTATGAGAGGCTGGGGGAAAGCATTTGTCGCCGGCCATTGGCCAATTTGGCCAAAACCATGACACTTACTTACATTCTGAAAAGTTAAGAAAATAATAAGGCAACTAAGTTGTAAAACAGGTGGGATTTGTAAATACATATACAGTTGCATCTTGACTAGAAGTCTTTACTGAGACACTAGAGAAAACAGTATTTTAAAATCTGTTTCAAAAGGAATGCAATGATGTTACAAGTTAATTTAATGGGTTTTGACTTGTTTGATCCTCACAGCTTCTTTGACAGCAGAGACCACCTGGAGGTATTTCCTAATGCGTATTTCAAAAGTTCATGTAGAGATTGGCAGAGCTAAAAGGACTGTTGGCTCCTCTCAGAAAAAGACACACTGAAAAGTTTCATCTCTGACCCTCATAAGAAAAGCATCACGGAAGAAAGTGCAAGAAACCTCCTCCAGAAGCGTAAGCAGCAGGGCTGAGCAGTAGCTCTGGATGGTCCTGTCCCCATGTGCTTCTTCACACCGCCGTGGCTCCGCAGGAGCAGCTCTGCCCAAGGATCTGCCTCCGCTGGGAGGTTTTCGAACTGCCTCTTGCCCTTGTTTTAGCAATTTGTAGATCAGCAGGCAGTTAAAGAAGGGATTTCCTTCGCCACTGTTGCAATGAAATGAACTGATGATTTGCACTTTTTCTTCCTTTAGCACCAGGAGATGCATTGCTTGAAGAAAGGGGATGAGCCACCTTACTCCCACAACCCCTCAGTGACGAATGATCCTCGCTTCCATTGATAGTCGAGAGTGCTGCACCACCCCAAATGGTGAAAAAGGCACATGGTGAAAGACTGTAAAGGTCCTTCAAACATCCTTTTTATAAACAGCATTTTTATGCCTTGTTTCTGCATTTCCTCCCCTCCTGAACTTAACTGAACTTTTTCATCCTCAGACATCTGCTGTCAAGGTCCGAATTCCTTACGAACAAGTTTTGTTTATAAACAAACTGCCCCTTGCACATACAGTGTCCTGGTAACCTGTACAACTCAACTGCTGGCAAATTACCCCATTTGTTATCTCCAGTCTTGTATGGAGAGCATTTTTATTTTTAATTATGACTTTTAATATGTTTGTGCATCGTAGCATATCCATTAACATTTACTGACTGTGATGCTGTAACTATCATCTGAAACAAAGGCTGAATCTGATACAGTTTTCACAAGCCTTTTAGGACAAGGTTTATGAGTCACTGTCTTGTCCCTGCATTCTCCTCCTTCTCACAGCTGTCTGTTATCATAAGACTTTCACACTTGGCTAAAACGGGATTTTTCCAATTGTTTTCCCACCAGGAACAGAAGTTACTGAGTGATTATTTCTTTGCTGCCCCTCTGGAGAAAGACAGTTTGAGACTTCGAGTGCTTTGGACTGGCTCTGACGGTACTTGCTTTTCCTTTGGAGATGATCACTCCCAGTACGGAGTTCTGCACTCTGGCCGCTCCTGTGGGACAAGCTGATGTAGACTCTGACGGCTGCTAAAAATGCATAGCCAGTTTTGATCTCTGAACCTACAGAAATGGTCAATTCTACCCTGATATGCGTGTAATCCCATAACGGGCTTTCTTTGAACCATATTTCTTGGTGTTTGCCAAGATACAGCTTCACTCAGAAACATGCATGTTTTTTTTTCCAAACTATCACACTCCTGGGTGACAGTAATTAACCACTGGAAATTAACACACTTTTGAATTCCATGAAATATTCAAAATTCTTCACTACAAATATAAAAACTACTGCTGTTGGGAAAGAGTCACCACAGCTGCATCTGTTCAGGCCACCGCAACTAGTTGATGGCCACTGACCATACGGGAAATTTTTCTACAAACATCTGGGGGCTGCTAGAAGAGCTCTGACATGACAGCACTGTACAGATGCATGAACAGCGATACTTTACATCAGTAAGTACTTGTCCTTAATGTCTTATACTGGTGTCTAGTTTTCCTGACAAAAGTCCATATTCCGTACCTCTTTCTATCAATCATTCAAACTCTTTTGATTTCTCTTAACTACTGTACAAGCAAGCTGTGTTTAAAATACGAGAGTGTACACGTGAACATGTACAGTCATAGTGGCACACAGCGGTAACAGCGCTCTGTGTGTAACTCGCTTTACAGCAGAAACCAATAAACTCACTTTTATTAAATCAGTTTATCACAATTGTTAAGTTACAAAAATAACTTCATCCATAATGATGTTAAATATTAAATGCAAAGGTAAAACAGTTGTGCAATGCTCTTAAAATTGAATACATTTTTTTATGTATTTGAGACGGGCAAAGTAGATGACCCAGAAGTTCTTGTTTAAGACTGTTAGTCTGCACTTACCAACAGTATTTAGTTCTTATTGACTTGAAGACACGTGGAAAGCAAAATACACGTTAAGGAAGTGAATTTCATTCTAGGCAAGAATGAAAGTAGTGACAGTTTCTGTGCTGCTTAAGAAGAAAACCAATGCAAACCTCACTCTACTTTAAGTACAATGGAACCAAATGTTAGCAACCGTTTGGACGTGCACAGCAGCTGAGAAATTTTGTTCACACGTCTTCCACATCTGCTACCATAGCCTCAATGGCACTCCAGTCCAGTTTGCTGAGGATACTTCCCGTGCTCTCAGAAACACCATCAGTGTCGATCATGCCGAGAGGAGAGAAGCTCACAGGATGCGGTGCAGAGGCCTGTAGGAGGAAAAGAAGACGAACTGAATCATCACGTATCATTCATGGACAAGACCTTTGTGTAGCCAGCAGAAACGATCCCATTTTTTTCAAATATGTCCTAATTAAGTTACCTATCTGATTATTCTGCAACAAATGCAATTTTACTTTTCTGTTTATGGACTTCCACTAACGTCTGCTGCCTGGACAGACAACGTGCCTATACAGTTGTTATAAAAAACATTCATTTTCAAGGCTCACAAGAATGACTTTGCTTGTAAAGACAGTATGTAGTTCTGTTGAGTCACCATAATTTATGTCCCTCTGTATCTATCCCACCCACATATTTTGAATAGAGAACTACATTTTAAATAAAGCCGAAGTAAACAAAGTGTTAAATGGCAGGTATCAAATCATTCCTACAATAAGCAGACATCCTACCTGAAACAAGGAGTCATGAGTATCTTGAAGTATTCTTTGGATTTCATCAGGCACGGTCCAAGGACTTACTACATCTCGATCAGCTTCCTGATCAACACCTTCTGTCTGAACTGCAGTGGCAACACGTGGCGGCTTTTGTTTTGATGTTCTGTCATCTCTGTGCTCAGCAGCTGAGGAGAAAACAAGCCAACCACAGCACTGTAACAATTCTTGCTGTTTTCTACTGAATGTCTTGAAACTTCTCCAAGAACAGACGCTCCAAGTTCTGAGAACTGAAGCTGTGTGTAAAAACAGGTAAAAGCAGCACGCCCTTTTATCTTGAACTGATGTGAGGTCGTGGCAAGAAAATGCTGCTTGTCCCTTCCAGCCTCACGCTCTGAATGCTCCCCAGGGCAGAACGTGAAGCGGAGCAGGACTGTGCACGGTGTCTATAGCATCTATGTCCTGTAGTGCAGTCCCCAAAAGGGGCATTATTTGATAGCGGAATAAAACTATATAAATCTGCATTTGTGCCTCTTAGAAGATGTAGAACTTTCATGAAACCCTTAGCAGTGATGGGATATACTGGAGAACAGATAGCAGAAAATGATGTGAAATCAGATAAAGATCAACCTGTATTTAGAGTTTAAAAAGAGAATGTATACAAAGGAGGAGAAAAACGACTTCCCACACGTGTAGAGGTGAGTGATAGATTCAGGAAAAAATCTGCTTACTATTGCTTCTTTCCCTTTCCTGCACTGCCAACTCAAATAAACTGACATTTGACTAGCCAAATAGTATCTCTGTTATGTCACTAGTATAATTCTGGTGTAAGGGAGAATGGAATCAATCCACAGTATTTCCTAAATTTCAGACTGATTCTCTCCTCAATCTTTTTCTGTCTGATCAGAAAGTCTGCTCCTGTAATCAAGTCCTGCATCTGTTAAAGAATTTGATTAGGAGTAAACGTTTATGTGAGGAAACTTTTGTGGATCTAGACCTACACAGACAGGATCAGGCAAAAAGGATCACTAAAATCCAAATACTTTTTTTTTAAAAAAGTTCAGTCATAAACTTTTTCCACTCTAACGTAATGACAAAATAATACCTTAATTAGATACTGTACAGAGGGATAACAAAGACAATTCCTACTTTAAAGAGCTCAGAAACTAGGCAGCATAGAAAGGTAAGGAAGGGACACAGTACTTGTGTACTGTACTGCTAACTAACTCTCTCTCTGTGGGTTTCCGGTGAAAGAAAGACTCAAGTCCTTTGACTCTCATGACTTTGTAATGCCTGTTTCAGGAAATCACTGAAATCTAGCACATTTGCTTCAGTAATCTTGGAACTGCCATCTGGCTAAAACCATTCAGGAGGTAAACAGAGGTGATTGGTTAAAATATTTCAGAAGTTTCTAATGAAAAGCGTTTTTATGTGGGGAAAAAATGATGATTTTTATTCTTCTAAGATAATGAGGTATCTGAGGCCTGTGTTGCATAAATCTACCCAGAATGTATTTAGAAATGTGTTCTCCGTGTCTTATTTTTCCCCCATATTATATAGCTGAATAGCATTGTGTCATTGCTCTTTGTAACTTACAGTATCTAGAATTAACAGGACCGTTTGCAGCATTTCTCATTCTTCCTCTGGAAGTACTTTTCTGTGGGAGCATACAGGCATTTCCTGGAAGGCCAAAGAAAGCATCTCCTGTTAGGTGCAGTAGATCAAAACAACACACAAGATGCTTCAAAATTTTCATCTGTGAGCCTGCTTCCTGGATTACACAGTGCTCTTGCTATGGCAAATTAAGATGCTTTGGATTTAGAAAGAGATGATAAGAAAAGGTAACTCTCATCATTTAACAGGCCAATGACAGCGCAGTTGCAAACGCCTCAGGATAGGAAACGTGCAGGATTGTAAGTCTGACTTTCAACATGAGTATTGAAACTCCTCCCTCCCAAAATCCAGTAGTAACTTGAAGATCATCCTCAGTATGTGCCTTCTGTTCTTACCCCTGGAATGTGTTAAACCAAGAGCTGGGGTGAAACGGTTTACTTTTTGTCCAAAGCTGGGTTTGGCAGCAATTCTGCCCCTTTCTGACAGAACAGGACTGTTCAGATGCCCTCTATAAGAAAAAAAAAAACAACACAACAACAAAGGTCAAATATTTCCCACTGGCTACTACATACCATCCCCCCCCCACGCAGGGCTTATTCAGACAAGGCAAAAGGCCACAGAAATAATCTTCAGCACAATTAGCTGAGGATCAGCATCACACGCTGCTTGTGGGGCCAATAAGCCTCACCAGAATCAGAACTGCTGGCAATCACAGTGAAGATATATCAAATTGCCTGCAGAAACAGCCAGTTTAAGTGCAAAAAAACTTGTTAGTTAGAATTTACTGTCACTCCTAAAGTGGCTTTGTGCATGACATTCCTTAGCGCTTCTGATTCTGGCAGGGCTGATGTATTCAAAGTGCCCTTGGACACCACCAACAGGCTCTGTATAGCACTGACTACATTCAGTTTAATGCTTTATCCTGGAACTCTACCTACTAAAAACAGATGCAGAAATGTTTAAGTGTGGAAGTTACAGGGGTATATGAGGTCCACAGTTCCTCCTATTATTGTGGAAAACATAAAATTCTATGCAGAAGAAGAAAAAGTATATTGCAATATACACCTGGAGTACATATACACACATGTGACATTAAAGCCATCAAGTAGAATAAATTTACAGATTTATAATACTCAAATACCATCATCTCTTCAAAATGCAATAAGCACCAAAGTGCATGAGAAAGAACAAGTAAAATCCTAGGTAATGAAAAAAATCAGAAAGGAAGTGAGTAAATCTAGCATTTGCTGAACTCTAATTTAACTAGTCTATATGCACAGACAGTCGTATTTATATTTGCTTCTTGCCTGTTACTAGATGCTCTTCAGATCATTAACTATGTTGCTGGCTATAGTCCAGTGGAATTGCTGTTGAGTGGAATGGGTTAGGACATTGATTACAGCTCTGACTCTAGAATTGGCTTAGTCTGTGCTCTGAAAGGCATTTTTAAGGCTCCTTCCAAGATTTGCCCTTGTGGTTGTAAGAAGCCTGGTACAAAAGCTTAAGACTCCTCTGAACCAGACCAAGTGTGTATTTGATTCTGCCAGAACATAAAGCTTCTCTGAAGATAATCCTTTCTCAACTAGCTGCAAATTGCGGACAAATATGAAGAGTGGTAAAGATACCAATACATCAGAACAGGGTTAATGCTTAAGGTTGTTACCCTTTAGTAGATGCCACATGCCTTTTTCTGTGCTCTTGAGGTGATCTTGTCCTGGACAATGGTCCATGTTCACTTGTAGGTAACACCACTGTTTCAGATAACATTTCATTCATCAGAGAAAGTGCTTGTGATATTCTCATACTGTGATGTTCAGACAACAGGGCTCTATGAAGAAATAATGTTACATATTAACTCATGCTATCACTCCTTTATTTGCAAGTCGGTTGCGAGTCCTATAAGGCTACATGGTAACCAGAACAGAACAACTTACTTTTTGCAATTTCAGAGAAGATGCAGTAATCTTTTTAAGATCATTAGTAAAAAGCTAAAACATTTATTAACAACGCATTTGACAGAATGAAAGAGTCAAGGGGGCGGGGGGGAGAAAAAAATTGTATTTGGAAAGTGAAAAATAAAGTTGAAGGATGAAACATGTTCAGAGTTTTCCTAGATGGTAAAGCCAACATGAATTACTTATCCTTTTGATAGAAATGCCATTCATATCTGAAGTTTCATAGAGAAGATAGTTAAAACTACCTCTTCCTTAAGACTGGAATATTAATATATAAATAAGAATACCAAAAGTTACACTTATAGCAACTTACTTGTCTTTTTCTTCTTTATTCTTCTGGAAGACTTTAATATCCTTTGAAGTAAGACTACAATGCTGTGCAAGAAAGTACAATAATAATTAACTTATTCTGTATAGTGCTCCCATTCCAACCTCCCACTCTCAAAATGTAGATGTATTTGACTTGAAAATTACTGTTTAAGATGCTGTCCAGAATGAAAAACAATATGAAAGCATATGGCCCCACCAGGAAATTCAGATAAGATTGTCTCTATAAACTTCCAGTCTAAAAATATACTGAAAGCTTGCAGTCACACCTTCTATAGCTCATATGCTTAAAATACTAACATTCTTAAGGAGATGTCTTCACTGTTAAGCTCAAAGTTTCAAATGGCCTCACCTTCAGTTTCCTAAAAATCAGTGACATTCGCAACAATAACTAAATTAAAATAACAGGGCAAGGTTGCACTTTGACCCATGTTTGCTGGAGTACAATTGCTGAGAATCCTGCCCCATCTAATGATTTCAGGAGAAAAGCCTGTAACAAAAGCATCAACTATGTATTTACAAGCTGGCAACACAGGAGAGGGAGAAGCAGGACCCATTTTTCCTGAACCACTTCTCTCTATGCATGTACAAAAGTGCAGCCAGGTTCACCTCTGAAAGACTGTTTAAAACCAGAGGAAATACTGTATTTCACGGATGAGATCTGTTACTCTTTCTAAAAGTGAATACAACTGAATTGTTTAGTAACAGGAAACTTCTGTGTGTTACATATTTGCTGCTTGGGAGTTAACACCAGTAGAGCTTGAGAATGAAAGAATTTACAGCACACCCTGCGTTCAACTGCTGAGTAAAAAGTGCAGGGATGTATTGCTATTGCAAGGTCTCATCTCCTGTAACCCTGGAGCTTCCCCTGACTCAACAGTGTCTTTTCAGGTCCGGAAGGTTTCCAGGTAACAAATACATATTTTAAGACTTTATACTGATTGGGAAATTATTTCTGAACTGCTTTTGTACCTTTTTTTCCCCTTCAGTTATTTCCAGCACACTGCAGAAGAGATAAATGTATCAGGCCATAAACATGTTTTTACTAATTAAACTTAAAACTGCAAAAATTCTGGAGGGAAGGGGTTGTTTGCTGAGCCTGTATTGAAACCAGACTTAAACAAAAAAATTCATCAGATACTTGAGATATATGCCATATTCGAACACCTCTGCTGACCCTCTGTAATTGCATACACTTCTCTGTGTGTGAATGACAAAATGACAAAGATGACAAAATCCTATCACGTTCATGAAGGATTTTGGCATCTGAACTCTGCTTTTTAAACTCACTGGGTGTTTTTGTGACGTGCGGGTGAATGAAACAAGACGTAAACACATCTTTTACAACTCCTGCAGTTACCGCTCCCTGAATGTTACAGGTATATCCATTACTGTCAGGGGACTGTACTTCCTGAATCCAGAGCTGGCAGACAGGTCATAATTGCCACCTGCAGCCAATTGTCATTACTGCAGCCTGTGACTAACACTAGTATATTTTCTTACTGATCACTTCTGACACAACTACGGTCAGTTCCAATAAAATAATATATATAAAACCCCAACATTAAAATACGAAAAAAATCACTGACAGCCTTTATATTATCTAACCTGAACAATCAACACTTGTACAATACATAACATCTACTTCTTCAAGATGCCCTTACCACGTTCTTTCTTAGATTGAATGGATTACGCTCTTTCTGTCTTTGTTCATCCAGTTTCTTCAAATATTCTCTCATTCTTTCCTTTTGCTTTCTTTTCATCCATGCTTGTACCTCTCTCTTCTCCTTTTCTGTTTTTTGAGAATGTCCAGCAGCAGAACCATGAGCCCTGAGAGCAGATGTAAATGATAAATAATCTAGCA
This sequence comes from Dromas ardeola, assembly GCA_013398915.1. Classification (NCBI taxonomy): domain Eukaryota; kingdom Metazoa; phylum Chordata; class Aves; order Charadriiformes; family Dromadidae; genus Dromas; species Dromas ardeola. The sequence goes on along the minus strand of VYZM01017409.1, from coordinate 39,624 downwards.
CATCCTTTAAATTGCAAACAATGGCAGCTACACGATATAATAAAAATACTGCAATCCCTTTAAAATTCTGACGCAGGTGAAACCATAAGTAACGAACAACAGGGAAATTTTCTTCTGCAAAAATTTACTTCATAAAGTCCTGGCACACAAGTAATTTCCAAGAAGTTTCCTAAAATTTTTATTCTATTTGTCAACTACATTCAGATAATAGGGCCAAAGCTTTAAATGCAGACGATCTGTTATGGTCTTTATAGGATAACTGGCACAGAAAAAACTGCAAATCATTTTGCTTTGATCTTTCATTTTTAAGCACGTACGGTATAAGTATCTAAAAAAGAAAAAAAGACCAATGAGATTCTATCATCTTTTTGTTCCCTCTCCTCAACCTATGAGCTCCATCACAAGTCTATCTGTACAAAGTAATTTTAAAAACACTTACAGTACTAACAACAGAAAAATACAGCCAATAAGAAATGCTAACATAATTTCGTTCTCAAAGTTCTTCAGAAATATTTACTGATTCACCTTGCAATAGTCTTTAAAGTAAGCACCTGGGTAATAAATATTTTCTTCACTGTAAAACTAAAGGCACTGACCTAAAAATTAAGTATGAGATTTTCCAAGAGAAGGGTGTCAATTTTAAATGCCTCATTTTTCACAGCCCACTTTGAAATTTCTCTCATTTTCAAGACTGGCAGGCACTAATAATTCCAGAATCCACAACGTGTGTAGCAAAGTTAAGATTATCTCTAGTAGCCACAGTTCAAATGAAAGCTTTTGGATTGAAGCATTGAAACCCTCATGGCAGTAGAAGAACTTTGACAGATTTGAAAGTGATTTACTTTACGGCAAAGGGAAGTGTTATTATCAGAAGTATTCACAGTCATATGTGAAAAGAACTACATGAAACTGAGTTGTCTTGAGGTCTTTGGTCAGGTTTGATTAAATACTACTTGAATACATTTCTGAAATTTTTGGTAATTTTGAAAATATTCACATAATTGCACAAAACAGTCAGCTAGAGACATTTATATGTTGATGTAGTGATTACTAATGTGTTTGGAATTCTCAAAGGATCACAAGGACGTTATAATCTGTGCACAGATTTAGCTTTGAAACTCTTGAGTTCCTTTTACTATTTGAATAAATGTTAGAACAACTAAACCAGAGCACTACGCTCTACTTAAATAAGTCACTAGAACATCCCGAAGCAGGTATCTTAAACTGGGGTGAAGCATTGCACCGACAAAACAGTTTGGCATCCTGAACAGCTGTATTTGTGCCTTGTGATCAACTGATATCACAAACAGAAGTAGGAAACAGCTGTAATTTCAACCTTTCTCAGGAAAGAACACAGCTGATTTTATAACTGACAGTCAGGAAGGTGTAGAAATCTCCAGCAGGGAGGAGAGCATGACAAGCTGGAATCTGGGGCTGGAAGCTTCTGAAGCTGCTTTGTCATTGACAAGAAATTTCTGTTCTGTGTTTCAGAACTGCTTTAGAAGGCTCCAGACCCCTTGGCTGAACTGAATATGCTGTATTATAGAGTTGTGCTCCAGCCTGTACCTGGTAGAAGAAGAAACAAGCAAGTAGGAAGGAAAGAATTTTAAAACCAAAGTAATAAAAACCAATTATCACATTTGACAATAATGGCCAGCAAAGCAGTGGCTATTAGACAGTTCTAATACTAGTCCCATTCACATCAACTCAAATCACATGCTCACTTCCATTGTTTATGGGGTGTGAGCTATGAGAAGAATAACCAGGGTTAAAATGATTTAACTAATACATAATAAAAAACAGCCATAGTATTACCTAGAGATTTTCTTAGCTTGTATTTCTGTAAAGCCCAGCTCCGACAGAGAGACGTCACCTTCTGCTACAAGATCACTAATGATGTCAGTAACACCACTCAGACCAGTAATTTGCAGGGGATCTTCTAAAGAGCTTGAAGTCAGACAGGGGAAAAAAAATGTTACTGATTTAAAGTAGAACATGCCTGTAAGAACAACAAGCTAAAATTCTTCCTTTTATGCTTAAAAAGAGAATATTAAGGTTGTTTTACCAAAAGCCTTTGGACTGAATTTTCTCTCCCCTACATCTCACTGTGTTAGTGCAAACAAGCAATACCTGGATAATGTGTGTAGGTGCACTGTCTATAAAAAGTTACTAGCCACCACCTTAGCTTCACTGTCACCATGTACACTTTAGCCAACTTTGTAGCTCCCCAGTGTGAATGGTACGGAATGAGCAAGACCTGACTAACACTGGGGGTATTGCAGCAAAGAGGGCTTGAATAAACTATACAGAAATATGGTCCCACCCACAGCTGAACTGCCTGAGCTCCACTGAGGTGCATGAACATGGCTGGCCCAAAGGAGGCTACACCTGGCAGCCCAGAAGGCCAGGAGCACCCACAGGGGTTGTACTGCTGCCTGTGCCAAGATAAGGCTGTGGCATGCTACCAGATTCAAGAACCCCAACTCTGAACAACCTTCTGAGCAAGAATCAGTGTGAGTGAGAGAAAAGTTTACCTAAATTCTGCCCGTTTCTTTCCTCTCTTTAAATCAGTTGCTCTCAATACATCTCATGTAGTTTATGATTACAAGCTACAGTTGATTCAAGTTCCTCCTTTGGGTAAAAATCACCATCTGCTAAAGTTTATTGCCTCGCACCCATCCTCAAGGTTATGTAATCACTCCCTAATCTACTTCAGTCACAACAAACAATTTCACTTAAAATACTTTAAAAATAAACTAAACCATTTGGTTTACTGCTATGCTTCAAGCAAAACAATACAGGTGGATAACTGAGCAGAACGACCAGGAAGAAAGGGAAGCCAAATACTCTTTTCTACTGCACAACTGGATTCAGAAGACTAGCAGCAGTTAACAGTAAAAAATATGTATGTCAGACCATTTTATTTAATGCACATGATCATTCCAATTTTTAAATCTTCAGTCTGCTGCTTTACACTGTTCACAGGATAACACTTCAAAAACTTTCTGGTGATAGCTGGCCTTTGTAGAGGCCAGCAGTTACTACTAGCAGCAGTTACAAGTACTTGTCCAAAAACAGTGTTTTGCAAATAGGAGAAATAATAAATGCACATAGACAATAGCACCATCTACATTAACAGCTCGAATACTTCTGTAGCTTTTGCATAAAGTAAATCTAACAGGCACTATCAAAAGTCAGAGTAAATGCCAGAAATTAACTAGTTTTCATTCAGTTTGAAAATGAATACCTCGATTTTTAAGTAAGTGATAGTTCTACCTTGACAGTCCCCTTTTTGGTATGAATTTAAAGTAAACAAATTTTCACCAAAACTAATGCCTAAATACATACCTATCGCATAGGCCTCCAGATACATGAAAGCCTGAAACAGAAACAGCCTTTGTTAATAAAAGCCTTGCACTTGTACTCAAACTAATAATACATAGGTTAAGCAGTCTGTGGGATAAAATACAGAAATATATCAGCCTGAATATCTTGACATTAAAAAGGAATCAACATTGTACATAGGCTTAATGGCTTGTTAGAGAGCATGTCATCAACTGCCAGGTTAATACAGAGTTTTCAGAGAACATTAATTAACAGCAGCCTTGACTGACATCGATAGTTTTGCTAGGAAGACGAGAGATCACTGTTGTCAGTTTTCTGCTATGATCAAACTAAGCTTATCAGTTCCAACTAACTGGAAATTATCTCTTCCAATTAACTATACAGCATTTCACGGAAAATTAATAATTGCCACTTACTTGAAGAAGCCAGGCTACAAACTCCTGAAATTCAGGAAATGTGTCTGAAGAGCAGTAGGGATGTCTTAGAAGGAAGGGCACTATCATACTCTCATGAAATTATAGTTGCAACTTAGTATCACCTACAGCTTTTTTAGCTTGCAAGTAACAAGTTTATACTTAAAGAGAAAACTGTAAGTGTATTACTGTTTATAAAATTTATGTGGATATGGATGCCATTTAAGATTCAATTCTGCTGTATGCAGATACAGGAACCATGTTTTAACATCTTTTAAGACAGACTGCTGCAGATGTGACTGCCAAATGTATGTTCACCTGTACAAAATATGTATCAGTTTTAGAAGCTTGAATTCAAGCAATGCAGGCAATATGCAGACAAAATAAGACACTCCGCCTTTTTAAACACAGACAACAAGTTGCTTCCATAGTGATTTTTCCTCCTCCTTTTAATGCTACTGCAGTCTTCATAACTGCAAAAATCAATTTACTGTCAGTTTGAAAAATGAAATGAGACTTCATGAAATAATGTTTTAGGACACAGCCAGTAGTTACTGCAGAATGATATAAAACAGTTTATTTTGCTGATGTGGATTGGATTTAATTGAGATCTCACCTCTCTAGAACACAGGAGGTTTGGGAGGAAGCTGTAAGTGTTCTGTGGCATTGTGCCTATTTATATTCACGTACACTTAACTAAATAATTACATATCAGCACAGTGATGGGTTTCAGAAATGGACCCAAAGTTATTAATTTCCTTTCAATAATGGTGAATTTGAGTGCAAGTATAATTCACTGCTGAACTGTTTTCAAAGTTTAGCGATACTGTTCCGGCATGTAACATACAAGCTCATTATCAACGTACATCCCAGAAATCTAGAAAGACTGACCATTGACTTTTATAAGCTCATTAGCATTACATATCATTTTGTATGACAGCAATGAGAAAGTATTACACCAGGAAGAAAAGGTTTATTTATTTTTAAAAGGAGAAAAAGGGGAAAATAAACATTAAAGGTTATACCAGAAGATGACTTTGTGCCACTGGGAAAGTTAGAAGCAGAGGCTGCAGAGGCAGGAGAGTGAACTCCCAACGTAGTATAACTGGGAACAGGATATTCCTCCTTTTGATCAGCTATAACATCTTCAAAAATCATGTCTCTCAAATAGTGTTCTGATTCCATGAAAAAATAATAAACATAGTAATTAGTGTAGACCAATGAAAAAAAGCCCACAATGCAAAAACTATAATACATATTTGTTGGTGGCATATTTAGTTTATCTGCCAAACCTAGAACCACCTGAACTTAGATCAGCTGTGCCTCCCTATGAAAGGGCACTACCAGACCTCTGGTGTATGTACCAGTCCTGTACACAGGAACAAAAAGACTAAACTATGAGTTGCTTTGTGTGAGGTTAATGGATGTCTTAAATATTGTCTTAGTTATAACTACAGACATATCCATGATTTGGTTCTACCACTTGGCTTTGTATTAACTTCATAAGTAGATCAGACTGTGTTTTGGTATGAACGTAAAATAGACCTGAAGTATGTACCCCTAGCATTCTCCTTCTTGGCACAGTACAGTAGCTGTAAGTAATCAGGTAGTATATAATTAACTGTTATACAATAAATTATTCAATGCATCAGCTCTAGCAAACAGTTCAGCCGATGTAAGCTTTTATTAATATCAGCAGATACTGCAACTAAATAGGCACCAAAGATGCATGAAAAAAGTTTATTTAGAGAAAACTGTGGACAAATTTCATATCCTTTTATAGCAGCAAGCAAAACACTCGTAAGTACCATGTTTTAATTTTATGATACAATAGAAGTACATGTTATCACCTTTAAAATTTTATATCAAATTCCTGCATTATGGTATTGGAAAAGATCAAAGTATACAGATATTTTCAAATGCATTTTTGTTGAAGCAGTACCCATAATACTCAGATTTTCTATCTTTAATTTTATTTCTCTCTCATATTTTTGATTTTTGGTGCATATTTCAATAACACCTTTCAGGACTGCAATAAACTTCAGCAGTAATTAAAAGTTAGTCAAGTTTAATATTCAATTGCAAGTTTACTATCCTTCTGTTAACTGAGCACATACCATCATCAATGATTCTAGCATCTTCGGAGAATGAAGGACGAGCATCAAGGTGCGAATTGGCAGCCATTTCAAAATCCTCTATTATTTTCACTAGCTATAAACCAAAAAACGAAGTAACAATATATTCTTCAAGGTATTTCTGAGACTTACACCACAGATATTCATTCAAAGTTTGCTTTAAATACAATTTTTTCCTCAGAATCTTATAAACATTTTAATGGAGTATCCTGATTCAAAACAAAGAAAACAGTTCAGGAATCAAAGTAGCTCAAATAGATTCATTTCATCTGAAGAGTTTAATCTTCTGGACTCTTACTCTGATAAAAATACATATGAACTGTGTTATTCTTGTGAATAGTTTTACTCCTATTGGTCACATTACCTATATTTAAAAAATAGTTAGAGTTTTTTATATACGTATATATTTTATCTAAAAACCACAGAAATATACATACATTATCTAAAAACCCACAGAAATAAAAATATTTCCATATTCTTCATAAGTCAGGAGTTTCCTGAAGTTTAAAACTAGAAAGTGAAAACTAAAACTGACTAACCTAGATTAAGACATTTTACTGAACATTACTCTTACAAAGAACAGGCCACAAAACTGATTTTTAATACATAAGATATTATTATAAAAGAAATTGCCAACTGGTGTGCACTGAAATAGGGGCAAAAAAGAAAATTGGTTTATCTTCGGGATTTGGCTAGGTATCTAGAAGAAGGTTTAAAACTCAAATGTAGTGAAAGCTGAAACAAAGAAAGGATATGTTAAGATATTTTTTTCACTACAGGCTTTTAAAAAATCTGGCTAGATCATCACCTTGATGAAAAATATAAGTGATTAATCATCCTTCTTAGTGTAATAACTGTGTGTAGGTGACACAATGAAGTCCCTACATTTCTGTGAACACATGGAAGGACAGGCAATGGACACTATTAGTTTGAATGATTATACAGAAAGTAGATGCTGTGGAACTACACAGTGCTACTGAATTCATTCTGTACTAAGCCAGCTCTACAGGAACTGGAAATTGACTTAGTTTTCTTGATGTGCAAAGAAAAATAATTTTTTTTTACCACCTAGGTAAAATCAGAACCTACTGGCTCATTCTTAGATTAGTCACTGCCAAGTTTGCTCTAAACTGCTAAAAAATCAGAGTAATGTGAAGAAATAATTGCCAGCATTCCCTCATTTCACATACACCTAAAGTCAGCAACACCTCCAGTCATAGGCAAATTAAACTAGATATAGTATTAAGAGGTCAGTCTGTTGAAAATTTTTAACTTTTTACCATTATCTCTGTTATAACCCATAAAATAGTGATTCCTGAATTACATATAAGATCATTTGAACGCACTATGTCCAAAATGCATTTCTTTTACTTCTATATTTAGATTTATAAAGACATTAAAAATGCAAATATTTTACGAAAACAAGTATTTCTGGAACAGGTCCCAGAAATAGTCACTTAATACTCTGCAGAGGCGTAACTTTAGAAATCTTTGCCAAAAAACTTCTGTTCAGCCTGAACTTTTGTGCTATTCCATTTTCCCAGTTACAGAGAAATTAACTATATTCTGCCCATTCACTAAGAACATGACCATTCTGGCCAGCATTTGGTCCACTGTAAGTAACCATGTCAGCATCAGCCAACAGATGCAGCACTAAATGTGAAATTGTGTATTATTATTCTCGATCTCTCTCAACATACACTAAGCAGATTTGAAAATCCATCATTCCAAAATATAAATTTTGTCTTTAGCTAACAGAAGTTACAAAATAAACTGTTTCAGACACAACGGTTAGCAGTCAGAACTCACCATTTTGGTATTTCTGAAATCCTCCTCCATATTTTCTGTTATGTTCTGTAATGTTTGTAATTGCATATCCATTTCCTGCTGCTTTGTGGAAAAGTATTCTTTGCCAATTACTCTGGATGGAAGCTCTGAAGAAGGGAAAGTTGTGTCATCTTCACGTACTATGTTCCAAGTTACATTATTTCTAGCAGAATCTGACTTCTTATCTTCGTTTTGCACTTGGCTTGATACATTTTTCAGATGATCATCTTGAAATTAAAAAAAAGTGTGCATCAACATCATTGAATTAATTGCAAACATTTAAGTATTGCAAGTACTTAGGCATAGCTGTGCTATACCTTATAGTATGTTTTAGGAGGCAGGAATCTTCATAAAAGAAGGCAAATGTACAAATGTTTTGATGTATAAGACTAAAAAAGCTGTAGGTTTTCTGTGGGACGTAGAGTATTACAGCATAGGTGTACAGCTTTTTTTCCCTGATTTAAAAACAAAATGGTTTACCTTTCTTCTGAAGCGCCTGGGGTGGAATTGCATTAGTAACTGAAGCTGACATGTGATGAAGTTTTGTCGTAGATGGAATTTCAAACTTCTCATTTTGCTGTGCAGCAGCTGTCTCTTCTTCAGACTCAGTTATCATGGGCAAATTGTTAAGGATGTCACTGTCTTCCATGTCAATCACACTGATATATTCACGTTCACTCTAAACAAGAACAAGATTATTAAGAATTATAAAGTACGTGTTTTGCATATATTGTTTACAGTACATTGTTAACCATTTCCTGTGTTCACCTCTTACCACACTGAGTTGAAAGGCTTCTTGTTTTGGAGACAAAATAACTACAATCTTCCCTACGGTATTATATAACTGACTCATCCAGATATAAAGAACCCAAATTCATGAGGTAAGACAAATGGTATATTTAAAATGTATTACAACCATATGTACATTGGACCACTAACCAAAACAGCTGTATCTGACAGAAAGGATGGTAAAGATCTCTCGTTCACTTCTGTGGCAAATTTCAGGTTTAAATACATGTCTGGTGGTAGTATCTCAGGGGCACTAGATGATTCTATGAGAAAAGAATAGTAGTCAATATTATATTTACAGTAAAAGCCAAGAAACTTCAGACAAACTATTAGGAAACAGGTGTGCATTCTCTAAATTATAAGAAAAACTTCGATTAGCACTTCTTTTGAAAAATAGAGATAGACAATGTAGCTTCATACGTTTCTTTAATGTTTGCTTCTAACAATAAATTGCTGAATTATTTTTCATTTTGGTGGTAAGTTAGCAGCAAAATACTCAAAAGATTAAAATCAAAACAACATGCTGCAATCTAAATTGCTATTAATTTCCAGCTTCCTCCTGAATAGGTTAAAAAAAAAAAATTGTATCTTTACTTGATCCAAAAAATGATACTACTCAGCAAGAAAGACGCCTAATAAACTATCTGCAAAGAAGTCACGTGATGTAGTAAAATAATTTTCCAAATGGAACAACACTCTCAGATTTTAAAAGAAAGGAAAAATTAATATGCTCACTTGGTACCATGGGGAAAATATTTAGGCACTGAATTCTATGTAGTACAATTTATCAAGAATTTATAAAATGGGGCGAGAAACCTCAAATGAAAATAAATCTGCTTTAGCCCAAACTTACCTTCTATTTTTTGTTCTACAAACTGACCCAAAAGATGACTGTTTGGGAATAAAGTTCCAGCTTGAGACTGGAACATGGTTACTTGGCATATAGCTTTTACACAACTTAGTAGATGCACAGAACAACCATACAATTAGCTGAGCTACTACAGCTCAATTTCATGTGGAGCTGTGATATGTCTTAACATCCCACTGGTCAATCCATTTGGCCTACACAACACCAACTCCCCAAGATTAAGTGGCACTAAAATCAAGCCAAAATCCACAAATGTACCTCCTCATACAGGAATACAAAAACATAGGTACATTGCACTACGAAAAATTCCAGCCAAACTTTTCATAAACATTATTACAATTATTGCATATTTGGTTTCAATATTTACCATTAATGCTATTTGGTTTCAATAAATTACCACCTTCTTAGCTATGTCCTGCATTAAGCTACCTCATGTACAAAAACCATGTTAAAATTGTAATATTTTTATAGACTTCTCAAACAACAAATGAAGTAGAGAAAGACTGCAGCCACACCTGACACAGGAACAGACATGACTGGCTCATTTTTTCGAACGTCAGAAACCTCATTTCCAGCACTGATTCCAACATCCTGATACGATTTGAGCACTTGATAAGAAAAAAAAAAAAACAAAATGCATGAATTTAAGGAAAGTAAAGACACTGATGGCATTATCTGAATGCACATTCCTGATTTCCCAGCTCATAATCAAAGCAAAGCTGGGGGGAAGACGCAGGGAAACAATTTCAGTCACATGTGAAATATTGTCTAAAATGCATTTAGATACAGTCAAGCTAAGCTAAAAGGAGCTTTCAGAAAAAGTTACAGCAGAACTGCCTTACAGAAAGCACGTGGAGACTCTTACATGATTGCATCAGTAGTATTTTTATTTATAATTATTTTAACTAACATTTTGTAATTTATATTCCAGTATCTTCTGGTTTAATACTTCTTGAAACAAAAAGTTACAGGATAAAACGCTGTTTTTCCCTTTGAAAACTTACTCCATTTTGGAAACTGACCAAATATCGCAATTAACAGAAAGCAACAGCAGAAATAGTTGCTATAGGTCACACAGGTAGCACTTACTTGGCTGAGTATTGGTACTTGCATCTTGAGTTTCTGCTGGTTTTTTTCCTGTAGAAGCCATGTAATGTAGATCTGCTGAAGTAATAATTGCTTCCCCCATTGTGTCTAAAATGTGATAATACACAATAAGTGTCTACAAATGATGTAAGAATTAGAAATCTCTGAAAGCAATGATGGTAACTTAAAACTAAGGGCTCCATCAGATTTTTCTCTGCATTTCTGACACATAATTTTAACCCTTCTCTAAGCATACTTCATGAATGATTTCAAGAAAAGTTTGTACTACCTGCTTTATGTGAATACGAAACTGTACGGAAACTTACAATGTTACACTGAATTAAAATCAAGGCTCAGTTTGGAAGCGTAATTTTGAAATTAAATATTATACTACGCTGTAAAATAATAATTTGTATCATATTTTAAAAGGGGGAAAATATTTATGACATGTATATTTATTGATGTTTCTAAAGAGTTTTGCAAGCCAGTATTTCTCCAAGTCCAGTTTTCAGATTGGATTGCATTTTGTTCTCTGACAGGACTAAATATTGTACTGAATTAACATACTAGAAAGAAGCAAATCTTTCTATAGGCATGGTCTTCATTTTCCAAGCTAAAAATATTGTAAACATTCGGTTTCTTTTAAAAGACTCTTAAATTTTGTGTAATTAGAATATGCAGACAAATAAATTTATAATATCTTTTAAAAAAAAATAAACTGATTTAGAATTTGAAAGCATTGTTTACAGCATTCTTCTGATGAATCACAGGAACAGATGTCACTGTGAACCATAGTTACTGAAATTCACTCAATGGACTGTTTATTATTTCGTGAAGTCCATTGTCTATAAATATAAATATAAGATTATCACTTATTTTTAAGAAAACTTAAAATACTTCTATAATTCTCAGCAGAATTATTCTGAGTTTACAGATAAATGATATGACATCTTAAATTTGCCTGCATCTCTCTGCACACCAATCCCCGAAGACCTGACTATCCCAAAAAGAGACTGAGTATCTGTTGTACATCCTGAAAGGTTTTCCTACTTGTCTGGTGAAAGATCCCATAAGCCATTACGCTGTACAGACTACACAATTTGGGTTTTAATATCTTGATGACTATAGAGTTTTCCTTTGAAATCTAACAAACTTCTGTTCCTTGATTTATTTTATTTAAGCACTCAAAGCATTAGACTTGTACTTGCCCACTGAAATGAAACAACCATCCTGAAGGTAAGGTGTAGATTTTGCTTGTTGATCCTAATATGAGGAGAAAAAGAATTATCTTAAAAAATAGTTCCAATGCCAATTAAAGGCTTTTTTGATGCTGTTAACTTTCCAATATACCTCCTGTGAGTAGTAATTTGGAAAAAAAAAAACCAAAAATCATTGTAACATACTTTTCTTACCCCCTTTTTTAATTCTTCTGATCTATTCCAACTCAGTAAAATTACCGACTATCTAACATTCTTTCCCATATGTACCTTGGGGTGATCTGCAGTAACACAAATTCCTCATTCTTCTCCGAGTACATGCTGTCTCTGCTGTATCATAATTAACATCTTTGTATTATCATCTGTATCATAATTAACATCTCCCAGGTCTGGTGAGGCTGTCCAGCTGCTGTGCTGGACAAGTAAGTCTCAAAGAAGGTACGGTATGGACCAGAAATAAAGCCTGATGCCCTGGGTAGTGATCTAGCTTCAAATCTGGTAGTGTTCTAGTTTGAAATCTGGCACTTGCAAGGATAACCCCCAAATATGTTAAAAGATATCAAAAAGCCCCAGGGAAACAAACACAGAAGTGCATAAATCAAAACCCAGCTAGACGAAGACAGAACTGAGACCTTGTGCTCCCGGTCCTCACTCTTATATTGTCATCATCTGGCCTGATGTGAAAACAGTAATGCCTGAGTCATTTGTCCTAGCATTACTGCCAGCCTAAATATTTTTTTTTCCCAAGCAATTAGCGTTTGTGTATATATTTACTTTAAATGTACATACAGACAAATATCTGATCAAACTAGACAAGTTCATGTCCCAGGAAAAAACAAGAGCAACCTTGGAATACTTCAAAAAAATAAATTTCTTCTTTACAGGACATGCAAGTATATGAATGGAAGATGTATACTGTTTCTAAGCTAGAGCCTGGAAGAGATTTACACTGTTTTTTGGTTTACATTTTCCTGCTTGTTTCTTTCCTGTTAATACTTGAATGGAAAAAGGCAAAGAAAAAAACATTTTCTATACCCCAGTGCCTGATTCAGCAACTGTCACTGTATCACTAATACTGATGATGGAGTCATCTGGGCAGAAGGACACGCCTGGTTTCTTCTTTTCCTCCTTCTCTTTCATTTGTTGCTTATCACGCCTCTTTTGTCTGTCAACATATAAATTACAAATAACAAATAAGAACTGCACTGAAATAATAAAAATGACTATCATTGTTTTCTAAGAAATATTGGTATTAAGAAATATACACTGAAATAAAGGTGGAAAAGACAAACACGACTGTTCCATACCAGAAATCTACATAAAATTGTTGTAGGAACTCATAAAAATACTTAACAATCACATAAAAATCTGTTAATTGTCTAATAAGCTATTTATATCAAATATTACAAACTGCATAACATTCCATATCTGTATTTTATGCATAATAAAATAATGACTACTAGACAAAATGCCTGTAAGGAATCTGTAAGAAATACACCAGCAAGAAACGAACCTCTGAAATCACTGAAACTTTCTAATTAACTATTTTACTAAAAAGTTGCATATTTTCTTTAATATCTGATAAGTAGATTATAAACACAATTGTAGCTTCAAGCACTCAGCTGATAATATCAAAACACGTATTCTAAATTCCACGTGCAGTTACTTATGTATCGTTTTTCATCTTAGGAGTGAAAAACTCAAGAGTCTGTGTTTCCAGCTGCTGGCATTAAAAACATCATAATCAGAACCAAGTGTTCTATTCTAGATGCAATGATGTCATTAATACTTCCACGGAAAACACAGATCTGTGAAACATCAGGAATCTATCAAAATTATATGACAACTGAGCAAAGATATGCATGCAGCTTAAATTGTTTTAACTGCTTGTGCAATCAATTAACAAAGATTAAATCAAATTTCAAAAGTAATGAATAACATACCAAGCAAAACAAAGTAAAATATCCTTTCAGCAGAATTTTCTAATCACTGTATGTATTCAGAAACCGAGACTGTATCTTGGATTATACTGAAAGAGCTTCCTTCTTGAATATCACTACTAACAGTGATGATATGCAGTGCAGACAGTAGCCTATTAACATTCATTGTGTAAGCAGCAAGGCATTTCATAAACTATATACAGCAAACAGCCAGGTGGCAACAAGATTTTAAACCACAGACATCTGTATGAAAAACATTTCCCCTTGCATTTTCTTTGTATCAGCCCGGTAACAGCAACAACGCCATAGAATCATAGAATCATAGAATCATAGAATCATAGGGTTGGAAGGGACCTCTGGAGATCATCTAGTCCAACCCCCCTGCCAGAGCAGGGTCACCTTAGAGCAGGTTACACAGGAANACCACCTCTCTGGGCAGCTTGTTCCAGTGCTCTGCCACCCTCAAAGTAAAGAAGTTCCTCCTCATGTTGAGATGGAACTTCCTACACTCAAGTGTGTACCCATTACCTCTTGTCCTGTTGCCGGGCACCATTGAAAAGAGCCTGGCCCCATCCTCCTGACACCCACCCTTTAAGTATTTGTATGCATGTTGTATTCATGCCCTTATGCTATACTTCTCCCGCTGTGTCTTTACTAATAATTGCTATTCTCCTCCAGGAGAATGATATCCAATCACACTTCATTTGAAACTACTGTAAATACTCCCACTGATTTCAGAGCTACCAGTAATACCAGTAAGTATTTCAAAATGAAGACCCACTGGAAAAGTTTGACTTGCCTTTTTCTATTATTCTGCACATCTCTTAGTTCAAATGGTTCAACATCAGCTTTTAGTAACTGGATAGGTTCAGTTTGGTCTTGTCCAAAGGAAGTATTGGGCACAGTATGATGCTGGTGGCGTTGCTCAAATGCAATGAGATCTTGAACTGGAATGAGTTTTGGTGCCTGAAAGTGTTCAGAGAGAGAGAGAAGCAAAAATGAAACAATGATACAGGAAACACAGAAGGGAACACCAGTGAGATTGGATGAAAAGAGCAGGTCCAGTTTGGACCTCAGTTACACAAACACAGCTTCTGTAGCAATTTGTAAAGAAAGTGAAAATGTAATATTAACAGTATCGGACCAGAATCTCATCTACTGTGTACATGTGTAAACTATTATCTGAAAGTAAACTAAAAGAGACGAATTTTCTCCATGTAGTGTATCTCACTAATATTTGCATTGCTAATGTATGTAGCTGAGGATGAAGGTAGGAACTGTGAAATGCAGACAAGGACTGAAGAAGCACCTTTCAAGGAAAAACATTTCCATTCTTTTCAACTGGAATGTGCAAGCATATGAGAGTCTATCAGAACAACATTTTTCAAAACATGAAGTTTTCAACATCCAGAAGATAGTATTTTGCTACCAAGTCTTTTAGCATTCCATTTCTGCCCTTACAAAAGAGATTTCTTACCACATTCTTTGTATTTCTGCAAATAATTCAATTTAAATTTCTGTAAAAAAAGAACTATTTTTTACCATATAAATATTATCCAGTATTTTAGATAGTGAATTCCTTACATTCACTACTAATGTTGATGAACTATGGAATGTGGAATCAATCTAATGTTGTTAAAAACTTTTCCAAGCTTGCAGCCTGCCTCATACTGAGATGCCAGTAAGAGGGACCTCAGTTCCAGATCCCTTCTGGTAGTTATGCTCAACACTTCCAAATTCCATAGTCTGGAAACATTAACTTATTTTTGCTGAATAAGGAACCATTAAATTGAAAAAACCCTACAACTTAGAAAAATACATTATTAAAATCCAGTGCCTTCTTTTTTTGAGGTAAATTAGCATGGAGTAGTGATATTCCTGTATGCTGTAGTATTTCTCTGGAGTCAGTCTCGTCTGTTGCAGGTCTAACAGGTATTAAAGTAGTAGTGATTGGCTGCCTTACAACTGGTGGAAGTCTAGGTACTGAGTCAAGTTGCAAGTGCAACAGTGGAATACCAGCCAGGTTCTGAGTGATCAGTGCTTTGTCCATATTCTCATCTGCAGAGAACTGCCACTGAGGTGAAACTTCTTGCTGTCCTTCATAATGACCTAGATTCTGGTGCTTGGGAGGCCCCTTATGCACCGTTTCTGCGCATCTTTTCTCTTCCTTGTGCATTTGTCTTGGGATCTCAGGATCGTATCTACTCGTGCTCAGATCTTCTTTTGACTTATTGTTTCTTATTGTGTATGATGACTGATGGTTCCATAAGGAATCTGATGAACTCCAAGCTACGCGTGGTACTAGGGGTGGTCTAGCAAAAGCTGAAGACATTTCTCTTGGATGTAAAAATGACGGTTTGAAATGGTAACCTGATTCAAGCTTAAGCAAAGGAAATCCATTTGAGTAATTCAGGTTTTTTTCAATAGGGATAAGCTTTGGTGTTTTCCAGATGTCTGAGGAAGGAGCTAGGAGATGAAGTGGTTTAGTAGGTGCTGAAGAAAAGAAATCTTGAGACGGTGGCATACATCCTGTTTCTTTGCTGTGGCTTTCTAATAGGCTTAAAGAAACATTCACATCCAGATGATTCTAAACCGGAAAAGGAAACAAACAGCATTTACAAGTACCTTGAAATAGCAACCATGCATTAAATATGCACAAAAATGGTACATAACAACACAAAAACTTTTCCAAATTTAACAGGACAGATAACATGCCAGATATACAGAACAGTTCATAAACGACACTTTGGTATGTCGACACTTTGATATTTGATACCTACTTTTATACGGTCATTGTCACTTTCATGTCTTAAACTATTCGTTGGTTGAGTATCAGAGCTCTTTTGACCAAGTTTTCCTTTATCTTCTTGAGTGGGCACCTGTGTTTTCAGAGAACCATTGCCTTCGTCAGTGTGTGCAGGCTGGCTTACTTCCATGTGAAAAGATTGATGCTGTTGCAAAATTTGTTGCACATCTGGCAGGTTGGCAAAGGATGACTGTACTATTTGCATTAAACTCAGGAAGTTGATTTGCTGTAGCTGGATACACACATACAAAGTTAACACTGTAAACAACTTTAACGGGAATTTTAGCAAAAATTCTATGTCTAGGCTGTGTTATAACTGTTCATTATCCTGTTAATACAGGTGACAAAATAAACAACACACCAAAATTTCAATAACGATTCATCTGTACGATTGTTTATTGTACTGAACTTTCTTTTGAGATACATTAAATACCTGCCACAGACAGATTGTGCTAAAGCAAGACAAAATCCTTCACTTTTTTGGTGAAGTTCGAGTAAACGTAAGGTTGCATAAAATTGTCTCATGGTATTAAAACAATTAAATCCTAGTATAGCTGCGAAGTTATTACAGCTTCAGAATTTTTCCTAATTTATACTACTAGATCACACTGAGTTATGCGAACTAAAACACACTCAAACTTTTATTATTATATTCCTCATTTTCTTGAGTCAAATGCAAGAGTTTAAGTCTAAAATGGCTTTTCACCGTAGTTTATGTGGAACCAGAAATCTCTTTCAAAAACAACACCACACAGAATACCTTGAAAACAGTAATTATCTCCATTATTTTAAATAACATAGTTTGTACTGTGAATACTATTTTCAATAATGAAATGCTCTCACCTGAACTAACTTAAACATTTCATCTTGGAGCATCTGTCTAACAGTTTCTGATGTGTTTAGTTTCTCATCTGCAGGGACTTCTTCCTTGATTTCTTGTTTCTTTGCACAAATGGAAGCATCGGAGGCAACACTTGACATAGTTGACACAACAGTCTGAGAGGGCTGACCATCACTTAGAGAAAACTCTTTACTACTTAAAAAGCAAAAGAACAAAAGTATGAAAAACATTTATGTTGAGAACACCTACATGAGGTTGTCCTAAACCAATCCAGGAGAATTTTAAAGATATCATTTTTCTAAAGCATAATTAATTTATAGGAACAATTTAATAATTAAGACTGCACAATATTCACTGAAGAGTATGTATGACATCTTTTTCCTAATGTTTCCTACTCTACTGTATGAAAAACAGTAGTAAAGACCTAAGTTCTATCTGATTTTTTAGTCACAAGTGTATCTGAAATGTTATCTTCACTAGAGATATCGGCAGAAAACAGTAATTTGACAGAAAGAGGTTAGTCATAAAACCAAACAGCTGGTATGAAATGGAAAAGGACATTATTAGATGAAATAAGAGAGATGTGAGATTCACTTTCACATAATTAAAGGTGACTTCATACATTTGGAATTAAAAATCAACAACAGATTTTCAGATCATTAAAATAACATGGACTTGATGATACAATATATTGAATTTTCTCAGAGATAATTAGATCTTTTAGTAGGTAAAGACCATTAAGTAGATAAAGTCCTCAAATGAAGAAGAGAGGGTTAGGATTTACATTAAGTTATAAAGAAACTGTAGGGCTTTACCTACATCAACAGAAATTGACCCAAAAGACATTTCTCTATTTAAGAAAAATGCTGACATTGCCATGGCTACAGGCAACCTTTGGAAGATTTTTCACAACAGAACAGGATGGCCTCTAAGCATGTGAAGAAATAGAAGCATAAAGCAGTGGCTAGTGAGTAATACTGAAAAGGTTTTCGGTATGTCGTAGGTGTGAAGGGGCACAGGAAATCTTTTGGAAGACAATTTGAATGTGTAAGCATGGCCTGAAACCCTAACAGTTTGAGAATTTTTTTCTTTAAAAAGCTGGCATGAAAAACTCAACAAGGATATGACATTAGAGACACACGAACATGGAATCCAAAGGGATGCATAGTTCAGATCTTTCTCTAAACTGAAAAAACTGTATTATAGAGGACTGTTCTAGAAGTGAAATCCTTAGAACTGACTCCTTACCCCTTTTCCCATTTCCAACATTTCACTGTTTATAGAAACATTATGTATATATTTATGTGTATCTAGCAGTTGCTGTAGAACACACACATTTTAATAAATTTATAAAAATATGAATATAAGTGTATAATATTGCTTAGGTGTTTTATGAAACAATGTATCTTCTATAGTAATATTATGTAATTATAATGATTCTGTCTGGAAACAGAACACAAAGGTACCCTTCTCTTGAAATCTAGTAGCTCTGAATGAACATGTTAAATTCACGTGATATTCTGCACAACGCACGAGTATATGATCCTCAAGGATTACAGTACAAAAAGGTTTCAGGAAAGGCTAAATAGTACTTGTGATGGTGTGCTCCCCCTCTCCAAGCAGCAACCCGACCCTTATCTCCTGTAACTCTCCCCAAGCGATAACCACCCGCGATGGTCACAATGGGTGCATGTAATCATGATGGCTTCACCAGGCTCAACGTGGTTTCAGGGAGACAGAAAGCAACACAATAGCTAAGGGCTAACTTGAGCAATACTGGTACTGTGTTCAATCATCTTACCTCCATAAATAGTGAAGAGACCAAGAGCCCTTTGAGCTCTCCTGAATGGCAGTGGGCTGTACACCAGAATCTCCCCTTGAGCAGGGACGCCTGCTCAAGGTTACATTTACTTCTCAAGATTGTGAGATTCCTTGCCGCAACAGATCCTCTGTAATTGACTAATAGAATGCTAAACTTTGAAATCTTAGCTAAGTGATACAAAGGATTGATTGCGAGTATATAACCCCTTAGACATAAACCGTTGATCGAGTCTGGGACTAGGACTGGATCCAGCCACCCCTAGACGCCTCTCTGAAAAGGAGCTTAGAAAGCAAGGGGGGCCTTTCTGAACCTTGTGACTCAACTGGAGGGTCTCCCTGACAGCTCTGTCTGACTGCCCTCTATGCATTAAGTAACCAAGTGTACCTTGCCATCTTGAATCTTGTTAAAACACTGTTGCATTTACCATCAAACTTTGTTAAATCTCTGTTTTATATCAATAAATGTACAGCTGCTTCTCCCTGCGAGTGAAGTGCATCGCTTCTGTCTGCGACAGTACTACAGTTTGCAGGTACAATACCAGCAAATATTTTGTAATCAAACACACATCATGTTACTTCAGACTGAAAATTTAATAGATATAGTCAATTTTTTATTATATGAAACATTATAGGTTTATGTTACCTGGGAACCTCTGCATCTTGTCCTAAAGAGAATGAGTGAGAAATGGTGCTGATAAGCTCAGTCATGCTATAAGGAAAGAAAAAATGACTATTGTAAATACTGCAATAATTTGTTACGCTATTTTCATTTTAGATACACTATATACATATATATACACACGTGTGTATATATACACACATATATATAAAAAAAACCTCCTGAAAAAGTATTTTAATTAATATGAGATAAATTACCTGAAAACTACCTGATCAGAGCTATACTGATCTGCATTGCTTCAATTGGTTCAATACTGCATTACACTGCAATTTGAGCTGGCAAATATTGACATTCATGCTTTGTCTCCCTAGCAATCAGAAACTGACTCAAACAAAAGCTGGCTATTCAACATAAACAGCAGGTAAACCCCAGGCTGATATGAATTGACAAAAAAAGAAAATCCTATTTAAGCAATACTGTTAATATGATTAAAACCTGCATTCCTAAAAAAGAAAAGCTAGTATCATAAGAAATCCCTGAGGTGCATCTTCTGTGCAGTTATTTCTCTTTCTTGCAAAACAAAAATATAACAGGCTAAAACAGTACAGAATTCTAAGTCTTTTTAAAAATAAGCCATTTAAAAGTTTTTTACAAACATTTTATGTACACAGGAATATGTATTTATATGTCATAACAATTAATAAGATTTTCTAACTATTAAGACATTCAGGCACTGTATATCAGAGGAAAAGGTCTCACTACAACAAATTTGGTGGATTAAAGAAAAAACTAATTTAAATAATAAAAATACGTTGATATTTTTCTGTCATTAAAACAAATGAAAAAATCACAAAAGACCAAGATTCCTCATGGTAAACATAACGAGCCCTGTGTTTACAGAATATCGTTTCTTCCCTTGAAAAAATTCAGACAAATCAAACTGAGCAGTAGTCTATTCAAACAGATGACAATCAGGTTTATGGACTGTTTCTACAGTTTTATATACATTGTATTATACATATTGAGATATTTTAAACCATAAAATTTTAAAAAGATCATAATAAAGTAAATTTCTTAAGTTGTCTAAAATACCTCCCTCCCTCTTTCAGGACCTAACAAGCTTATCGCCCATATCCATTTTTATCTCACCTTCTGCTTCCTAGACACCAACGTCTCTTTCCTCTTTCTTGTACATTGTATAACAAATTAACTGTTAAAATTTCCTAGAAAAACAGGTCTCCACCTGTATTTAGCTTGAAGATACTGCTCCTATTTCAGGTCTGGAGAAGGAACTGTGTTTCTGAAAGCTTTGCCAGTTATCCTCTATCCTTTTCCCAGATGTAAAATAGTTCTTCCGACAAACCATGCCTCTTTTATTTGATCATTACTAAAATAATCATTCATCTACCCGGCACTTTGTATATGTGAAATGCCTGTACTCGTGAAATAGAAGATGACTGAAAGTTTGTTTCAAACTATGAGTTCGTTGCTACAAGCAACAGCAAGAACCCATTGAGACTTCACTGGATACCATAATTAACAAAACTATGTTAGATTTTTAAGGAAAGTTAAAAGAGAAATTAAAACAACAAAAAAAAGTCTCTCACGCATTCTGTTCAGCCCTTCCTTCCTTTGTTTCTTCCACCTTTTGATCTTCCTGGGGACTATCTACATCTGAAATGAAGACCTGCTGGAATATAAAAAGATCCATCTGAACTTGTGAATTTTTATATCCTCCTTCTGCTTCAGTAATGTATTATTTTATCAGCCTAAGGCAAATATACTTTTGATTAATCAGCCACTTGAAAAAAAATCTGGCTGAAAAATAATAAAAATTACATACTTATCGGAGGACTGATAGAAATGAGAAATAAGGAGATATCCTAATGATTTATCTGACCATCCTTCTTTCTAAGTCATTATTCTAAGTTTTTATTTTCAAATTCATATCCATATGGTACCCTTGAAATATATTCTGTTAATTTCACACCCCCTAGGTAAAGATGAAAATGTGGAAACAATCCTATTACACACAAACTATCTACAAACTACAAAATTGAAACAAATGCAGGATTTTACACATGCCAGAGATTCACTAGAGAATTCCATTGTAGACAATACTAGAGAACAGAACACTAGAGAAATGCATTGCAGAATTGAAGACCACAATACATTTATTGTTCCTAATCCCACGAACAACAGTGAATCTAGACTACTACAGGCAAGTAAACTGATGGCATTACAATTCATATTTCAGTTTAGCCAATTTCAAAGAAAGGAGACTTATGACTAAGCAAGGCTCATTTACAGATCCAGATTAATTTTTCAGAAAGGAGCAAAATAAACATCCTTCTGTATTTAATTTAAAAACAAGCAAGTATGCAAACAAATGGTAGAGTATTTAATCACCCTGTGACGACTTCAGAGACAGAACACAGAGACAGAAAAAAAAGTTCTTCATACAGCTTTCTAACATAACAAAATACACGTAAAAATGTGGTCTATTAACCAGAAGATCATCTGTGTCTTCTTTAATTTACATGCTTTTGTATATATGTGTGCATACATAATCTTACATATTTATATGTAGTGTTATACATTACATAAATTAATATATATAATTACATATATTTTACATATATAGGCATACACACATTTAGTTTTAGAAACAATGAACCAGTTTTCAAAAGCGCTCACAGGGGATCTCACTTTACTACTGTGTAATTACTTGTGACTGTTTACTGATTTAAGCAGGGAAAAAACCCCACCAATCCTAAATGCTTTAAGCCCTCAATTTCTTAAATATATTGAGTAATTCAGGATATTTTGAAAAGAGTATTCATAATAGTTTGATGCTTCTATGGAATATGGTAACTTGCCTTTCCGCTTTGATGTTCTACAGGGTTGATCTTGATAGGGGTACTGGAGGTCTTTGGAGTTTCATATGGCTCCTCGAAGTACTCTATAAAATAAACACAATTACTCTAAATCACAAAACACACGACATTGAGCACTGCTGTATGATTTCTGTCAACTGGTCACATCAGTCCACTTTTTCCCTAGCAAAGACAAAGAAGCTGAGAAACACCTCTGCAAATTCAAAATTTGTGTTATTACTGGTGATGGTGCATGCATCTGAAGAAAAAAAAAAAGCATCTTATTTTAATGGTAGGAAAATGATAAACTTAACCTATGCATACTCAGCTCTTAAAATTTTCAAATCATATTTTACACGGTTGTGCATGAAAATTTTTGGAAATAAAGTAAATGAGAGAATTAAGTTTCTAATACACATTTTCCTATCTCTAAGCAAAAAGAAGTTACACAAGTGAAAAACTCATCAAGTCTTGAGAAAACAATCATATAAAATTTAGTTATAATATTAAACAGATACAATAATAATTTCCATAGAACAGTGAAAACTCATTTCCATTTTTTTGTTAAATAAACAGAGGGACATATAATCCTATTCAGGCAAAACTCCTCCTGCTTTATATGTCAAACCATGGTAAAAGGATATACCATAAAAACAAACCTTCTCTTTCTGATGTTCTGTCTAACTCCTCCTGAACAAATGGTCCCACTTCATTAAGATCTTCAGTCATATGAGGTACAGAATAACTCCCATGATTAATTTCCCTCTTATCAAAATATTCTGACTTTGTAGACATTCTGGTAATTGGAATTATAAAAGGTAATTTGCAACAGAAATAATACAAGTATGTGACATAGTTTAAGTGTGCTCTTCCTCTCAAATGGCAGGCTACTGCATATTGTAAAATAAACACTGCTGTGATATAATCAATGTTCATATACATTTCCTCTCTGAATTACACTTTAAAAAATTCTTGTCAGAAAAGACACATAATAATGTCTCAAAATATTAATACCAAAGATCTTTTGTTTCTTTAGTGCACCAAACAATGAAGAGAAATGTCTCAAAGGACTTCAGGTTAAGGAATCTCCATCTTCAGAATCGTGTAAGATATTAACAAATAAAATATTTACTGTCTTTTCCATCTATTTTTCTGACAAGCACACACGAACACAGCTAGACTACAGATCCAGGGAAAAATAAACTAATACTGTGAACTCTCATCTCAACACAAAGAAAATGACACTACAGACAGCCAAATTTATCTGAATTTTTTTTAAAAAACATGATATCAATTATATCAGAAATCTAAATTCCATTTCCGCATCATGAAGTTTATAAACAACCATGTACAATTCACTTCATATGCAACAGCTACATTGTTTTCTACCAAGAGGTACGTCTGATGATGGAGAGTATTTAATCTGCCTTATGCAGCTCTAAACTATGCGCATGGTTTGACTACACACTGAAAATTAAACATGTACATTACATGTAATAACAGTAGAAGTCTTCATACTGACATGCTGTTTAGCTGACGAATTACAATGAACTAGAGTTCTTAGGTTAAAAAAAAATAAATTACCCAAAACACATTTCACAAAGATCGTCATAGGCTTGTACACTCTGGACATCAAGAGGAAGACCGGACAGCATGGAAGAGCCTTCACCCATACTATTTTCTTTCTCTATCCTAGACTGGGCTTCTGATAGAGATGCAAATTCTTTCAGACACTGATTATCTGGACTCTATTAATAATGATAATGAAAATTCACTGTTAAGAAGAAGATAGCTGATACTTTAAAAAAAAACCAAATAATGATTTCATACAGTATGTTTCTGCTTAACTTCATATCCTTTTCTCTATTATAGAGCTGAGAAATTCTAGATTTACAGTTGCCTGTGGAACCTGAATTTTGCCCCTTTTTGCATTAAGTGAAGCAATGGTTCTCTGAATTATCCAAAGGAAATATAAAATGAGAGAGATTTGTCACTGTCAATTGAGTGTCAATTGTCAAAGACGCTACGCGACAATTAAATATACTCTATAAAAAGATACACAATAAGATTTGGCCTTCACCACATGTAATACAGAACTCCAAAATTATCACTGAAGACAGTATGAAAGGCAAAAAACCATAGATAATCAGGCAGTTAGATGCATGCACAAAATTTTGGCAGTAAGTTGTAAGTAAAATACAGGTGGCACTTGTCAGAAAACACAAACCAAAACCAAGACAAAATCTCTTTTGATCTGGAAGAAAAACCTCTAAAAACCCCCACAACCCTTTCCCCTCAAAACTTTTCATGTAGCCTTAATTAAAGAAGATAAGTGATACAGTTGCTCTTAAATACAAAATAAAACAATACTCATCAGATTCTTCCAGCAAATCTCGTCTTTTATATTAACACACATTTTCCAACTCTGTATAAGTGCTAGACAGAAATTCAAAATTCATTTTTCACCAATCTTCAACTGCCGTCAGACTGTATCTGCACTGTCCTCAAGCACAAATGAATCTAAATTCAAGTCTCCCTAGAAGAATTATTTCTTAATTCTTTGTCTTCTTTTTCCATACTCTATCTCCAGTACTAGGTTTATTCAAAGATGATGTCTAAAACTAGACACAATGGCCAAACTTGTAGGAATTTGCTCAAATAACATGGTATCTAGATAAATGAGTTAGATTTTAAACAGGACTTCCAAAGAGAACTTAAAAAATTCCAACCAAAGTCTTCCTACAGACGAGTTCCAGTATTCCTGGAATGTTTTTATTCTCCTAATAAACTTAAAAGTAAAGGCTATTACTCAATATTCCAGGTTTTACTGAGAACAGAAGCATGAGGTATAAGATGTGTGTGATTTTCTTTACTGGCATAACTAACTCACACATTTCATTGACGCTTACCCCACCCTCTTTCTTACCTTAAACTTTATGCTCTTTGCCTGAGATTCATCTATGTATAACTGTTCTAACAGCCACAAAGAAGTAAGGACAGCAGCTGATGATGTTTTCACATGTATCATTGGGACAATCTCTTCTAAGGAATCTTGCTTATTGGAACCACAGAGCAGTCTTTTATCAGACCATCTGATCATCCACTCCAGCAGTTTTGCAATATTGCTCAATTTACCCATCAATTCTATAGCTAGTTCTTCTCCTGGTACAATATCAACTATACCAACAGTTTTGTAAATGTATTTAGAAGTTCCCTGAGTTTGCAGGCTAGAGAAAGAATGGTTAGGAAAAGTCTGGCTGGCTGGTGCAACAGTGACTCCTTGATTGTCACTGTGAGCTCTGTAAACTGACTTGTGTTTTAAACCAAATAATCCTTCATTATGTCCTTTCATTAGGTTACGCACAGAAGGTCCTGTTGTCTGTATAATGGAATGTAAAATGGTTGGATTTTCCAAAATAGTTCGGTTTTCATTATAGACAGACACCGTTTCAGGACCACAAGGTGCTAGGGTGACAGAATAGCAAGACCCTGCCCTAAACACACTTCGGCTTCTAGTTTTGCCTTGTCGACGTTTTAGTGTTGTATGAACATCAAAAAAGAGAGAGTTTAATTCATGCTCTCGAAGAAGTCCAGAAAAGCTAGTAAGAAATGGAATTCCAACATCACTGTACTTTATCAGGTCTCTCTCAAGAACATAACTCAAAAAGAGTTCTAAAAAATTAACATATTCATCATCATCACGTTCAAATTCCCATGCACCAACTACAGGCAAGTTACATTGATTATGCATGTCTTTTCCATGTACTTTGTCTTTATGTTTTGTTTTCCAGTTAAGAGCTTTTATGTTGCATGTGGTATTTTTGCTATCTACTTCTCCTTGTCTCTGCTGTTCATTATCCCTGTAAGACAACAAACGTAAGTATCGTTAATGCCAAAATCCATTTTAAGAATTACATGGAAAAAAAGTAAACGCAACATTAGTTTATTTTCTTCCTCTGTTGTTACAAACAGGAAACTAACAACCCCAGATTTACATTAATACAATGTTAAGGTGGCAAATTAATCAAATGCAAAATCCATAGTTTTTACGTAGACAGCAACTCAGCAGTATCACGTATGAACACTGACATACCTGACAATAATTTACACTTCAACAACATGTTAGTCACATAGTAACTGATACAACATTAGCAGTTCTAAGATTTGGTAAATTTGTAACTCTTCATTTGATAAATTACACAAAGTTACAATCATCCTGTTTGGTGAAGATTACTTGAACAGGAAGATACAACGTTTTTTCTTTTTTATTTTTTTTATAATTTAAATAGAAAGGTTTCTGCTGCCATTTTTTTCCTACCTTTGGAGTGAAGGTGTTTGAGCTCTCGTTTCTTCAGTAAACAAAGCATCAGAAAGTGTATCTGCTGTGTCAGCATCACTATATACCTGAGGATTCTCAAGATCAGTAAGTGTGCTTCTGCTTAGACTAGTTCCTAATGAGAATCTGTCAAAACAGTGTTCCTCATCATCTGCTGCTCCCTCCTCTGCTGGCTCCCAAATATTAATTTCTATAGGGCCTATATTCCTTATTACACGCCTCAAGGCCTTCATTCTCGCTTTTTCAGTAGCCTGTAGAACAACAGACATCATTTCTTCACTTTCGGGACCTACCAAAAGAAATAAAACGAAGAGATTTTAAACGCAAACTTCTCAGTTTTCAACTATCCTCTCAAATTGAGCCACCAATGAACTTGGATTCATCATAAATTACAGCCATTTAGAAATACAGACAGAAACTGTGACAAAAGGAAGAAACACCATCAACTTGGAAGTCATGATACTCTGTTATTGGTATAAACATACCAGAGAGAAAATACAGAATTTGCCACAAAACTCTCTCAAAGTCGTCTAACTGAAAACTATAATAATTGTTTTACATGGTGTATGAAAGAAGGTATTGTGACAAGTTAATTAACAAGTAGGGTAAAAAAGAAAGTTCATTGAATACTTCCTGAAGAAGCACGCATGTTACCGTTAACAACACTGTGTCTGAGTCGCTGCTGAAGTCCATTATACTTATCTCTTAGTGGAACTCTTACATCTTCAGGATTAGGAAATGCTTTTACGAAAATCTCTGCCACCTGGACAAAAAAAAGTATTGTTTCAAGCAGTAAACACACAAGTAAGGTATAATTTCCAACAGAACTTACACCTCTGTCCTGGTTTGAGGTAAAACAGAACCAATTTTCTGATTTGTAATTTTACTTTTTAGCTGGGCCTCTTCTAACTGACTAAAGTCTGAAATTAACAGCATATTGTTCTGAAACTGTTCCCTCTCAGAGTGGTAAGACCTGATTATACCAAGGAATAGTATGCACAGAGGCTCTTGCTTATACTTGTTGCTATAACAACCAAGGTCAGCTAACTTCACTATTTGCCCCGTTAGACGGTCGGAGGCGGAGAAGCATAGAGGGGTCACACCTACAGGGAGGAGCTGACGGGACAGGTGTCCCAAAACTGACCAACAGGGTATTCCATCCCATATGCATCACACTCAGTATAAAAGCTAAGGGATCAAAGGGGCAAGGGGCCTCTGGCTCGCTCTCTTTTCTTCAATGGCCAACATCTGAGGAGGACCCTGTCTGTTCGCCTGCCTTCGATCGCGATCCAAGCACTCCTGACTCTAGTTCCGGAACTGAGCTCCTGTCCATCGCTGACTCCAGTCTGGGACTTTCCCTGTGTCTGCTGGTGACACGATCGTCATCCTGGGAGCTGGATACAGTTTTGTATATGTTGTACACTTTTTTTAAATTTTCTTATTATTTCTTATTTCCTTATTTATTATTATTTTCATTAAAGTAGTTTAGTTCTTTTTCTAAACTTGTAAATCTCCTTATCTCTTCCTCTCCACTCTGAGGAGAGAGGCGGGGGGAGGGCCATCTGTCGTTCTGATTGGCCAATCCGGCCAAAACCACGACAACCTCTAGAAAGTCTAACAAGTAGCTTTTAGAAGGAGAAGAAATATTTGTGATGATCTCTATTGCTTATGTTCTAGCTTTAATGTCTTTTACCTTTTTCACTGGTGGCAATTCTCCAAGCAGACTCAAAATTATATCTTGAACTAATTCTTCCATATTCATGAACCTGCAGAAAGGAAGCATTCGACAAGCCCACTCCACTGCATTCAGACAATGCTCAACTATGGAGGCATCATATTCATTCTTCTTCAGATCCTGAAAAAAACCACCTTGCTACAGAAACATTGATATCAACAATGCATTTCAGTTAAATTATTCACACATTGCAAATTGTAATGATTATTCCCTAACCAACAGAAAATAAAAATCTCTAACTTAACTGCCAAACAGAGAAGTACACAATCCTAGGAGACAGATCAGGGCTGTTAACGGACCATAACTTATATTAAAAAAAAAGAAAGAAAAAAAAAAGGAGCTTTTTTTTGAACCTGTTTAGGAAATAATTCTATTAACACGCTGCTGAAGAGTCTGTTTGTAGTCATTTAGAGTAAAACCTGAAGATTTGACTGAACAGGCTGTAACTGATTAAATATACTGAATTACCAGGTGAAGTAATAATTTTACTGTGACTTAAACTGATCACAAATTCTTTCCTGGGAGCAAGATATTTAAGCCAGCCACGAAGCTTTTAAGATGGGTCAGTTTACTTTGAAACAATCAGTGGTTTCTATCTCATTTGCCACTGTTGCACAAAGCACAGGAAAAACAGACTACTGCTGAGTTGCCAGACTAGATAGGACAAAAACCAACATTTGTACTGTCACAGAATATATGACAAATATCATGCTAGTAGTTTCTTTCTGTCTCTTCCTTGACCTCTGACATCAACTGATGAGGGTATAAGTAGAAAAAACATGATTAAATTTTAATATTTTAATTACTCTTTTTGAAAGCCATGTATATTTAGTGCATTGAAGAAATATTTTTGTGTGTCAAGTATATATTGGTCAGGAAACACCCAAAGTATCTTAATCTAATGAAAAAAAAAGTAGTAAATACTTAGGTAGACAACAGGTGTAGAAACTATTGCTATTCTGGAAGTATCTCTTTAATTACCTGAGTTAAACGCCAAGCAAAAGCCCGATAGAAATACTATTAGAAATATGTAGTTCACATGGACAGCACTATCCTGTAGCATTAAAAACTTACTGCACATTACAGCACTGTGCTAATTTTGTCCTGTTAAGCAAATAAAAGTTCTCACAGAAATATACAGCAGACATTTAGAAATTTTCTTATAGTTTTATGCAATTAAAATGTATCTTTTAGTAATATAATTACCTTATGATTGTTAATGTTTTCCCTTGCAGTTTGGTAGCGCCTACAGTTGTCAGACAATCTTTCACGAACATGAAACATCCAACACAATGCACATAGCTCTCTGAACCAACCTGTAACACAAACATGGTGAGATTCTATTTAAATACATGAAATAAAACTGCTTGAGATTTTTAGCTAGAAGAAAGGAATTAGCATTATCTTAACAGTAGGTAAAGAAAATAATTACTCAACAGTGTTTTCAACAATGCTCTGCAGTCCCACTTAGTATTCATGTTCTTTCACATCTGGCAGATCTATAACACACACAACAATCCAGAACAGCAACTTTCAGATTAAGAGTTTTGATAACTAACATAAAAGCATGTTTCTGCCCACATTGTGGTATACCATTTCAAGCTAGTAAGAGTTTCTTTGCACCCATGGATTCTCACTTGTGTTCTTTTTCCAGCTCTAAATTATTCTATTTTATTGCATACACACCTAAAATTTTACAGGTAATATCATCAAACTGATGGTGTCCAGAAGACGTACATCTGTAGAGAACAGTGCGGAAATTGGAATATCGAAGCAAAGTCTCTGGGAATGGACTAAGCGAAGGAAGAGATCCTTTCATTCGAATCTATAGATAGTAAAAATGAATAAATAAATAAATAATAAATCAATCAATCAATCAAAACGGAAATAAAAATCAGTTAAAGCTTTGTATGTATCACTACTAAATGTACAGCCTTTCAGTTATTATCAGAATACGACCAAAATAAGTAGAATTCCCTTAAGCTTGCTTTCCATTTTCTTCAGATCAGTAGCCTGAAAATTCATTTAAAGGAATATGTTTAGTATGAACTATGTCACAAAAAAATGCTTTTGTTTACATGGTATTCATGATTACTATGAAATACAAGAGCAAAAAAGTATAAAAACCCCTACGACTACAATTAAGAAACTAGTTTAATCCAACACAGCCCAGGCTGCTGGCAACCAAGGCAGACTAGTTTTCCCTCCTGTTTCACCTCCCTGTGCCAGCATTAAGCATGTGACCATGCAATGAGGAAAAAGGAAGAAAATATGT
This sequence comes from Dromas ardeola, assembly GCA_013398915.1. Lineage (NCBI taxonomy): Eukaryota > Metazoa > Chordata > Aves > Charadriiformes > Dromadidae > Dromas > Dromas ardeola. The sequence goes on along the minus strand of VYZM01017409.1, from coordinate 8,695 downwards.
GTCAGTCAGACCAGTTCCTGATCCAATCATTGCATGAAAGCTGGTGCAGGGACACTGAGGGAAGGCAGACAGTCACACGCACCTCGTTCTGTAGCAAGTCAACCTTCTTTAAGCGGCTGTGTAACAATGACCTAAGAAAAGCCCGAGTTTACACAAAAATTTTGAATCAATATATTCCAAGCTCGGTTTTGTGCAAACAAAATGCACATGAGTAGAATGAGATCTTTTAAGTCCTGTGCTCTGTGCGCTAAGATGACCACCTTACTGGCAGTCAGTATTGCGTTCTCTGTTACACATTCAACTCTAAGTGATCTGGAACACACTTCAGTTAACAGCTGTAAGTCCCAATTAAAATCACCTTGTTTCTTTCAAATGGAGAAAGAAATGAGTTTGTATATTACAAAGTAAGTACAGAAACATATGTAGAAGGAGACATTTTATGAAGTAGATACCCTATATATATATATAAAAGTTCTGGTTTCCTAAAAGAACTGAACATGGAATGTAAAGCTAGAAGACATATAAAAACCATGGCACAAAAGTCCAGATGAGACTGAATGCTTCTGTAATGCAATTTCAAACTTGTCAGCAATATTTACCACTGATTACAAAAAAAAACAAGTTAAATGCTTACTTTCTGCATAACTTTCCTCGTCCACTTCAGTTGCGCAATATACCACTGTGCTGCAGGGCAGGAACAACGAGCAGCACGGAAAAGCAAGATAATTCTCTGAAGAACTCCTGACACTTTCTGACGACTTTCTCTCTCAATTTTCAGAAGAATGTCATTGCAGTCTTCCTAGAAAATGCAAATTCCAAGACAAAAAGAAGCCCACAAATTAGAAAGGACATACACAATAAGGAATCTGACCTAAACATTTTTTCTGCTCCTAAGAATTATTTCCCTTCCTCTTGAGAGAGTAGCTCTTCCATGGAAAAACCAGAGGCAGGCATACTTTCTTATCACTACGGTGCTTCTCAAGTAAGTGAAGGGATATGGAAAAAACAAGACAGAAAAGTAAGTTGCAAGAAACCGGAATGAAGATCATGATTATTTCATAAATACATTCAAACAAAGACCCAAGAAACTTCTGTCGTGTACGCTTACTTCACTGAGAGAAGCTGGCTGAGGACAGTATAATGGTGGTGCTGGAAGATAAAGACCATCTGGAACTAAACCGTACAATTTTCTGCTAAGATCCTTGGCAGAATCCATCAAAAGCTGAAATGTCTCTGAAAGAATATCAGCATCTGCCATAACAGCTGCTTTCAGTAGTTCCTGTATTGAACTATAAAGAACGTTTGCATCTTCCTCTTCAATGGGGTCTATAAAATATTAAGCACAGAAACCAATAAATTAATGGACTCAATTAATACATGGCTTTCATTCTGAAATCATGAGGCTACATTCTCAGAATTTGTATTTGTCTATTACAATGTATACATCGCACCTACTGGCTTTAAGATAAGATCTCTCACATTTGAAAATAGTATTCAATTATTAATTTCAGTTTTTGCCACATTAAGGGGAAAGCTATTGCCTTTCTAGATAGAGCACTGAACTTTTCAGCCATGCATTTGCTTGGCATAAAATTCTGGCAAATCATTCTCACCAAGCAGGCATAAACTAGGTATACTATTAATAATGACTACAAGAACTCTTCAGTGAGTATGATGATCAAGGAAAGCAAAATGTGTATTTGTTTTTTCTCTTTTATATATTATCACATTTTTTCCTCATCTCCTAGAAGGAGCAGGACCTTTAACATACATCATTAATTGGTTCCTGAAATTAGCATAATATTATACTGCTCTACTTCCATTTCTACTCCTCCTGCTTGCCTTGAAATATATGCTGACCAATCTTTCCACTACCTATCCTACTTACACATTACTATATACAGCACATATCCATGTGTGTGTCCGAAATAAAATCCTTGGAAATGAGTACAAAAGAAGAATCTACACAGTGTTTGGGATATGGCTTAAAGATTAATTAACATCCACCTGCTGAACGGAGCTTGAAATGTGGCTTCCAAATACACAGAAAGACAGCAAGGAATACAGATCATGCCAGTAAACTTTTTGTAAAATGTAAACAAGGACACGTTGATCTAGCTAATTGGGGGAATTTCAGAAGTAAAGTATTAAGTTAGGTTATGTGATAAAAAGTTTATATACACACATACAAAGGAGCACACAGTCAATAGCAAGTGGGGGAACCTGAATAACACCTTGACACATCTGCTCACAGTAGAAACATCAACCCATGAAAGGCTCAACTCCACAAACCACAAGAGCAAATTATGTGCTCTGAGAAACAGACACCCACTGTCCAGGTATGAAACCCATCAAGAGGAGCCAATGAGAGTGGCTCTCTTCAGCATCTTTTTGCTTAAGAGGGGTTACTGTCCAGAAGGATAGGACATACTATAGGATGCAGGGGAAGAGCTTTTTGTTATTGCACAAGGCTCATTATGGGACGTTCAGGAAAGAAACCAAAGGTATGGCATGGAGTTGGGGCAGCCTCACCTCTGCTGGGCCCTGACAGCATGTCTATTTTCCTGGGTGAGGGACTCTCTATTCTGTGTGTCTGTGTATAGGATTTTAAGTGCCATCAACTGGAGCACGACCACGGGTCAGAAAGCGTGTGTGTCTGGGATGCCAGCAACTGCAGAGACTGAAGTCAAATCTAGTGCCAGCAACTGGTGGGGGACCATGGGTCCGAGTGCCTGTGGGTCTGAGTGCCCATGTATCCATAGTGCCAGCAACTAGAGCAAGTGAGGCTATGTAAGAGAATGTGTGAGTGCTAGCAAGTATCACGTCAGACTAACTGAGGAGTAAGTGTAGCACCCTGGGAGCTAGGGGTGTGTGCATGTCGCCCTTGCAACAGTAAGACCACAGAATTGGCAGCGAGTGGAGGGACAAGTGAAGACCTGGCCAGCTGCTGGAGAAACGACTGAGAGACCTGCTTGTGTGTCTGCATGTCTCTAAGGACAAGACATGGGTATTTGGATACTGGAGAGACCAAGGGAGTTGTGACCACCTGCCAGAAAGACAGTGTGCGCACAGGTATGTGTGTCCCTAAGGGTGAAGGACCTGGAAGGATAGAAGATCCCAGAGCAGCTAGCTACTAGAGGGACTACATATTCAAGGCCAGCTACTGTGGGACTGCATAAACAGTATGTGGACTGGGGGAAAGAGGGTATCTGTGTGTGGGTCTGTACCAGAAAACGGAGCGGGGCTGGAGCTTTGGGGGCTTGTATATGCAGATGCCAGCAACTGTGTCTAAGCCACATATACAGATGTGTATATGCAGACCTTCATGCTGACCAGCAAGAGAGGGAAAGAGTGTGGGATTGTTGGTGCTGTTTGTGCAAGTGCTGAGCACGTCTGTAGGTGTTGATCTGTGTGTTCAGCTCTATAAAGGTGTATGTGCCTACTGGGAATACATTCTCAGCCTTGCCAGCTGTTGGACATGGCGGGATGGAGCTGTCAGGCTAGGAGATACCACCCCCTTCCTCTTCAACAGAGAGAAAAGGCAAAAATTAAACACCATCATATAACCAATTTTAAGTAAGATGATACTTTCCCTGCTGTTAACACATTCACATTTGCTTCAGGGCATTATTTTATTTAAATGAAACTTCAATTTTCTTCCAAAATGTAGTTATTTGATGCCAAGGTTTTGGCTGATATGCACAAAGAAGACATGATTGATAATACAGTCCTTTTTGGAATGATCAAAGCCAAAACCCAAACCCCTATAACATTAAAGTATTTGAATACATTATAACAGTAATGCAAACATTGGAGAAGATGAGGTAATTGTTTCTTTTTAATACAGTGTATAACACAGAATATGCAATGAAATAACATGAAAAATAAACACAATCATTTATAATTTTATGTACCTGTAAACTGTTTGTATTTAATACATCCTGATGTTTCAGAAGTAACTGGCTGTCCTAACAAAGACTGTAACTTGTCCTGAAAAGTCTGCATCGGTGATAAGCTTAATGGCAGGTGACGCTCTATGTTTTTCAGTCTGAAAGTATAACAAGAAACTGTTAATGACAAAGTAAAACCCACAGATAACCTAATGAAGCTCAGTTAAATGAACATTTAAGACAAAATAACTAATCTTGACATACCAGGTCTACACCTACTAGGAGTGTGGGAATGTAAATTTCTGAGGCAAAGGATACGTCTTGCTACAACTTCATGCAAATAACATTTATAACCAAATATAACATGCGAAGTCCAAGCTCAAATTTACCTTGAGAACTCATCAGAGTTCTGACAATACAGCTGGTAGGCCACACCAATTGATACAGACAGTTTCCAGTCCCCAAGTCTGTGTGTTAACCACACAGCCTCTGGAATGAGTCCACCAATAAAGAACAAATCAAGAGCATATTCAGCTGTCCACACGGATGAAAGTTTCTGGTCCCTGACAGCTCTGGTAACCAAACAGTGTTGCAATGGAATAATACGAGCAGGTAAGTCTGTGACAAAAACACATTTGAAAGTTTAAATAAATGTGCATGCTATCAGATGAATAATCTAGAATTCATATGTTCACATTGCTTTTGGATTCGTTTCAGTGTACAATTGCTCTTCACTTTATTAGAGGCACAACGCGGGCTTTAACTGCAGCAGGCAGATGCAGCTCATGCTATGATACAATAGCGAGGTCAGTGCAGGCTATTTTTCTGCTTAATAATGTAGGATATGCAAGCACGCGCGAGACTTGTGTATTATTCTTACTTTAAAGATTTAATCACATGGAACATTTGCAAGTATGCTACATATGCTTAAGAATATTCCAGAGGACACAACTGAGATAAATCAAAATTCTGAGAGTTTTCATAGTGTACCCATGTTCTTTGTAGTCACTGTGCTGCTTATTGCAGAAGACAGAAAGATACAATGTATTTTCAAGAAAGAATAGTACACTATTTTAAGAGAGTGTATCAAGACAAACTGAAGACAAATTTAGCGTCTCCCTGTTTCTTGAGGTTTAGATCTGTTTTCCAGTGTTTTACTTCCTAGTTTTCCTGCAGAGGTGCTAATCAACATTAACTCTAAGAAGTTATTTGCTTCTCTCGCAGTTGCTGTTTACTGTTGAGGCAATGACATTATTTAGGGAAATATTCACATTAATCCAGCTTGTGCAACACAGTTTTTCCAAGATTGTCTCACCATGTACAGGGATCTTTGACTAATGGAAGTATTAAAATCAAGGTCTGATTTCGTAGGTTTTACCTGGAAAGTTGTCCAATTAAAATATCCAAAAGACCATGAAGAAATATATACCAGTGTATGTTGTAGTACGGAAACATTAAAATAGTCAATGTATTCAAACACACTGCAGAAAATCTGATCAATCAAAATAAGTTTATATTGCAGGGAAATATCTGGCATTATAATATGAACTTACTAGTAAAGCACTTACAATACTGCCAAATGAGTCTTCATTCCTGTGGACATGAAATCACTTTGAAAAATTAACTCTTGAAACCCAAAATTTCCTAACAAGGAAAATCTTTAAACAGAATCTCCTGCAGAAAATTGATAAACCACTCACTGTGATAAATACTATTTCTCAGAATAATGCTGAAATGCAGGACTTAAACTAATAAGTACTACTTGGGTTCAACAACAAACCAACTTGACATTGCCAGCTGTTCTGATGACATAATGTCTGAGGCATTTTGGCTTCCAAGAGCTCATCTGTCAAATACGCAAAAAATGCATTCCTCTGGCTTTTCAGTTTGGGTCACACCATATCACAGATCCAATTCAACTATTTGTTAAGCACTGCTTTGGTCTCACTTTTGGGAGGATCAAAGTCAGTCAGAGCTACATCTTTAGGCAAAAGTAGTGCAAGAACCATGAAATTCTAATATTGCCTAATGTAGTTGAAAGAAACCTAGCATCCTTTTACCTGAATATCAGATTTAGATCACTTACCTCAAAGCATGGGAAAAAAAAAAAAAAGGGGGTGTGTGTGTGAAATATTAATGTATTGGGAGGCAGTCCTGAAGGCTGGACATTCTTCAAGAAGGAAATCTAAAAGGCTCAGGAGTAGGCTGTCCCCATGTGCCAAACGACAAGCCAGTGGGAAAGAACGCTGGTCTGACTGAACAGAGAGCTCTGGCTGGAACTCCAGAAAAAAAAAGAGTTTATGACCTCTGGAAGAATGGGCAGGCCACTCAGGAGGACTACAAGGAGGTTGTGAGGTTATGCAGAGAAAAAATTAGCACAGCCAAAGCCCAACTATAACTTAATCTGGCTACTGCCGTAAAAAACAATAAAAAATGTTTCCATAAATACATTAGCAATAAAAGGAGGACTAAGGAGAATCTCCATCCCATATTGGATGAGGGGGGAAACATTGTGACAACGGCTGAGGAGAACACTGAGGTACTTAATGTCTTCTTTGCTGCAGTCTTTAACAGTAAGACCAGTTGTTCTTAGGATATCCAGCCCCCTGAGCTGGAAGACAGAAATGGGGAGCAGAATGAAGCCCACATAGTCCAAGGGGAGACGGTTAGTGACCTGCTGCACCACTTAGACAATCACGAGTCTATGGGGCCAGATGGGATCCACCCAAGGGTACTGAGGGAGCTGACACTTTCCATCATTTATCAGCAGTCCTGGCTGATCAGGGAGGTCCCAGTTGATGGAGATGAGCAAATGTGATGTCCATCCACAAGAAGGTCTGTAAGGAGGATCCAGGGAACTACAGCTTGACATTGGTGCTGGGGAAGGTTACAGAGCAGATCATCTGCTCCTGAACAACAGGGTGTTCAGCCTCCTGAGCTGGAAGATAGGGATGGAGAGCAGAACAACCCACCCATAACCCAGGAGGAAGTAGTTAATGATCTGCTTCTGCATCTAGACACACGTAAGTCTTTTTCAACCTAAAACCAGCTTCAGGGCAGGTAAGTCTGCTCTGGGGAAGCGATCTGAAGCCAAAAGGGCCATCGAAAAGCTCTTTTTGGGCTTTTTAGAAGCTGGGAAAAGCGGTTTGCCTGTGCTGGCAGCTGGCAGCTTGTGGGCAGGCTGCTGAGATAGCACGGGTGGACCCCACAGCACCCACTGTTTATCAGGCTATAAGAAGCCTCCGGGAGGTCAGCAACTAGTCACTGCCCACAGAGCACAGGGCAAGCAAACTGATTGTGTGTGCCCCGGGGCAGGTGCAGCTCATTGGGCTGTTACAGCTGCTGTTTGCAGCTCATTGGACAGGCCATGAGGTGCTGCACTTTACTCAAGGAGCGATGATGGCTACTCGGGGGGAGGAAGACTATGCTCCCAGGTCCCACCCAAAAGGATATTCGTATCCAGGCCACAGGCTGTGAGGAATGCCACAGCCTTTCACTGGCAGCAGGGGATAATGCTGACTATGGCTGTGTGCGGTGTGAGTAGGTTGATGACCTGCTCAGCCAGGTGGCACAGCTCCAAGATGAAGTGACGGAGCTCAGGGAAGAGGTGAGTAGACTGAGAAACATCAGAGAGAGTGAGAGGGAAATCAACTATTTCCACAAACTGATCTCTACAAAAACGGAACGGGAGGTAACTCTTAGTGGAGCAGAGGATTACGTATCCTTTCATCAGCAAGCCCCCCCAGCCTTCCCATAGTAACCCGCATGAGCAGGGTCAATGGGAACAGGCCTCTGCCCAACGTAACAAACGAGAAAAAAAGGAGCATGTGGGTTCCTTTAAGAAACACACCACCTATAGTGCCCTTGCAGAACAGGTATGGGGGTCTGCAGGAGGAACTGGTTGTGAGCAAGGGCGAGGGCTCACAAAGGCCAGAAGAGACACCAAGGCCAACTCACTTCAGGCCGGCCATCAAAACTGACCCTGAAAAGAAAAATTGAA
>VYZM01017408.1:640513-668325 GCA_013398915.1 Dromas ardeola | reverse complement strand
TCTTCCCAAGCGGTCAGTCCCTTGAAACTCACTTTGAATTTATAATAATTCAATATTACATGGAATAGTACAGCACTTGCTGAAGGGAATATGTCCAATGTTAAAATACTGGAAACAGGTCACAGGCAGTCTCTTATAGGATCACATCAAAATTATTATTTGTTTTGGAAAGAAAAAAAATGCAGTCCAGAAAATAATCTGTTTCTGATGTCTTTTCCCACACAATTGAATAATTCAGCTCTTGTTCAGTATGAAGTCATTCAGGTAATTAATTTCCACAGTCAGAAGTGGGAAAGGAGCAGGAGTTTATATTCAAGAACTATCACCACAGCGCCACTGTGTATTCCCCCCAGGATGAGCTCTGCAGCCATTTATCACACAATTCCAACACAAGTAATTTGCTACCGCTATGAAAAATAGCCCTGGTAGAGTCCCGGGAGTGTTTGTATTTTGTACCTGTATTAATTGTTGATAAAAGTACCAGCGTCAGCAACCAGACTTAGGTCTCCTTCCACCTCAGTGTTGAATGACACCCTCACGCTCTTCCTTTTCTCTCTTTGTTGCCTGATACATTTTTGTTTCTGTTTTGCACAGAAGTACAGCTTCAGCAGGTGGGTTATAAGGGCCAGTGTCTGCAACGCAGGACCCTGACGTGGAGGACATGGAGTTGAATCTCCTCAGGCAAAGGCAGGAACTGATCCTGAGAGTCCTGCTCCCTCCATGACACAGCTCTCTTCATCCTTGCTGCTGCCAGGCTTTTTTAGGAAATAGAACCAGAACTGTATTTTAGCTCAGTCATGCTGGTTATGTTGGGCAAGCTTTGAGGACAGTTGCTGGACCAAACCCTACAGAGGGGTTATGCGGGGGAAGCTGGAGCTTCCTATTCTCCCAATATTCATGCCTATTCATGGGAATGTAGCGTTAGGATGAGGGGCAATGGTTTTAAACTAGAGCAGGGTAGGTTTAGATTAGACATTCGGAAGAAGTTCTTTACAATGAGGGTGGTGAGGCCCTGGAACAGGTTGCCCAGAGAGGTGGTGGAGACCCCATCCCTGGAGACATTCAAGGCCAGGCTAGATGAGGCTCTGAGCAACCTGATCTAGTTGAAGATGTCCCTGCTTACTGCAGGGGGGTTGGACTAGGTGACCTTTAAATATTCTTTCCAACCAAACACATTGTATGATTCTATGATTCTCCTTCAGGCTCAGGGCAAAGGAGGGATGGAGCAACTTAGCATTGGCTGAACGGTGGCAGAATTAGATCTGCAGCACCTCTGGACTTATCATCAGTAAACACCAGTAGGGAAGCAGTGACAGCTACTTTCCCAAGTGGGGAAAAGGCAGTCAAGAGCTTATAACTCTTGAGGCATCAACACCATTTATCTACATTAAGGTATTAAGAGCAAATTGGTCTGAGCACAAGGTAGCAGTGGGCACACCGGAGAGGTGGCCCTTGCCCTGAGGGCTTAGGGTCAAAACAGGGGAGATCTGAGGTGAGCTAAAACACAGAGAGGTGAGATGATTTACCCATGCTTGCTTAGCACACCAAGCTGAGAACTCAGTACATTTCAGCGCTCCTCTCTGTGGGTTTCTTGTGAGAGCTTGACATGAGTTGGCCTTTGATGCTGGAGGTAGAGAACAACTGCTATTGCCCATGAGCTTTTTTGAGAACAGCCAATGCACTTGTTGGTTTTGTTTCAAAACAATGACATGCTCAGGATTTTCTTTCTGATAGGTCTAGTGACAACTTTTTTCTTTCATGTTTTCAATGGTTTTATCACTGAAGACTGTCTGGCTTACAGCTGGTTTCTTGCTGCTACCAGGTTAGACGGCATTCACTATCTTTGTGTTCAATGGTAGTGGATTAGTCATTTACACAATACCGACTAACCCCAATTGTAAAAGAAGCAAATTTAATTAAATATATGGATAAATCAGGGAGCTTGTGAATTTTCAGCAACACTTGTAAAAATGGTAGGAATTTAAAAAATCATCTCATTTTCCCTTTTATCCCCATTTCCCATCTCAGTTTCTGCAATGAAATCAACATGAGTGGAGATCGCACCAGGGAGCTGAAGTGCCTTCAAGGCTAAGGACAGCATGTAACACCTCCCTGCCTGTCCCCTCGAGGGCTGAGGAGTTGCCTCCATCAAAGGCAATTTATATTCCTCCGAAGAGCTCAGTCCTACAAAGTGACAGGCTCAGTGCTCCTGTCCAGGAGAGCAGGAGTCACAGGTGGTCAGCACTGGGAGCAGCAAAAGCCCAGACAACGTCTAACTTGGGAAAACAGCAACAGTTTTGAGCATGTGGTGGTTTTCTGTCTTCTTTAATGCCAGGCACCAGTAAGAGAAACACACATTTAGCGATAGGAGTAGCACTTCATTAGAACAAATCACAGCAACCTCTTGCCTACATTAGGGAAGAATGTAATATTGGGTTGACAATGATATTTCAGAGCGCTGTATTAGCTATACTACCAATTTCCCTTTGCTTAATAAACTTATAGAGTTGGTTTTCATTGACTGTTATAGTTAGTTCATTCAGTTCATATAGTTCAGGTGAACTTCCCCAGGAAGCTGATCTATTTGACATGAAGATAGGATATTTAGTGAAAAGAAAATACACCTTTTCAAATGGGGCTTTAAGATAGCTATTTTACCATTTTGAGAAGTGCTGTATCTAGCAATCCCATTTATTTTTTGTAGGTCTTTCCCTCTCTCCTCTTAGTGAAAGAAAGTAGGCAGCACGTAATCCTTTGAACACTACAGTTAATCTGCTTCTGCGTCCTACTTACCTGGTAACTGGTAGGGTGATAGCAATCCTTAACCCAAGAAGATTCTGATATTTTTATTCCAAATTTCTTATTGCAATGCATGTCAGGAGTAGATAAAGCATTTCTGAGGGTGCATGGTGCTTTTTTTTCCAGCAGCCTGCAAACAAAAGCGCAATGAGAATTCATTTATCTTCAGAACTACACTACATCTTGCCATTATCTCCTGGTAATGAAGAGATATTCAAGGCTATGTTAGACCCAGTCCCACCCTAATGTGAAAATCAAAATTTTTTACACTGATTTCAGTATGGTAAATCAGACACATAGTGAACACCAGCATCCTTCTCAGTGGTTACAAGGCTGTGCTATGAAGACACTCTGCACTTCATATAAGGACACTCAGATTGAAGATCTAATTGCACAATGTGCTGAGCACTCTGGCCATGAGCTAGCACATGAGCAGCTATGCTGAGAACAACCCATAAACCAGCAGTCTGTGCCTGCTGAAACACTCTGCTAACAGCAAAAGTACTATGAGGGTATGAGTGCACATCAGGACTCAGCTCCAGGAACGCCCAATCCAGGGGATGGTCATCAAAGAGACCAGCCATGGTCAAAGGCAGGAAGTAAGGAGAAGTACTTCAAAACTGGGAGGTTACTTACGCCTATGCAGTGCCAGCAAGCACCAGAAGAGACTGCGCTAGCACGCCTTGGGGATCAGCCTTGTACTCACAGCATTGTATGAGCAGGAGAGCAAAGACACCAAGCCATAATTTTTCCTCTTCCTTTCTTTCCACAAATGCTAAGCAAAACAATGATTTATACTGATTCTGGGTTACAGTGTCTGTGTCAGTTAGTTAACTCACATATGTTAGCTACTGGAGTGCTTCAGTGGGAATGGAAGTACTAACCCTAACATGTTGTTGCCATAAACCCTCACCAAGGGAGCTCTGGATTCAAAAACCAGCCTGGCTGTAACTACATTTTGTTAACATGAGTAGGAAACAATTTTTCACTGTCTCATTTTATAGCCATGATACACACAATTTGCTGCGGTGTCTTTTTTCCTCTCTCTATGCCTTATAAAACACTTCAGTAATGGAGAAGTGTAAAAATGTATTCTTAAGTGCTTACCAAAAATCTATTCTTATTCTCAGAGAACCATCAGAGTCTCAGTTCACAGTCACGCTGCCCAGGGGGAGTCATTCACTTTGGTGTCAAGTATATGCCAAAGTATTGTTATCAGTAGTTATTTGCTTTATGTGATATGTGAGGTCTCCAGGCACGGATGAGGACCTCACTGCAGCCGGACATGTATGCATTCTTTATGGAGAATGTAACCTGGAGCTTGTTCTGCCTATTTTAGACTCCCTTTGTGCTCAGGCAGGACGTGTAGCACACAACACTGGGAATTCAGAGAACTTCTTTTTCTGCCTAAGATATTTGCTTAATTTATTTGGTTTTGGTGCTGATAGCTTTTCTTGATTCCAATGTGGAAATTTTCAAAACAATTGGCTTAACTTAACCAGAGTTGCAGGATGACAGAATTGTTAATAATTTAAAACTTATATTTAAATTATCTTTAAAATAGCTTGCAACTAATATACTAACTAGAATAAAGCTTTTTTATCACCTAAATTGCTTAGCATTAAAGGGAATAAGAGTTAACTGAGAGGTGTATTTTGACCACTGGAGGGCTCCTACATTTTTTTCCATTACTAAATAAAAACACTAAACAGTGGCTGGCCTCACTGAAAGTTACTGAAAGATTAATCTGCTGTTAGCAATGTATTTGATGAATTTCACCTATATTTCTACTTGGATCACTGTGGACAGACTGTGAAAGTATTGAACGTATAAGTTATTCAAATCTAGTCACAAATGCTTTTACCACATATTTTCAGATTTGCAAATTGATCAAATGTTGACATTCCAGTTGAATATCTGGTTCATGATTTGCATTGTCACTTCAGCTATTAGTGCACCAAAGCCAATCCAAACATTAAATTATGTATTCATTTGTATGAATCATTTCATTTGTATATCATTTGCCAAATAGTATAAATGGCCAGATAACAGGCCACTGAAGACAAAGGAAAAACTCCTGCTGATTTGTGTCACTTCTGGATGAGGCCAAGCCTGCTATTGCTCATTCCATTAGTGAGAAAGAGAAAAAAAAAAATCACTGTAATTAACCAGAAAAAGCAGCCAGCATTTGCAACTTTGATATCCCAACACACAACTGAAATGATGTTTTCAGGGACCACTTGAGGTTTAAAAACTCATTTGCAGGCCTGTTTGGGATAGGAAGGCATGATCCTCTCAGTTCTTCATGGAAAATGAACAAGTAGTTATTGTCAGGGTCCACATCAAATGTGTCATTCTCACATCATTGACCCTCACCTGATATGCGCATCATAGTCAGACTAAATCACAAGCTCTCCTCAGCCTGCTTAATGGTAACAAGTCACTTGACACACTGGATGGAGCTCTGCTCCAGATTTAGAGCATCTGGCCCTTTTTCCAGTTTAACCCATTTTCTTCTTCTTCTAGACCTCCAGTGCCTTCCAGGCCAATGGGCCCTGGCTGACGGTCCCTGAAACTTCTCACAGTTTTTTTTCAGGCTACACTTGGACCTTTGTGTGGAAGTTACTGTAGTCCTAAATCCCACTACTTTCCTTTGCCAGCAATCAAATGTTGTCAGTCCTTTGGGGGTCTGCCCAGATGTACTTATTCCTCCTATCTTATCTGGGTTGGTGCTGCTCGTGCTATCAGCAGAGAAGTTTTGCTGCGATCTCAAGAGTGGGTTACCATTTTTCCTCTTTCCCTTGCAAATGTAACCCCCTTCATGAGACCATTTTGGCTTTGCCCAGTACTTGCAAGCTCCATTCATGAAACAGACCTTTGGTAGGCATTTTCCAATTGAATGCTGTATGGTTGGCAACATTTATATGACAGAGGCAAATTAAACACGTCAGGTTGACAAAAATCTCCTCCTACAAATTAACAAACTACTTTATGCATTCCTGATGAAAGATAAATGTTTCATACGTGTTAAAATGAGAGGTTGCTGGGAGCCTGAGGAACTAACGCACTTAAGTTCTCTGGTTTCTGATAAAACACTGGGTCAGTAAATATTTATCAAAATTATAGGTCCAGCTCATAAAGTAACTGAAACAACAGAATACCTTCTCCAGGAGAACAGCAGTAGCACAGGGACAAATTAATTCTCAGACACATTTTTAAAAATTTATTATGGATTTTAAAATTTTTTGAAGATCTTGAAGAAACATGGCATGAGGCTTTCATCCTCCTTAGGCTTTAATGCTGGGGTGGGGGAAAATTTCTAAAAACAATGCACAATATAGTCATGAATTCTCTGCATTTTTCCATTTTCACTCAAAATCTGTATCATTTATCAAAAATTTCACATTGATTTGGAATTACTTGAGGAAGCCCATTTACCACTTGTGAGTGGAGACATCTGTGGTTCTAGCAACATGACATAGCTTATCTGCTTTGAAGCTTTGCCTCACTGCCCACCGACGCAATGAAACTTGAGTATCTGCAGGATAAAACAGATTGGCAATAGTCAAGTCCTTAGTAAGTTTTGAGCCTGTGGCTCTTCTCCTTTTGGAGTGTAGGAAGTTCTTCTCACCATCTGTGTCAGTTTGGTTCCGATCTAAGCACGCAGGAGAAGACTGGATGCTGTCACAGCGGGAAACTTTTGCAGTGGGAATGAATGGGCAGCCATAACCTCCTAGTGGTAGTTTGACTTCCTGGCACTCCTGCTCTGGGTTTGCCTTTTGTCCTCTGGAAAATTGTCTACAGGTTGCTTCCTCTCCTCTGGTTGTGCTTTCTTGCCTCACTGCCCGCAGATTGTTGTAATCTCCTCTGCAGGTTATAACTGTCTTTGAAGCACAGATTGGATGGCACTGACTTAAACCAGGGTGAGTTTTTGTCACAGAAACTTGAGTGTAAAAAGCTGCATTTTATGTTAAAAAAAATCATCCCGATAGAAAGACCTTGCCTGGCTCATCTTTTTGGGATCTTTTCTTTCTTCTCAGACAAATACAATTCCCACCCCAAATAAAATTTAAAAAAAATAAAAATTCATTGAATTCATTGAAAAATCATTGAAAGTTACCTTTTCCAGTTTTGGATAAAATTTGGCCAAAAAAGCCCGCAACAAAACAGTTTTCCAAGTGCTGATTGCTGGGCTCTATTTCAGTCTTTCGTATCTACTGCATTGCACAGATTGTATCTGTTTATAGACCATGCAGACCCACAGGTCCTGTGTAACTTCACTGAAAAACAGGAGTGCCCCAAGGGATGCAAGGCTGTTTTCAGCATCATCAAACTCTTCACAAAAGACAAAAGCTCTCACACTGGTGACACTCATGCATACGAGCGGAACACAACACAAACATCTGCAGTGACAGCAGGCAGAGGACACTGTCTCTGACACTCAGAAATTGCACACAGCTACAGCTCAGATGTCAGGATAATTGTTGGAAGAACTGAGCCTATAACCCCTCCACGGGCTATCCTGATCCCATCTCATCCCATCTTCTCGGTGTTAGTAATCCCATTGTATGTAAAACACGCTCCTATTTCACTCTTCTTTTTAATTATGGCAGGAAAGGTTTACCCCTGAATTAAATGTAGTTAAGAAAGCTTCCCACCATCATGAAAAAGAACCCCTTCATGTTTTGTATCTTTAATATGGTTAATTTGCAGGGTCCTTTAAGAGCAGCTGCTAGTTTTATGTGTCAAACAACTGCCACACAAAAGAGAGCGTGGCAGTGAGCTGTGGGTTTTGCTGACACAGCACACTGTTTCAATTGAAAACAAGAAATAGAAGGAGCAGTTTGAGAAACCTGACACTAGCTGTTACCTTTAGAAATCAAAACTTAACAAAATAAAGTCAAGCGTACATGTTACATTTTTTCTTTTTTAAATGAAACCTTGTTAGATGCTGTTGGAGACATGGGTAATTGGCAAGTCCTTCTGAAGAAACATCTGTTACAAAGGAGAAGAGAGGGAGATGGAGAAGGTGCCATTTTTCTATCACTATAGTAAACACCTAATGCACCGTAAACAGAGCAAGTCATGCAGTAAAACATGAAGAAGCTCTTTTTTAATCATCTGAATAGAAATTTAATATCTTTGCATTTGCTAAGTAAGGCGACTTGCCCAAGCAACCAGATACACAAAGCCTTATGCATTTATTCTGCCTTTGTTGCTACTGAACAAAGCTTCTAAGTCACAAGCATTAAGGCTGGTATGTGCTAAGCAGTTGCACACGAGGGCTCATTAGGAAAATGAGGGTATCCAAACATGTAAGGAAACCTGAGAAATCAAATAGCCACATATACAGTATGACAAAAAAAAAAAACAAACAAGAGTATTGCCAGTAGTTTTGCTCTTCTAAATTATGAGGTCCAACAGCTGGGACCAATTCCCCAGGCCACCCCCAGCTGTACGGTGCTGAGCAACAGCAGTGTAGACCTAAATCACGCTATGAGGAGTGGAGGACTCTGGTTTGTGTGGGGGTGATGTGCTGCAGAAAGCCTTTGCTACCAAACCTGCCCATCGCTACTGAGCTGTACCAGCGCTATAGCGAGAACAGGAGAACATAAAAAAAACAAGCAACCCATTACCACTCAGGAGACCTATGAGCTTTGGTAGTGCTGTTTAAGTATTATATTGGTACTGTCTGCCAGCCTCCAATACTCGGCCCGGGATCTTTTTAAAGGATGATTTTGTAAGGTGAGAGCATTGCCACTGTGACTAGCGTGCTGTAGTTTTCTCTCTCTTTTCTGCACTCCTGGCAGGGAAGGTGGCCTCTGTCAAACACCAAGGTCACATGAATGTAGCAAAATTCATCTTTCCAGTCTGGGAGAATGAAAACCAACTCGCTAGTCAAAACTGAGTAGCAATAAAAAGGCTCGTGTTCAATACAGCAGCAAAGCTCTCATGCTGCAACAGCAAGACAGCCTTCCACCAGCCTTTTGGCACAGTTGTTTGCACCACTGCAAGCACAATGACAGGAAAGTTTTCCAAGAAGCCTGCCAAATATACGGGAACCCCCTCCTAACCCTAGGGACAAATGCAGAACCAGGTCTGCAGAACTTCAGGACTTAGCAAATATTTCTAATGCTCAGCACACCAGGACAAATTAGAAACCTTTTTGTGTGATAGCTATAGAATTATTTTTGCATAAAACTAGAAAATCTTCCCTTTGCATGGGCAGAAAATAAAACAGGACCTCAGCTTAGACCAGACTATGAATAAATGCAAATTTCTAATCAGAATATCAATACAAAGAATTCTTTCAGAGGAGACAGAGACCAGATTTAGCCTCCGGATTAAACGGCTCTCGCAGATGGTATTTCAGTAGGCAAATGTGACTTTCTGAGCTGGAATCTTTCACAACGTGAGCTTTAAATAAACAGCTTGCCTTAAAATACTTGGTTGTCACCATGATAGTCCTCCTCTGTAGCCACATTCAAAAGTTTTATGCACAACTGCAGCAGCTCTGTCAAGAAAGAGGGAGATGGGCCGTTCCCCAACCCCAGGGCATTTGCCTGGCACAGGGATTCCTGAGCTCAAGTTCCTGCTTTGAGGTGGGCACCTGGAAGAACTGTTTTGTCTTTTAGTAATTTGAGCAGCTCTGCACAGTACCTCTTCACTGCGCAAGGTACCTGTACGTGGTACCTCTTCCCCTGCACTCCTCCATACGGTTATGACTTTTTTTTCATCAGGATCCATGTGTCTCTCTCCTTCTGGCAAATTTATGGCAAAGAGAGAATTCCCTGAGGTCAGATTTTTATCTTATTTGCTTCTTAGCATTTATATTAAGATATTTAAAAAGCTCAGGAACGTCTATCTGTGCACCACTTGTCTACATATGCCCATACTCCTGCCACTTTTCTCTTAATTGCTCCATTCTCTCTGAGTGTTTCTACCCCCTCTCTGTTTTTCTCATTAGATTGAGAGCTCTTAGGCAAGAATTATCCTGAGTTACAGCTCCTAACACAGTGGGTTGTTGATATGGATTCTTAATAATCATAGAAAATACAGTATTCCTCAGGGGAAGGTAAGTTGGCTTTATCGATCAGCATGCCGCCATGTGCAGCTGTATCATTCGAATATTTTAGATGTTTTGGGTCAAATACAAGAAGCTGACTGGTGCCCGTGTGTGTCTTTGATAACTACACATACAGACTACGCATAGCGCTACGATTAACTGTTTAACAGATGGGAAGCGGGGCTCAGAGAAGCTAGAAGCCAGTCCCAGGGGATCGGTGGCACCACAGAGAACTGGTTTCCACACCTCAGGCTAATGCCTTCACCAAAGGACCCACCTCCCATGCCAGCAGGAACATGACATCCTGCTTTCAGCAGTTACGCATTTTGCTTCCAGCAAGGCTTGTAAAATGCAAATTCCTGGTAAACCACATGACCTTTCCTTTCATATTTGTGAATAAGATTTTAGGTATCCTTTTTATGAATAGTTCCTACCATTCTCTTCACATCGTGACTCATAGATAGAGCTTTTCTTTGATTTCTTTATTTGTGCATTAAGGTTATAATCTATTATTCAGAAAGTTTATACACACACACATATACGTGGGTGTAAATACATATATAAGTATGCACACTCACATGTACATCTAATATATGTATGTTTCAGTTGGAACAAATACAAACATACCGTTTTGACTCTTCTTCCACATTGTTTGCCTATAGAGAATTACTAAGACATAATAGCTTCATGACTTGAAAGATGAGACCATGATATTGTTATTTCTACACTTCCAAGGAGAGTGCAGGTGTTTTAAAGCATTTATGAAATTGCTTGATTGACTCTTATATAGAAATCTATTGACAATAAGTTGAACCTTTGCAGCTAGGCTGTAAAAGATTTGATTATAGTAACAATACTAACCGTCATGAATGTCATAAATCTTAAGAGAAAGGACACATATGTCACATATAATGCATGAAAAAGTTGTCCTTTTATCATGGATAACTTACCATTGTGTAGATACTCTGCTGATCAGCTATTGCATTATTTGAATAAGTATCTGATGTCTTGTTTTCTTTCAAGGAGGCAGGTGCAGGATGAAGCAGGAAGCCTGCCAAGAAAGATGATAAATTGCCACTCGGTGCTGGGGACCAGTGCTTAACATTAATGCAACGCTGCCAGGAACTAAAGCAGTAGAGTAATACGAAACTAGGAAGAAAATAACTTCTCATTCCCCATTAAACAGATTGGCTCTATTTTCTTTATCCATTATAATTTCTAGTACATCTAAACCAAAACACTGTCATTGTCTCATTACAAGAAAAATAAAATAGGTTTGGAAAACATCCTATGTCTTACAGGCCTGGAACTATATAATAATGATACCAGTTGCTTTTCTGCTAGGGGAGTAATCTTGAAGCTAACAAGTTTGAATAAAATTATACAGAAAAAAAAATAGCAAAGTATGGCCCAGATTCTGAAATCCTTACCCACTTTGGCAAGCTTACTCCCTGGGTGAACTGGCTCATTCAGTAACTAGATCACGGTGTAGTCAGAAGTTACAGAGGGCCCATAATGATTTTTTGTCTATGGTTTATCCCATACTGCACTGAATTTGGGCTAATATAAAATAAATTTGAAAAGAATTCTATGCCATTTATGTTAGTTTATATGAGAAACAAAGATAAGCCCTGTAACAAATTTACAATTGGGTACCTACGTGTGAGTTAAATACGGCACAAAATACAATTGAGTGAGAAGCTTGTCATTCATGTTGACCAAAAATAAGGAAAAATTGGGTTCTTAACACTTTGACATTAGAAATGAGATCATCCAGCCACCATATCAATATCAGTCTAAGGCCAAGTTAAACACACATACACTCACTCACTCACACACACACACTCTTTCCTAAGTCAGCAAATAAAAGTAAAACAAATACATAATGAACTTCTCCTTTGTGCATATAATAGAACATGTGGGGAAAACGTAAGTTTGCAAACTCTCCAGATCTTAAAAACATTGACTTCTGAGGCAGCTAAGGCCAAGCTATAGCCAAAGAGTCAGGCAGTGATGTTCTGCTGGCACATTTTGCTTCCCAGGAACAGAACACTGCCAGGAACAAGGATGCTCGTTGCAGGCTGAAGCAGTCCATATATTTTGGTCTGTTCTTTCCTAGGTGGCCATAGGTATTCTGGAAGATAACTGGAAGACTTGGCCTTGGAATGATCCCTGGTTTATTTGGTCTGGGCAGTGGTGCAGGATCGGGTCCATATGTATAACCAGAGACCCTCTTCTGGTAGTGAAACAGGCTTCAACACGCTGTAACCATGCTATGCTACATTGCCCCCCACCATTCGGTAACAAAATTAGTCCTGCTCATATAGAGCCAGTTCAAGATGCAGCTCTGTTCAAACCAGCTTTTTTAAAAAATATTCTGGGTTTCACCAACTATGGAAAATATAGATCTGGGATTCCCTTCCTCCCCTTCATATAATTGAAATATAAATACAGATATCATTTTGGGGCATTCAACTCCGATGATATTCAAATCAGTAAGTACGAGGGAAACACACATCAGCCTTTTACTGGAATGCTGACTCACACAAAAATTAACTAGGGCTGTTTTCAACATTCGTCCATCAGTAAAATGAAAACTAAATTGAACAACTGATGATCAGTGTCATTCCTCTTCTTGCACCACAATAATTTACAATAATTTTTATATTTTGAAATTTGGCCATAAGTCAAACACTTCATCTTCAGAAATCTTCATCTTGATATAGGAAAGCTACCTTAAAGCTATCAAGATGAAAACCATTTAAGAAACATTTTTTTAAAGCTTACAGAAGATCTATATTCTCATCTGCATTATGTCCAGAAAAGTGCATGACATTCAGAACAAAACCTGAAAAGCTGTGAGCTATTTAATCCCATCTGCATTTCCTCCAGAGCTATGCATCATACCGCCAAGACAAAGTAATGCCGGGACAGAGAAAGATAGCTCACCATTTAGGTGTTGATTTTTCAAGTTGTACATCCCTCTGAAACAATTCATTAGCAAATGATTACGTCCTAGCTTTACTTGTTACACCTGCGGTGTGTCTGCCCGTGTTTCAGTTTATCTTACTAAAGGCAGATTTCCTCTTCGCAGATGTGGCTACGTCATGATTAGTTCGGTTTCTCACATAGTGTACACAACAGGAAACCAAAGATAGCAAAAACTCAAAATACATGTCAAGCCAATATGACACATTTTAGAGAAGGGAGGGAGTAAGGCTGTGGCAAAATCTGAGGAAAAATGTGCCTGTGCCTGAAGTTAATGTAATGAGCCAATGCCTGGGAACTGAATGTGATGGTACCAAAAAGGAGGTAACTCATCAGCGTAGGAGAGGCACGAGTGCTAGTTAATGACCAAATTCCCTTCTCAGTTACACTCAAACATCTTCATGATGCCATTAGCATATACATAACCAAGGAAAGCAATGGGCCTTGAGAACCAGAATTATGGGTTTGCAATTCAGCATTTCTGAGGGAATGAGGAGTTCCCAGGCTCAGAATTTCCAATTTATGAGCCTTGTCAATATCATCTCATGATAGCTCAAATGAAAACAAATACATATTCCTAAATAATATTAATGATTTTACATCCTCAACTTCAACAACTGAGGTGTTATCCTTGACCACAGGGACTATGGAAAGGAATAACAAGGTGACCTTCAGGATTGGCCTTGTAACACCTTCACTAAAAGGAAGAGACATCTGGGCTCTGTGAAAACATCCTTGGCCTCTGTAGACTGGTACAGCTGACACACATACCCTCATAGGCAAGGGCTTGGGTTCCACTGTTCTGCCAATGTGCCCTCGTCTCTCCCATTTCTGTAGCCTCGCTGCTGCACCCTTTCAGTTTCTATTCAGCTGCACCTTCTATGTGTTTGTTTATGACACACTGGAACCAGTTTCAGACCCAGAGCACTGTCACTGTTTGATCTGGGATTACGTCCCCGTCTTTTTCCACTCCTTATTTTCTGCTTTGGCTGAGGGAAAAACCTCAAGTCAAAAGACTGCCTTGCTAGTTGGTTGGACTTAGTATATTTGCAGGCAAAGATATTAATTGTGGTCCAAGTGAAGATCAGAGTCACTCTGAACAAAAGCCCTGTTGATGTAAATGTCTTCCTACCGTTTATGCTGGTGGTGGTAGGTTCAACAACATTTTGCCTCTTATATCCTGAAAGATCTTCAGAAACTTTGCTTTCTTCCCAAATCACTAATTATACCTTTCATGATGCACCTTTTCCTATTTCGCCAGTAAAGAAAGTCTGATACTAGCCACTCATTAATTGCTGCATATATACCTGATGTTCAAAGCTCAGTTCAAACACAAAAAAAAAATGGTATTAATTACACTGAAATTTTCTGAAAGGATAAAAAGGCATTCACAGAGATTTGCTGATTTTGCTGTGAACACTTAAGAGAATTCCTAAGAAATATCACTTCTGACCTGGCTTCTTAAGAGAGAAGGAAAGAAAATACGCCACAAAATTAAATTCCAGGAAACCAGGGGTTAAAGAATTAGTAGAGTTTCCAGATTCTCCAGTGCCAGTCTGCATGTGTAGTCATGTACTCTCTGCAAAGTAAGTGCATTGGTTGTGCTTGACTTCCAGAGTTGCTAAGCGTTTACTCAAGGTAGGTAACAGGGAAGAGACAGTGTCCAAGAATTGTTTACATTTCACTGTACATTTCACAGATAGGTTTTTGATATAAGAAGAAAGAAAGGGGGATCTCCAAATGACTTCACCTTTATTTTTTTTAGGAAAATAATTGCAGTACTCCTCTTGCGACACACTACTAAGATGCCTTTTGCAATCCTTTTCTCTACAGTCAACATCAGCAAGCGTATTTCAGCTAAACTTATATTCCAGGACCAGGTGATCTGGACTAGCATTCATTGAAATGAGTGACATTTTCAACACAAGTCTCAGTTAAATAGTAAGTACTTTGTTCCTTCAATTTACTTATCAGTCACCCTACTAATGCTGGTGGTCACCCTCAAGACTACAAAAAAATGATTAAACCCTAGCCAAGTGATTGATTTCAATTCTCAGTCAAGCAAGATGACCAAAAATCCTGAACCGGCAACCTATACACAACCTAAACTCTGAAACAGTTGCTTGTTTATTGATTTTCTATATCATGTTACACCTGAGAAACCTGAAGAGAAAAACATACAGGAAAAGCGACGAACAGCATCTGGTATACCTCTAACGTAAAATATGTTATGTGGATATTTCCCATGGAATCAGAATTAAAAAAAATTTGTTGCAGAGATCCATACAATGATGGATTTTGTTTTGACATTATCAAATGTTTCACACTGATATTTCATCCTTCTATTTTATTTTCTATATTGTATCGTAACATAAATTATAAAATAACGATGAAAAAGAAAATCTGGAATAAAGTAAATGGAATTTATAAGAAAAAAATCACTTGGGTATTTTTAGTTAAATGGTAATAAAATCAGTATAATTCTGGGGAACATATTGTTTTTCTAAAATCAAAATTTTGTAAAAGGAAAAATATATGAAAACAGGACACTTTCCATCAGCCTGAATAAGAAGTGCAAAGTCTTTCAAAATCATTTCAGAAATCATCTAACTCCTACATAAAATATTTCAGTAGGATCACAGTAATGAGGAGAACTTTGCTTGACCTCTGTGCATCATTTCTTTCAGTTCATCCTTAAATTCTTCCATGAGGAAAACCATCCATAAAAAAAAAATCTTAATGATTGAACATCATCCTTATGATGGAGACAAGAGACCAGAGGCAATTCATTCTCAGCATTTTCTTCACTACATAGGCAATATAAGTCAGTGCTTAGATAAACTTTTCAATAGCTGTGTAACATAAGATTGTAGTTATTTATTGTAGCTATTAATTTACACATTCAATTTTATTAAATATTTCAAATTAAAAAAAATTAAAACATTGCAGAATACAACATCTGAGACTAACCTTACCTAGTAAAAGGGATTAACTTTTGACTTGCATATTTGGATACAAGGCTAGAAGGACATCTTAACACTTGGACCATATGTCAGCAGCATGAAATCAGTACTGGACTGAGATGATTAATAAGAGAATTTTATGTTGACCTACATAATAATGAGGATGTAAAATTGCGGGTCCATCCTTTTGTTTGAATCTAGTCACACGGAAGTAAATTTTGTTGGCAAGAAGCTCTACTAAATGGATTCATAACTTTATGCCTTTTAATGGGGGTTTCATTAGCACCATTAATTTTGTAGCATGCTAACATGCTTTGAAACACAGTAGAAACTTCAATAAGACTTAGAAACTTAATTTTAAAGTTTTGTTTGTTGATTTTAAACCTTGGTGAAGAATGCATTCATAAAGTGCTATAGGGTCTGCTAATAGATCATGGTGGGTACGAGCAGAAATCAGCAGGAAAACATACCTAAGAGGTGTGACTGTGTTGTCAGATGAGACATTTTGTCCTGGGACAAAGAAGAGCCTGTGCCTGAATTAAGTTCTCCAAGTTCACAAAAGGCCTCTTGTCAACCACTAAATTTGGATGTTTGAGCTGCCATCTCATTCATGGAGTCTAAGAATGCAAAAATACATGAAACAGTCACGTTAGGTTAAAGTTTGTGTTCAAATAAAAATACATTCAGATGATGGTATTTGAAGTTTCATAATGCAAAAAAATATCGAATGTTTTGACCAAAACGCAGTTGTCAGTAACAACACTGATGCTGTTGCCTCTTGCTTAACTCAGTGCTCTAGACCTGGTCTGACAAATTACTCCCACCCATGGAAAGACTCTGCAGAACTCCATCCTGGTTTGGGGTGAAGCAGGGCCAACCCTCTGCCCAGTGACAGAGGCTCTGGCTCACACTTGTTGCCGTGGCAACCAGGGTCAGCTGACCTGGGTGTTTACCCCGTGGAGGGGCTGCACCTGTAGGGAGGTGTGGGCAGGTCAGGTGACCCAAACCGACCAATCGGGTGTTCCCTCCCATCTGCCATGCTCAGTGTAAAAGCTGAGGCACTAAAGGGATCAGGTTGGCTCCTCTCCAAGGATTCTCCTTCAGTGGACTGCTTCTTGAACGGCTCTCTTTCTTCAATGACTGATGACTGAGGAGGACCCTGTCAGTTCATCTACCTTCGATCTCCATCAGCATGTTTTGGAATCCAGTTCCTATTTGTCACTGAGTCCAGTCTGGAACTTTCCCAGTGCCTGCCATCTCCCTGAGAGCTTGATAAGGTTTTGTATATATTGTATCTATTTAGTTATTTCCTTTTTTATTTTATTATTAATGTTTCATTAAAGTAGTTTAGTTTTTCTAAACTCATAAATCTCTTTGTCTGTCTTCTTCCTCTCCTTGGAGTGAGAGGTGGGGGAAAGCATCTGTTGTCTTGTCATTGGCCAGGCCAGTCCAAACTGCAACAAACTCTCTTTCCTGCCCTACAGGCTTGCAATGGTTCCTGAACACCAACCAGGGGAAAAAGTGGGCTTTCTCATGTTCTGTCACTCTAGGAAAGCCTGCATCAATCCGGTGTTATTCTGCCAGACAGGTGAAATGATTCATGTGGGAAGGGATGTGCCCAGCATGGTTTTCTTGTTAATGGTGTGATCCAAATTTTACCAAATTGGTGAAAAGTTGCCAGTTGATTTTAATTGGCTTTTCATCAATGGATTCCTTACAGATTATTCCACACCTGACACTTTGATGGCAATGGGAAATGCTATCAGGTGGCAGGTGCACCTTTTAGTGAGCACTTGGGAGTCAGACTGATTACCTGGAGAGCAGGCACAGCTCTTCTCAAAGTCAGGAACACATGGCTTGGCCTCAACCGGCCTTGGGGTGAGTGTCTTGTTCATATTGCATTCACTCACAGGATTAATGTGGGAATTAGCACAGTCAGCTCCCATATGAGCAGCATTATGTTATCTAATTTGCATAGTCTCCCCATGCTTGCAACACGATACCAATCCTGACAGTAGGAGCCTATGCTTTTGGAGCAGAAGGTACAGCGCTCTATCTCCAGTGACAACCATGACGTCTATATGGCAAGGGCAAGCAGAATACTTGACAACCATGAAGTTTGTATAGCCTGTGAATTGTTACAGTGGGCTTATTTTGAGACATCAGTAGCCTGTGAGAACTCTTTGCATATTTTCATACTAGACCTGATCAAAAGAGCAACCACCTTCATTTTGTTGATGAGAACCCTATAGAAATTTCAGATACTGATCAAGTAATAAATAACCATCTCACTGATGACCATAACAAGGACTCTGCCATGCTTACACTGGACTCCTGTGAAAAAGGCGTGGGTTCCCCTTCAACCTATTCAGCTATGCAACGTCCTCAAACAGTGAAAGGGAGACCATAAAACTGAATGTGATGCACATCGTCCAAAGAAATTCATGCCTTGTGAGTCTGTTGGCAAAATTCTTCCAGCTTCAAAAATACTCTACTCTGCAAAAGAGCCCGAAGCAATTTAACATTGGTTCCATTTGGTTCTTCCCTGAATGATGCCAGACCTCTTAAGATGAGAAATTTCCATGACACATACTAATTAGAGATGGTGTCAATACAACAGGCCTCATGTTAAGACCATCCAACAGTCTTCATAAGAACTTGTTTTCAGCTGACTACAACCTATAACTACAAAAATCTGTTTTGAAATTTTTGGTGTTGCAAATATATTTTCTACTGTTGTGACATAAGGAGTTTCAACAAGTTATTAGTCAATACATGAATAAATCTGCAACCAGAGACCAGTGGTAACAGGTGAGCATAGAGCATGGATGGCAAAAACACTGCGTCTTCAGCTCAGAAGAATAGCTACTAAGGCAGAGAGATTTTATGTCTTGTTTGCATGACTGACTTACAAAAGCAAAAGTTACAATCTAAACAGGATTTACTTGAAAAAAAGTAAGTGAAGAAACAGAAAATTTCAGTAATTCCAAAGAAGCACCTTTACCATCAAGTATAACAATTATTAGGACTCATCTATGGCAGCAGACAGCATTTCAGACAATGCTTTAACCATGTATTTCAGACCATTTGATCTCATATGCTTAAGCACTGCTGTAGAACACTTCACAGCACTGAGACACCTACTAGTAAAGAAACAAATATAGCCATTCACTGTTTAGGATATCATAAGCACCAGTCAAAAGCTTCCCATAAATGTTATCATTTTAGAAGTAGTAATTTTTATTTTTTTAATGCAATATTACCCACTATATACCGTAATAACACATATAATTTTAAAATTGTCATTTTTACTGAAATGCTAGAGTAAGATACTCTAAAGCATCCCTTCGAGCTGAGCAGATGTCTGTGGAAACCCCAGAAGTTGCTGGGTTCTTGCCATTTTTGGAAATCTGGCCACCAGGTCACCGAACTACGATTTACAGATATTTAGATGCTAGTCTCTGATTTTTAAAAATCTTGGTACAAATATCTTAAACACGTATGCCATAAGCTATTAAATCAAGTTCTCAGATGTTCTGGAAGGATTCATAAAGCAAAGCTTTTCAAGCCACCTCTCCCTGTTACAGTAAATTATGTTGTCTATTCCTCTATTTAATTGGCAGCCTTTAAATCTCTCTTCCCCATTGAATTTATGCCATGTGAAGCAACTGCAAAAGAAGATCTTGTTTTCAATTTTTCAGGGTCAGGTTGTCTTTCAGTAAGACGGATGTCATTCATGACACAATGAATGAGAGTCATAGCCAGGCAACCAAAAGAAGGGATGTTAACTCTGAAAATAAAAAGAAAACATCAAAGGTAATAGTAGAAAAGTCTGTTTAAGCCCAAAACAGGCAGGCAGGCAGGAGCAGGGACTGATATAAAAAGATACTACCAGGCACAAATCCCGACATCTTCTCTGCATGACCAGTTTAACAGTGCTGCTATTTACAATACAATAATCCATAGCAGGACTAAAACCCTCATAGCTGACACTGCAAAAACATTGACCACAAATGTAGAACACACTCTGTGCACTCCAAAAGAATGAAATGACCTGACTGAGAAATACTCTCTGTGGTAACTTCAAGAGTATTAAGAAAGAAATAAAACACCCTTACTAGGAGTAAGATAAAACATTTTTTAAGTTTTAAAACTTCAGCCTTTTCCCCTCAAACCAGTTTTGATTATGTGATGGGACTGTGGTTTGTTTTCACCCAGGCCAATTCATAGATGAGCAAAGCTAAATCTTTCCTGCTCTGAAGTAACAGCCCTGAAACTGTCTTTTTTATACGGGCATAGTTCATTGCAGCCAAAGATGAGATTATAACAAGTTTTTATTTGAGATCATGCTTTTGTGTGTCTTTGCTAGCGCTTTTTCTATTACCATTATAATTTCCTGAGTTATAACTGTCAGTTATCACGATCAAAAGGTTGGAGAGAGGTTTAAGTCATGGTCACTCCGCCTTCCCATCTGGGTTAGCTACATATATGCAAAGGGCCATTAAAAAAGTGAGAGAGGGAGAGAGAAAAGGAGGATGGAAGGCTTCACCACACTAAATGAAACGCAAACAATATGCATATCAGCATCCTAAGGAGACGTACCACTCTGCTGGGAAAAACCAAGACAAAAGAATTATCTGACACAACAGTTCAAAGCATATTGCACCTGTCAAAACGTCTGTCATCTTCTATAGAAATGCACCATTCTATAAGAAAAAAGGGAAACTCTAGCAAAGTCACTCAGAAACAACAGACCACTTTGTCTCCTTCCTTCCAGCCAGCTCCTCCATCTGAAAGCCATTTAACTCAATGCTAAAGATTGCCTGGAAGGACCAGACAATAGGAAGGTCTCTTTCATTGTCAAGGACAGTTACACTTTGAAGATGATGCTCAAAAGGGGTTAAAATGGGTCAACAAGCAATTGTTGGGTCTATCCAAGGAAATGTGAACAGAACATTGTTAAAGTCACACACAAAAAAATCTAAAAGAGCACATCTTTAAACTGGGGAAGTATGGGGAGAGCAACACAAAATACTGATGTAATCTCATGGCAAAATGGAGATAAAATCCCTAGCAGTACAAGAGGACAAATGGTGAATTTCAGTCTAGATATGGCAGCTCTTAGCAACATGCATCCAAAGCACAGAAAAGACAAGAGAGATACAGGATGATAAACAAAGGGAAAAACACCAGCAATCCTGAGAGAAATAGATGTAATTTTCCCATGACTTTTTCATTTGTCTGCTTCCAACTTTCACAACATTTCCTGGAAATCACTGTGTGTTGCACAGCTAGATGGAACGGGCACATCCTAGGTACTGAAATGGATTTACTCACCTGTCAATACCAACTGTATTAAAGGAAAAAAATGGGAAACTGCAAAAATAATTTTGCTTACATGCAAATTATCTAAGTCAATACTTATACAGTGTCTTTGTGCGTGCACATTCTCTTCACGCTTACATGACAGATAGACGTTACCTTTTTAAAAAAGCTTCCAGACTTAATTTACACAAATTTAATTCCTAAAGTAAGTCTTCTGTGAAATAAAAATTTATCTAAAGCCATTTATTCGTCTAAAACCAATTTTTATTTTTATTATCAGAAGTCTAATTTCTCTAGTCATCAAATTTTGGCTTGTTTTTGATTCTTAAATGGAGCATTGCATAGGAATATAGGCACCAAGCCTGAAAAAGCCTCAGTTCAGCAGAACTAGTCATGAAGTGAATTCCTGTGCATCTGCATTTGCAGAAAAGAGACATTCCATTACAAGCGACTTCAGACAGGAAAAATGCCTGAAATTTCCACTCTGATGAAGTCAGTGGCAAAACTTCCAGTAACATGACCGGGGGCAAGAAGTCAGCTCTGTTTTCACACGCTTGTACTTCTGAACTAGGTCAGCGATAGTCTTGCATATGTTGCTTATTAGACAGCTTTTCCCTTTTCACTCTTACAAATGTTCAGGCAAGACAACAATGAGAACAGAAAATTGTCTTTGAAACTGTGTAACCAAACTGAATGGGTCCTCAAATTTTGGAAAAACCTTGAATGTGGGGCTGAAATTTCTTATATCTTCCTCTATCTGTTAAGATGCAGAACTGCCCTCTGATCTGGTGTAACTATTTCTCTTCCCACAGTCAACTGCCCAATGTTCAGCTGCTGAGAATGTGGTCCAGGGTGTTCTTTTTGTCACCAATGGTGTTGGACACTAAATGCATGAAGACCATGAAAAATGAAGTTATGTGAGACTTGAGGAAGTTCAAATTCACACCTAATTTCAAAATCAAGATTTGTATTGGTAATCTTTTCTACAAGAGTAAGAAATAATGTAATAAACACTATTTACCATTATCTTCTCTCTCGTTAAAAAACAACTTCAATCACTGAAAACTTCTAGAAAGTTTTTTTTTTTCCCTTGTATTCTCTTTATATCAAAGAGAGCTATTCCTAAAATATTAATTGAAGCTTAATCAAGAGTTTGCAAAGTAATTTTTCAGGTATAAAATCTTTTTCAACCATCTTTTTCATAAATTATTTCATCTCAGATATCACTGGAAACTTGCAGCAAGCCCTGGTCAGTTATTATAAATATGACACAATTCTTATTTCATCTGCTCAGTTTCTTTACTTCATACCCATACACTGGATTCCAACAAAAAAGTTAAATACTCAGAAATGTTGGTGTCTCAATGTTCACCTGGCATCAAAGATTTCTGTGAATGTAAGTTGAGTTGAAAGCCCCATAGACTAATCTTTGCTACAGCACATCCTTTGCCTCTGGATTCAGAAACAATATTTTCATGAGCTTTTTATGGCTGTGAGTGATCACCCAGTACTAAAAAGTAATGGGAGCCACAGTAGTATTATCAGTGCCTCTTTCAGTTTTCAACAGCATTTGTGATTTTTAGGCTTGATGCAAAAGCAGTCTCACACTAGACCATTCAAAATAGTGATGAAAATGACCATTACACAATTGCTGGCCTCCTGTGCAATTGAGACACATGCGGCTAACCCAGCTTCACAAGAAATGCCTTGGCAGAGGTCAAAGCACAAAACTCCCCCCACCAGCAGTGTGAGGCAACTCAAGCTATGTCATTACCATGGTTTTCATCCCCATCCTCCATTCCCTCTCATATTCTTCCTCTATCCCCCACAACACCCTGTTCCCCACCCTCTGCATTTCCTTCAGGTGTCTTCTTTCCCTCCATGGCTCGTGAGTCTCAGTAGACAGGGGTCTGGAGAATAACAGAACCATTGTCCCCTTGCTGTGTTCTGATGTTGAGGATGAGAGCAGACTGGCACAGCCAGAGGCAAAAGAGGAGGAAAGCTACATTCAGACTTAGGAATCATGAAATGGGGATGCTACACACAGAGTCATCTTCTCAGGATATGTGAAACCTGTGCATGCTCGGGGCCAGTGGCATCTCAGGACAACTGAGATGCCAAACCCAGCACAGCGACAGTACCCATGTGCAAATTCCTGTTTTAAGCATCTAAGAATGAATCTAATTCTCTATAAGATGCCATGTCTTCCTCCTCACTATACTCCAGCTAGAAAATACAGACACAGACATTTTTCCTTTGTTCTATTTACTATCATGGTCGTGTACATTTTTTTTTCACTGTAAGAAAAACAATACCCTGCCTACATCTATTTCTATTGTCCCAAATTGATAAATAATATCTGCTGAAATCTTTTATTTTTAAATTATCCTAGCATTAACAACTGGAAGAATAATTTCACCTTTAATATTACTTTGGCAAAGTGACATGCATGAGAAAAGGGTTTATGATGATAAATGTGTACAGACATCACTAACAGCACCATAAATTGAATAAAATGAAAATGCACTACCAAGTACAAAGACTTTTCATGACCAATGTGGGTTTGATTTTGTTGGGTTTTTTTCTAATTAGAGTATAATTAGGATTTAAATTTCCCTGTGATTGATAGCACTCTGTGGATAACACAAAAATGCTGGGTCAAATTTTCTGCTGGTGTGTCTCCGTGAAAGGCAGAGTTGCACAAGGAGCGAATTTTTCCTTTTTTTTTTAACTTGGCCACAATCATGTGCTTTTCATATAGGTCTGTACAGTGTTAAGGCAGACAAATTCTCCAGTATCCTCCGTTCTCCTGTATTCATGTATGAACATGTGCTCAAGAACAATCTTTAATCACAGCTCATTACTCTTCTTTTTAGAAAGACCCAGTCCTCAAATCAGGGGAAGGAGACAATCACACGTGACTTAGAAAAGCAATTATACACCATGAATAACTACTAGCTGTCAATCAGAAGGAACAGTTCACATAAAACACAGGTGGAAGTTTTCTGAAACAAACTTAAAATTGTTTCAGGTAGTAAACAACTTCAAAAATTTAAAGTGATTAAAGAAGAAAAGTGCTAAATCCACCTGTTAGTATATTTGCAATGAAATATTTAGCCAGCTAGTGCACATGTGCATTTCAGATACACTTCTGAGTATAACAAGGGAGGAAAAAAAGATCAGATAGCTGTTTCCAGCACTTCCATAAGATATCAGGGCCTTTCCACTTTAAAAAAAAATGCCTTTTTCCTCTGACCTCAGGAGTGTACATCTGACTGGCACAACACAATTCACTTCTGTCATTAGTAGGACAGATATAGCTTTGTCTTCTTTCATGTGTCACCATCAAATCAATTAGCTACAGTCATATTTCAGGATTTTTTAGGAAAAGGTGAAGTTCTGACAGCAAAAAGACTGTGCCTTGATTTTCAAATTTGCATCAAACATGGTACTGGTGGTGCCTAGGAAAACATACTTTTTTAATATTTAAACTATGCTGTGAGGACCCCAGCTCTTGTAACATTTCATGGGTAAGATTTGTCCTTTATAGGAAGGGTTACCTTTATAAGAAATAGGGGTCCAAGCAAACTGGATTTGGAGGGTCACACATTCTCACTCATCATGGCCCCTACGGTAAAAGCTGTGGATGAGGGTGCTTTGAGGTATTTACTTAAACATGAAACAGCTGAGTGGATGACACCATTTCACAGAGCAGAAGGGAACTCCTACTCTTATTTAAGGCTCCAAGAAGCCTGTAAACATTTGATATTTGACCTGACGCTGGATTCTTTCTTGCAAAAGCCTGGTGGTGGACAGGAGGAGACTCCAGGTGGAAAGGCTTAATCACTAAAATATATCCTTTTGGGGAATCCTAGTTATTTAATTCAATCCTCTATCAAACCTTTTGATTTCCTAGGGAATTTCCCCCACTATCCTCACAAATTTTTTTCTCTCTTCTAATGAGAACAATGAATCACACAGAGTCTCCTCCTTGTCTTTCCAAATAATTCCCCTCACAAGCGAGGTCCAAAAAGTGGCAAGACCAGGTGCAGACTGCAAAGTTTTGCCAGCCGAGCCACAGCAGTGGGGGTATGAAAAGCACTCAGCCAAGAGCTGATGCCTAACACCAGCCAAACTCCTGGCTGAGTTTCATGCGGCTCCCGTCCTGCTGTCAGAGGGCGGGTCTGGCCACCTGCCCAGACAGCCCAGGAGCCCAAACAGCATCAGATGTGCCTCCTCGGGGCTCTGCCGGCAAACGATGCAAATAGCCACCACAGTAAGGTAAAGGTTCTCGAAACCAGAACAATTGAAGAGGTCACTAATAAGGCAGCATGAGTAGGGATGACAGCAGCTGTGAAGAACAGATGACAGTCATGTTGCTTAATGTTATGCTTAATGTTCAAAGGTATTCATTCTAAAGGGATGAAGGGAAAGGCAAGGCGAGATGAGACAAGAAGAGCTGAATTCTTGATTTCTTCTGAGAAGTTCCACAACCTCCAGGAAGAGAAAATGCAAATTGCAGGAATGGGCATAGCAAAAGAAACAGCAAATATTGATCACCAAGAACTCCCCTCTCCAAAAATGTTTATCTTTAGATTCTCTCTCACAGACAATTTAATACCAAGGTTTTCATCTTCCTCTCATCAGCAGCAGTTGCAAGGTTTTTTTATTTTTTTTTTCTCTGGGTTTTATGCACTAATGAAACGTAGTCTGAAAGAAAAAATATCTCACCAGAGCCAATGAAGATTCCCCACAGGAATTATATTTCCTATAAATGAAAACTACTGTGAAACGTATGCTCTTGCCTTTGGAAATATAATATCATGTTTGCATCTGAAAGGCAGTGAGTCTTAGTTCAATTCAAATTTGTGTAGTTTCAAACTGCACACACAGAGAGGCATCAGTAGTCACAGCTGGATTTTTGGCGTATGACGTTCAGGGGCACCCACAGCACTGTCACTGGCTCAGCAACGCTCACGGCTGCTGCTTAGCACACCCAATGCTGCTGCACTCATCGTGCTGGAAGTTCATCAGGTTGCTCAGATCTGTTGCTCTTTTCCACTTGTTGCCAAAGCCTAACAGCAACGAACAGATTTTTTTCCCCTGCCCTCTCTGTGTCCTCTCGCTTTTCCAGCCCACCAGGTAACCTCCATGCTTTTAATTACTGAGCTAAACCAGTCTAGGCCTCTACCCATTGCAGAAGAGATGTTCTTGCATCTACTATCTGTGTTACAGGGACTTTTCTTTGAATATGAACAATAAGGTTAGGCATGTTGTTTGTGGTATAGAGAGATAGAAATCTACAGATCTCAAGTCAAAGGAAAGATGTTTCATGGGTAAGATAAGTATTTTGGGTTTCTTCCAGCAATATAACAATTCCATCAATCATTTGTGAAAGGAAAAAAAAAAAGCTCCTATGTATTCTAATTATCTAGGATGTCCAAGAGATCACTTTATTTCTTTGGACCATTTAAATCAGTGTTAACTTATTTGGGCAACTGCCCTGTATACTAACGTACTAGAGGTGCATCAGACAATCCACACCATGAAGGTATTTGAATCCTTCCTAGGATTCTTAGATTAATTTTTCAGAAGACCACACATATTTTATTAGAGTCAGTCTCAGTACAGACCACATCAACCTCCCTTTTTTTATTTCTCCAGCTGTTCTAAAAAAACCCAGATGAAACCTTGTAAAGAATCCCATACTGTGTGAAAAAAAGACCTAGATTTTCTAAGAGAAAAAAAATCATTCAAACTCTGACCTTCTTGGCTACCTCTAACGGTAACTAAATGTGAACTCAGGGAACAATAGCTGTTACCAACGTAACTGAGCAAGCAGGCAGCAGAGATGTAAGATACCTTGGGGATTAATAGCTGGGCATATAGACATACTCATGTTAGAGTCAAGCTAGCCACCTCAGGTGCCAATGAAACACCAGTTTCAGCATGGGCTACCTGCCCAAAACACTTATTGGGGCCTGTTTTGCATCAGTGACGGTGCATTTCTGAAGCTAACTACTTAAAGCAAGCTCATACCCACCATCCTCTTTGCCCCCAGGGGAATTGTGGTTGAATATCTTCCTCTCCTTGAGATCGGAGACCTCAGCAGGCTTCAGCTCCCACATGGGGAGACTGGGCATCACCTCTTTTCCTGTCGTCCAAGGCACTGGCAAGAGCAATGGCCAGAAAGTGTCTCAGCCTTGCATGGCTACAGGCAGTCTGTCTGAGGAAAAAAGGACAATGCTGTTAGATTATTATTACCATTATTATTCAGTTTTTCAATAACTGGAGCACCCTCTGGAACTAGCTGAGATGATAGCCCAGTTGCCTTAGTACTATTCAAATGATAGGAACTAGTCTCCCCCAGAGCACTAGTCACCAGGATGCAGGAGGAGGGAGAAGACCTCCCAAAGACTTTCTGAAGACCACGATGCAGGTCCATGCCAGCCTGACCCCTGGGGACACAGCCGGTCATCCCCATGTCCAGCCAGTAATTTACCCACCACCGCTTAACCTGGCACTCATGTTTGGTGACAGAGAAGCCACTACACCTCACAGCTTGGCAGCCTCTGCCACCAGCCTCCAAAGCAGCTGCCTCCTCAGGAGAGTCCTACCTAATGACAGGGACAGCTTTCTGAGAAGAAAAGTCCTTAAGAAAAAAAAAAAAA
>VYZM01017408.1:610118-630950 GCA_013398915.1 Dromas ardeola | reverse complement strand
CCAGTTTTCTATCCACCTTACTGTCCATTCATCTAACCCACTCTTCCTACGCTTCCCTATGAGGATGCTGTGGGAGACCGTGTCGAACGCCTCGCTGAAGTCAAGGTAGACCACATCTATCGCCCTCCCCTCATCTATCCATCCAGTCATGCCATCATAGAAGGCTATCAGATTAGTCAGACATGATTTCCCCTTGGTGAATCCATGCTGAGTACTTCTGATAGCCTTCTTTTCCTCCACATGCCTTGAGATGACGCCCAGAACAAGCTGTTCCACCATCTTTCCAGGGATGGAGGTGAGGCTGACCGGCCTGTAGTTCCCCGGGTCCTCCTTCTTGCCCTTTTTGAAGACTGGAGTCTTCACCCTTTAAAAAGAAACAAACCAAAATCAATCCATCCAAACTTACGTAAGAGTTCTGATAATGATGCCTGTTCTGCACAGACGATTTTGGGACAAAACGAGGGATCTCCAGAAGTGTGAGTTCAAAGCACAGCAGGAGGCAAGGTTAGCAGATGCTGTGGTTTGCTGTCCAAGCAGGTCCTGCTCCCGACCTCACAAGGGTTTCGTGAGAGCACGGCTGAACCTGGCTCGTGCCCAGAGCCACCCCGGCGAGGGGGCTGCCACAGGGTAGGTGGGCACAGCCAGCACACCCCTCCTGGAGGCTCCCCCCAGCCTCAGCACAACCACCTGCACAGAAGTGCCTACCGCCTTAGTTGAAACCCATGGACACAAGGCTAAGCTCCCTGAGTCCAGAAATGCTTCCCAACGTCTTTTCTTGTGGCTCCCTGCTCCCAAAAGCTCTCTCCCAAGCCTAAAACCTTGCAGGACATATGTTGTTCATGGTCATTGCTGTTCTTATCCCCCTGGGTGCCTGCTGGGAGGAAAGGACAGGTGCTCACTAACCTCTGTTCACCATCGGCGACAGCTCGTCCCATGCTCCGAGGCTGCAAGCGGAGGTCAGCAGGCACCAGCACGGACCTGCTGGAGGGACCCAGGAGAAGGGTTGGTGCGTGGGAGGCAACCCCACTGTCACGGCTGTGCCAAAATGTGTCACTGATACTGCCATGGAGTGGGGAGGGACCCCTGCTATGGACCTCCCATTAACCTGCAAGAGCTTCAGCACTGAAGACCAGTGTTGTCTTACAAGCAGGTGGCCCCCGAGAGCTCCCTGCACTGGAGGTGCATCCTCACACCCAGGGGACATCAGGTGGGGACAACCTGCCAGCAAGCAGTCGGTCCCTGCCACCCCTACCAAGGCAGCACACACCTCCCACCCGCGTTTCAGGCAGACACCCGCCTGCCAGTCAAACTACACCCACACAGCCGTACGCCAGGATTTGGCTTTCATTCAGGTAATACTAATGAAAACCCAGATGCAAACCCAAACGTGCCACGCAACAAATATTTTCATTATTATTAGATTGTCGGGGTCAGCTTCTGCATTGACTGCAAAACTGCACTTGTCCAAAGACTGAGGGAGCAGCCAAATAGACAAATGCGCATGGAAATTACATTCAGGCATAGGGTACTGTCCTGTCTGAGCCACGGAATCGATTGCATGTTCACAGCTGGAATTTACTTTGGCAGTACGTCCTTATTTGCTACATTAGTGAGTGCCTGAGTTTGTGTAATGTTCTCAGAACAAAAATTAGATAGCTACAGAAAAGAGACACCACATCAACACATCCCAGCTGTCAACACACATATCTCCTTTTTATAATTTTTTCAGTGAGATCAATTTCTTACCCTCCCAACAAATCCTGTCTTTTGGGTGAAAAAAAAAAAAAAAGCCAATCAAAAACATGGGCTTAGTAAAGTTTTCATTATGAGGATAGGGAAAAAATATTTCCTCCATCCAAAACCACTATTTGTCTTTAAGCTTCTGCTTTTTTTTCTACAATACAGTTCTTGAGGATTTCCTTAGCAGATGGTAGGTGCCAGAAACAACTTTTGGGTTATGGAAAACTGTCATCTGCACTAAGCAACCAGAGAAAATAAGATTCCTGTCTTGCAGCTAGAGCCATATCACGCAGCTATATCAATAAGCTCAGAGTTTATTGAGTTTAATGGTGTCTATATGCTTGCTTGTGTCCATGCATGTACATTTACATGACTGTTATAAATTTGCATGAGACCAAAGCTACATGGAGAAAAAAAATAAGCTTCTTGGCTAAACTCTGATGGACCAAAACTGAGTCTTCTTATAAGCAAAATCTGCACGCCACAAGTAGTTGTATTCTCATTTTGTTTCATACATCCCCGGTTTGTTCATTGCTATCACTTTTGTCATTTTTGTCAATCCCAGTGTCCACCACGTCATGCATTTGGCAAGTGCACGAACGCAATAAATACAATCAACCCGCTACAAACGTTTATTCTATTTAATTGTGTAGATATGTACGGACTTAAACCCCCACAGTATATACAAGCGGCTGACATCTTTTCGGACATGCCTTACTCTTATCAGAAAGCAGTCTGCTCACCAGTCACTTTGCTTGTGTTTTTTGCCAACTTTCAGCAACACTGAAGTACATCACCAAAAAGTCATAGAGTGTAAGTTACTCTCATATCCACAGATAATTCATCAGTCTTTGTGAAATGCAGAGAACATTATCGTAAATGGAACGACATTACACACTCTCTGGCAAATAGAAGAAAACCACAAAACCTGTTTACCATCAATCTTTTTTAGGTACGCTTCACAGGCGATACAAAAAGCTGATGCTGACACAGACATCAAATGGAATATGTGTAAAGGTGGCCAGATCAAATAACAAGCAAGACATTTTGTGGCATTAGGATGAGCACAGGTTTATGAGGCCACAGAAGCATTGACAGCATGGTAATGGGATTAACTTTATTTGTGTCAAAAAAACCATCCCTATGTGCCAAGCCATTTGCAGATAATCTGAAGCAACCTTTTTTAAACTCCAACCACCAGACACAACCCAAACGTCTTCCAGGGCTCCAAGTTAAATTGCTTTTGAGTGCAGCAGCAAACCCATGAACCTGGTCCCATGCAAGAAGGTATGTGCAACTGGGTTACACTGGCTGAGGGGGCTGCAGAGAACCCACCTCTGGAGGCCTTCACAAGCCTGTGAGACAAATTAGTCAGGAGCAGCACAACTATTGCTGATCTTTGCTTCATCGAGGGCTTCCAACCACCCTGAGGTCCCCTCCGACCATCAATTTCCATGGTTAGTGCTAGTTTTGTGACAAATTTTCTTCTGAGAAGAATTATAACTAACAGCAGGGAGGTTTTCTTCCCACCCTAATCTAATTAAAATCAAATTCAGGTTGAATTGCTTCCTGGAAATGGACACTAAAGTTTTGGCTGAGATTCCCCCCAAAAGGGGTTGTACAGTCCTTGCTTAATCTCCCATTTAAACTATCTGCTTGAACTCAATTTCTTGAGGATGAAAACATACAGTGTAAATAAAACACAGGGAAATGCAGAAAAAAATATCCAGACTCTCTTTCTCTTTTTTCTTTTTTCCTTGTTTATGGCTCTGAAACTGCTAATATGTGACAGGAGAATGACAGTGGAGTATCTCCCAAACTATATTGAGTTAATGGCCCGTTTCAGCATGGTGGAGATGGTGGCAAAGCCAAAACAACCAGTAAACATTTCTGATGATTCATCAAATAAGGCTGACAAAACCGAAACAAGGCTAATTCAAGAAGTATTTAAGATGTCCTTCCTGGAAAAATCCCTATACTCTGATTGGGGATTTTTTATTACTCTCTGTGTGAATGGACTTAGAAAAAATAAACACAGCAAAGTTTTAAATACCGAACCTAACACTTAGAGGCACATATAATCACCACACATCCCTCACTTAATCTCCCATTTAAACCAATCTGGTTCATATAATCTACATAAGATGTGTATTGAACAAGGATGAGTGCAACACAGTTCAGCTGTTCTTAAAGTAAGAGGCGTTTTAGCCTAGCAACAGAATAAACAGCATATCCCATCCAAATGGGTGAGTCCATCAGCTCAGCAAAGGACTGTGCTATGATTTAAGAGGACTGGATAAAGTATCAAACTCTGGGCTCCAGGTCTTGGCCAGAAATAGCTGCATTGCTCTGTACCCATAATTTATGGCAATTTATAGAGATTTTTTTGCCAGGCCAGCATTCACCAGTTCCTTAGATGAAGGTCATGGCAGATCTTGTGCCTTGACACAAAAAGAAAGCTTTTTGCTATATCTGGGCTTCAAAGCTCTTCACTTGCTGGTTGCATCGGGGGGTGGGGGGTGGGGTGAACAAAAGCTAAACTTAAACCCTACACTTCAAAGTCTGAATGTCTGGTATTTAGTTCAATTAAAAACAAAGCAAAACTTTTTCCTACAACATATCTTAATTCATAAAGCAAAACATTATAGTCATCTATCATCTGTTTTAAAAGCCTGAATACTTTGTTAAGGTTCTTGTGAAGCAAACTTTAGAAACACAACTGTTTAGTGAGAAGCAGAAGTACCAAAGCACAGCAACAGATTCATTTTCACACAAGGAATCATGTACAACCCATCTGCATCTCCAGTTCCTGTAGGAACCTGAGCAAGGAACAGCAAATTCTGATTTGAGAAACATTTCTGCCAAATTTCAGTCTTCCAGAGCACTTCAAGCAAAACAGTCAACATATTAAATCCTGTTTCCCATGATGTGTGGTATTCCAGCTGATTAAAAAAGAAAAATAATAATTTGAAGTCTCATTAACTATTGACACAGAGACAAATTAATTTATGTCTTCTGCAACTGGACCATAAGCTGGGACATTGACCCTGACACAGATACTTGGGCTGTTCACCTCCTTCATACCAAACTGGTTTTGAGATTTTAAAGTCTAAAGATCACCCTGTATGTTTAATGTATTTCATAAACAGGGTAGGAACACAGATTACACTTCCCTAATTGCACTGTAAAAAAAAAAGAACGCAAATACTTTTAGTAAAATACTCAGATAAGAGTCTAACAACAGACAAGGAGATGAGTAGTTGTGTA
The DNA here is from genome assembly GCA_013398915.1 of Dromas ardeola. Taxonomy (NCBI): domain Eukaryota; kingdom Metazoa; phylum Chordata; class Aves; order Charadriiformes; family Dromadidae; genus Dromas; species Dromas ardeola. The sequence goes on along the minus strand of VYZM01017408.1, from coordinate 625,943 downwards.
TGGTGAAATCACTAAAAAATCATCTTTTAGATTGGAAGCACTTTATGAAGAAACTGGTTTGCAATGTCTTAGGGCAACATCTGGCATTCTAAAAAAGGACCACTCTTACATTTAGTCTCCTTGACTTTGCTCTTTGTGACCCAATATTGTTAATAATCTGCCTTTTATTTTTAAAATAAATGAGTGTACTATCAAATATATGCTTGTATACATATATATGCATGTCTGGAAAATGTCATGGAAGTGTGTGTATCTATGTACATTGTATGTTTATGTGCAAATGTGTATATGGACCCACTTTCATGCCATCTTCTCCTCTCTCCAAATCTGCAAAATGCCTTTATATCTCACCTGAGGCCTTAGGAATTTTGTGAAATTTTCCTTATAAGTATTTATCCTCTTCTGGATTTTTCTCATGGGAAAAGAGATTATTAGCCATCACATTTGGCAGGCATGCAAATTCATAAATTACATAAGAATTCCTTGCAAATCTCTATGCAAAATCTGAGGGACTTTCTCCAGCCAAGTGAGCAGAGCGCTCTGCAAGCTCAGGTGAGCGGGTGCAGCACAGGTGGAGGAACACCTCATTAGGTGCTGAGGGTTTGGAGTTACCTCCAAAAGCTAAAGAGGAGCAGTGATCTGAAAATCCAGCCCTCTAGCAGTCTAAACCCAGCAGTGCTCTGAGACACAGAAATTTTCTCCAGCAACTGCTAGAGGACAATGGTCCTAATCTTCTGCTGGACCCATTTCTTGCTAAAAACAGGAGTATCTCCCACTGCAGATAGGGAAACCACTGAGGGAAGGTGGGGTAAGCACTGGCTGAGAGGAAGTGCCATCATGGACCAAGGAGATCATAAGAGCCCAGAATCATAGAATCGGAGAATGGTAGGGGTTGGAAGGGACCTTCAGAGATCATCCAGTCCAACGCCAAAGCAGGTTTACCTAGAGCAGGCTGGACAGGAACGCATTCAGGTGGGTTTTGAATATCTCCAGGGAAGGAGATCTCCAGAAACGCAGGTGATGCCCAGCAGGGCTAAGGGGAACACAGTGTATCCCCACATTGCGCTGGCTCAGCTCAGTGCGGGGAAAACAAAGCTGATGAGGAAGTTCATCAAATAAAACACACTGGTTTACTCCTTCTCCAGAAGGAATGCTCAGTGCCAAGCAGCATTATGGGCTAGTGAACTTCCTTCTCATAGAGGAAATGGAGCTGGTAAAATGTGTTCCCCTGATCACCTATGGGAAAGTATCATGCCCTAATGAAAACTAGTGCTAGTTACCTCTGGCCTGTCATAAACAGCAACAGGAGAATCCAAGATAGAACCACATTATTTTCTTTTTGCTTAATCTCTCCTGTGTACATGTACCGATGCAGCAAACGCCAGCCTGCGAAGAGGCTGCCCCTGAGCACCACCACAAGAGCAGCAGATCCCGCTTCCAAAACCAACAGGCCAGGCTTTGATATGGAAGAATGGAAAATGGGGTTTGCATGAGGGCTGATGTGAGGACCCTGAAAGCCACGTGGCGTTCACCCGATGGCCTGCTCAGTGTCACTATGCCGTCTCTGAGGCACACAGCCACAGAAATGGCTGCGTTGCTTGTGAACAGCCAACAGTGTAAAGCCACGATAATAAGCCAAACGTGCCCGTTTGCTTATAAAGAGAAATCTCAAAAACAGAGAATCGTAAAAGATCGCTCAAAGTTTGCTATTTAAGAGGTTTTCATTTCTTTCTGATTTTGTTTTTCTTTTTCTTGGGGGGGGAGGTCCTGTATGTGTTTAGATAAAATACGACAGTAAGAAATGTTCACAGAATGAGAATCCTGAATCAAGACGTCACATACCACATTTCATGTAAGAAACTTTGTCTTTTGTTCCTGACAAGATGGACCCAAATCCCAAAAGACTGTGGTGGATTCAGCTGCAAACCTTCCCTCCTACAGGGCAACTTCAGGCACAGTCCTGCTTTCACTTCACCTTTCCTTTCCCATCCTACGTCTGCTACAACCAGTCTGACCAGTACCCATCTGGGCAGGCTGCGCAGCTTCAGAAGGCATCTGGCAATACCTTTGCTGCTCATCAACTTTTCCTCCCTAGTCTTGTGAAAGGAGACATGAGAAGATTCTCAACTGCCACAATTTGCTATAATCAATTAAAAAGTAATCTGCAGATAGTCCAAACCCAGCTGATTTAATTTTGAATGGCACTAAAGCTCAGCAAACCTCTGCTTGGAAACTTTCGGTGCCCTCCCCGTTCAGGCACTGGTGGGACGATATGAAATCCAGAAAGCATACAAGTTGGAAAGGCAGCATGCTCAAATTAATCTTACCCTCCCTTACTAAGCTCCTCTGGAAAAAACACTAACTCATTTCAGGTTTGAGTATTCTGAATCTAAAACAGCTCTTATCTTAACTTGCCTATGTGAGATTTACAAATGAGAAAAGAACAAATAAGGAGTAATTTAAATTTTAATTTAAAACCCCTCCATTTTCTTATCCCTTATCAAACTGCCAGCATTTTTCCTGCTAACAATGAGCCGAGTGTCATGGGCACAGCACAGCCCCCTACCACAAACCAAGTAATCTCTTTCATCTAAACCCCTGATCCCTTTAATAAACAAAATACGAAAAGGCAGTCAAAATTACGCTCTGGCTTTATGAAAGAAGCAGGGAAATCCTCAGAGCACAATCCCCTACTTGTTATTTTCACAGCCCACGTGACCCAAAGTCATTCTGAAGGATAAAAAGACAGAGGCTGCCACCAGATCTCTGCCATGATTTTTCCACAGTTCCCAGCCTTAGCCCATCTGTTATGCCGCGGCCACATGAATGGCATGTGTCAAGAGAGTCATCACTGTGCAAACTGCCCAAAGAAATCAACCAGCCAACTTCCTTTTGCTTCCATGGCTTCAGCAATTGTTGCTGAGCCGGCCACCATATGGTGAATAATTAGTTTTTCGACCCCACTCTAGAAAAATGTTCGCTCCATTGCCAGGCATTAGCAGTATGTGTGTTAATGAACAGCAGATGATGAATGCCTATACATTAACAAAAGTTGAGATTTTCTGGCAGCAAGCTGCGCTCACCGCAAGAATCCCCGATGACTCTTAAAGCACTGAGTGATGGACGATGGCAAGTCATGGCTGAAAAGTGCAATTCAACCAAATTTCTCCATTTCTCAAACGTTAAGGCAACTTTGCAATAAACCATCCTGCTCCTCTCATCTTGCCGCTCCCTTTCTTAAAATGATGAATTCGACCCACATAAAGGATTGGCAGTGTAGGGCTCTCAAACAGACATCTTCTGTTCTCGGGCAACTGAGGTGCATTGTGTAAATAGACGGCACGCAGGTTCCTCCACACTTCTCTTTGTCTGAGTGCTTGATGCATATGAATTTATACTGAATACCTGCAGTACGCAAGCCCCTTGAAGAGTCAGTCCCAGACCTCTGAGCAAACACTCACCTACAAGGACCGAGGCTGGTAAATACGTCTGATGGTTCCATCAAACGGACTTAAAAGCTCAGCGAAGACCTCTAAGCACATTTTGCTCGCTGAAGTGATTTTTTTTTTTCTAGCCCTCTAATTAAAAAGAGATCTTACCTACATTCCTCTATAGGGTGAAATATCCCCATACTGTGCAGACATCCTGAACTGGTGACCATATTCAGGAAAGCTGATGGTTCTGGCTATTGCCTGTCAATTAATAAAGTCCCAAATGCACCCCAAAGCCATTTTAAAATAAAAGCAACTATTTACAAACAGACCTGTAAGTAATTAACTACTGCTGTTGGGAACAACTACAACTCTAGCATATACATTGTGTGTAGTACAGAAATGCACATTTTAATATGCATCACAATTATAACACATTAGGCAAAAGCCACTCTTCAGAAGAGAGGGGACAGTACAGGCAGCCAAGACACATCAGTTTCCTTCACGTGGATTCAGTCGTGAAAGGCACAAAGCAAACCCAGGTACGCAGCCTGATCCCTGCTCAGATCCTCTCCCTCTCACTGCCAAACCTTGGGCAAGAATTTGACCCTCTCTGCATCACGTGGCCTAGCTGGACCATGGTACCAATGGTGCCCACCTCCCTCCCCAAAGCATCTTCTTGGCCATATGAGTAACCCAGGAGCAAGCAGAAGTCAATTGGACCACAAAGGCTAGCTGTGCACAGGTCTGAACTCACTTTCCGGATCTGACTAGCAGGTAGGTCTTGAAATCTGTATCTGCACTTGTTATTTCATCGTGTGTTAAGCCTGTCAACTAGGCAAGCAGGTTTTTTACAGGACTATCCCAAATTTTGGACACAGCTAACATGTATAGACAGTGCTGATGGTTTTGATTTTTCTACATTTTTATGAACAGATAACAGTCGCAGATTTAATTCCTCTTGGTGCAGTCCCAGGCACTGATCATTCCATTTAATTTGCGTGAGAGTGTCAAATGGATAAATCATCATGTGACAGCTGAATGCTCCACTAAATCTTGTTGATAACAGTTGTTAGCATAAATAGGAGTTCATACTGTTTAGTTCAAAGTAGTGGTAATGCGTATGGAAAAGTGGATTTCACCTGTGCAGACTAAGGCAACTGTTTCCTTTCTAGTATTATTTTTATTCTCTTTTCTTCACTACCTGCATGAGTCTAAAGAATTATAAAGGTGATTTAACTGATGCCATAAGTTCCTTGGTAGCATCTCGCTATAGCAAATATTGACATATTTTGGATACAGCCATCTTCTTTCAGTGGACCTTTTTGAGTGTTTTGGACCTTGTTGAGTGACTTGGACTTTCTGGGGACAGCATTTTAATTTTGATTAACAGGTAGCAAGGACATAAAAAGAACACAGAGTAGAATTATGTCAACACAGAAAGAAGTGGAGTGCCAGGACTCAAATATGAAGCTCTGGTCCAGTTTCGAGGTCAAGCTTGAGATCAAGGCTGGTAACTCCAAGATAGAGTTTCATGACTCACAAACTTGCAGGCAAAGCTGTTTAGGACATTCCTGTGCTCTGTGCTTATCTGTGCTACTGCCTTCGAATTGCTTTGACCACGCTCTCAGCTATGCCTGATCTGGGAAATGTTTTGTGTTAAAAAAAGTAACTAAATAACCAAAATACCTTGGAACTCCACCCCAACTAGCAATAAGCTGGGGCATGAGTTGTATTATGGAAATTACCAGCATTCAAAATAAAGGTGAGCTGTGCCAATAGACATGCCTAATAACATATTTGGCCAAAGCCTTAGGCAGTTTTTCAATTGTTTACCTTAGTATGATTTTTACATAGGCAAAATACATTGAGAAAATGTCAACAGTTGTCTCTCAGTTTTCCAAGGTCTGAGAACTTTTGTATTCTCTTTAAATGAAATTCTAATTAATCATGATCAAATTGATACCATTTGTACCCAAGCCACTACGTAATTCCCTGTAAAATTGCTTGCTTGGTAAATAAAAATCTAATTAAAAATGCAAATTATGATTCAAAGAAGGTGAAACTTCATGGAGCTTATGATCCACCAGCCTTGATTGTGGCTGCGATAGTATTTCAAATCAAATTCTTCCTTTCTTCAGGCAGAAGTATGTTTCCCAGAGTTACAAGGAAAGTTTTTAGCATTTTTTAAACAGTTCAAGGAGAGACATCCATCACCTTGTGGACATCACGTTCACTGGCGGTGACTGGCCACAATGGATATTGCAGCGTCCCTAGCAAACTGGTATGTTTATCTCTTCACTTTGTGACACAACCAATTTTCCAGCACAAGTAAAACGATAGACTGTACTATCTGCTGACTGTCATTGAAATGTTTCTAAAAATCTAACCCCCTAAAGCATCTGGCCAGGAGACCAACTACAGCAGCTACAAAAGCTAACCATATTTTACCAAACAGTAAAACATGTTAATTTTCAATCCATTCCTGAAGAATGAATATCTATATAATTTTCTTATCACCCTGGAAAATCACAAGGCAGACCAGGTGCCTTCACCTTTCTGTGAAGAGAGGGCTCTCCATGGCTGACCAGGCATTGTATGAAATTACAGAGGCCCAGAGGAGGCCACAGAAAACCTCTTAAACAGAAACTGAAATGGTTGGCATGGTTTACCTTAGAGGTGAGATAACAGCAGATGTGATATAAGTGCATACAACAATAGACAGCCTAAATATTGGGAGCTTTTATGAATGCTGGCTCAATAACTACAGGAACCAGGGGACAGTCAGTTGCAAAGTGCCTCCAGTTACTGTACTGCAAATATAGTGACATTTTTCTAAATACTAGCCTTGGAAAACACTTTAGATGCTACAAACAGCCTGGGACCTTATCATCTTGCATGTCAACAGTAATAGGAAAGTGAAAAGTCAGTCATTTCAATGACAAACAGTGTCTCGAAATGATGGTTTCAGTAACACCTGTGGAACTCCATTGTGCTTTAGAGGGTTTGTAGACATGAGGGTATCAGGTGAAAATAACATGTTTGCACAAGTGGAACTGCAGCTCCTTTTTTCTCCTGCAGGATTTCTACTTCTGTTGATGATAACCCATATAGGACAAACACATCTTGATTCTAAGAGGTCAAGAAATTATATGGCAGCAACATCTGGAAAAGATAAATCTTATTTGCTAACTAATGAAAATAAAAAAATCAGTGTGACACCATGAACATGGGACCTTTCATGCTATTGTCACTGTTCAGGTAGAACTAGAATTTAAATAATGGGTGCCTGGGAAATCTATGAATATGAGCCTTGTTAAAAGAATAGAAGAAGGAAGAATTAAGTACCTTTATTATCTTTACAGAAAAAAAAATCTGACTTTTAAAAAGAATAGCATATACCCAGAATAAAATGAAAAACAGCTAGAGTATTTATAATGATGTAAAAGTTAAAAGTATTCTCAGAATAATTGTATGAACCACAAAAAAACAAAAAATCACCATGCAATCTAAAAAGTTTAACTGTTTTACAAAAATCAGAGAGATGGAATTAAGATATCATTAAAACTTGCATTGAAAATCTGCGGAATATCTTTTTCAGCTAGGCTGTGAAAAAGAGTCCTTCCATTTCAAAAAGAATATCTTTAAAAGTCATTATGTAGTTGAATGATCTTAAAAGGCCACATAGAGGCAGCCAAGGAAAATTCCTGACATGCATTTTAATGGCACTGGTGCAGTGGCATTTATAGTAATGTTCAAGATAAGCAGCAAGAATGTATACCTTTATTTTAATTATTTTTGGTTTATTTATCTATCTTCAGGACTATTCTAGTAGTTAAAGAACGCATCTGTCTAAAAGATACAAATTTTCTTAAGTATTTGTCTTTAAAATACTGAAATATTTGCCTAAATAAAGGCCTTTGAAGGAAAAGAGCTAATACCTTTGCCCAGATGAATCCAAATTTTGCCAAAGAGGGCTATGCTGGCAACCTGCCAGGAGCTTTAAGGCTGAAGCTAATTTGCATGAAATGGAGGAAATTGCAGCTGCCCTCAGAATTAATACGGAGACACAGACAGCCCCAATTGAGACAGAGCATTGCACAACGGGATTTGTGAATACAAACATGCCACACTTCCTTATTTAAGACGAAAGTAGCTATAGGCAACAGAGTAAGTCTCCATGAAAGCTACTTAGATACCTTTACCCCCACCTTTCAGGTCCAATGACCTCATTTCAAATCCAGGTGGGGGCTGTCACTAGACCACAAATGGAAATGAAAGTTGATTCCAGAAGACAACCACTTTCAGAAAATGTGCTTAAGCATAGAATTAAATCCCATTCAGATACTCTCCTGGAGAAGAATACAACTCAACACATCCTTAAAAGCACTTAAAAATTCCTTAATCACGGCCTCAGAAAACTCCTCCTAGTCTTTCCTTGTTGTCACCATTAACACGTGGTGACAGCACTCAGGCACGTTACAGGATCTTTGCACATCTGCTCTGAACAACTCTTGAAAAATTGCACCTGGTTATTATTGTTTGATCTTACTGGCAGCATTTCATGCTCTTCATATAAAATAACCTCTTATTGTTATTATCAAGATTTCTACAAGATGTCTAACTGCTGTGTTTGCTTAATTTCTCAGTTAAATAACTTAAGTACTATTGTTATGACTTGCAATGGAGGAAAGACATACTGCATTAGGTTTTCATTGTACTCCTCATCCTACACAATGTTGGATTGACTCTCAGAAATAAAAAAACCTGCTTACTGACTGATGCTGGAAGACGCGCGGAGACAAGTACATCACAAGAGGTTAAATGCACAAAGGCAGTCTCAAAAGCCGAGCAGAAGGACACTGGCTGCAATTCTCAGTAACCAGAACCAGCATTATTGGGCAGTTCTATTTATTGACAGTTTGATCTTGCTACAGGGTGGGTTCCTTACTCCTGTAACACACACTGTCTCAGCGCAAAACCCAGTGAAATCGCGCTCTTCCCTTTCCTTCCTGGCTATTGCAATTAGCTTCTCCAGTACCTGCTATTGCACCAAATACAATCACTGCTCCAGTAAGAGAGGTCATTTTCAGTATGGTCAATTGTTCACTTTTTGACATGTATTACAGAGGGTGTGAGGCCTCTCCTTTATTAAAGGAACACTCAATTTACCTGTGACAGATTAAGGCTCTTCACTGCCCTCTCCCTTCCTCTCTTTTTTCCATATGCCAGTCTGCAATAGCTTTAATCCAGCCCTAACCAGATACCCAAATTTTGCTTTACTTTGCAAGTGTCATTGCTACCTTTCTGTAATTTCATCCAATGATGAACAAGGCATCCATGTAGGATCACTGGGCAGAGACAGGTACTCCTGCTTCTAAGGCAGATATCTAAAGCAGAGCGCAGCGATCATCTGAGAAAGTGCTTATATTTTTCTCTGTTTATAAAAAGAGCTTAGACAAATAGGCTAGTTTATATTAGTTGCCTAACTTCTAGATAGCTAAAGCCCAGTGAGAAAAATAACACATAGATCTGGAGAAATTAATGGAACAAGACAGATGAACTACTGATTTCTGCTATCTTGTTTTCTTGTTGGACTCCTCTTTCTCCCCGAGGCCACGTACTTTTCTGATACACCTGTACCTTTAGGTGAGGAAATGAGGAGGACTACCATATTTGTGTGCTCTACAGAGAATACAGGACTCCCACACTCCCAGACAAAGAGGATATCTCTGGGGAAGGGACATACAGCAGCATTTCTAGGAATAGGCACAAACCCACACAGGTGTCCTGCAGCTGTTGGATGTATCTCTACAGATATGCAGCTTCTTGGTTTTTTTCTCCCTTTGCTGGACCGGTGTTTCTGCTGTCTCTTCTGCCAAGTGGAGATGCATGCCAGGGCTGCTGCAGCATACACAAGGGCTCTCCTTTGTCTGACCCGCCAAGTGTCCCATGCTCTGGAGCAGCTCCCTCCCTCTCTGCCACGAAATGCTGCACAAATCTTCCACGGCCCCTCACTCTAAGCAGATTTTTTTCTATCCTTTCCTTAGTTACCTTTCCTGTCACTTTGGTCCTCTTCATTCCACCATGAGAGGCTCCTTAGGGGGATTTCACTGAAGCCTTTCTTTCATAACCAGGACACTTAGGATCTCTCCAGACCCACCACATAGTCAGTGGTCTACCTGTCATCCTATTCTTTCCTTCCTGCTTTTAGAATAGATTTGCTCTTCACCCCAAATCTGATTAGCTGAAGACATGGGTCCCAGCAGTCCTTCCACAAACTTCTGCTGGCAGGCCCAAAATCATCCTGTATCAGACCTTCAGTTGGATGACGAGAACAGCCTTGTAAAGTGTATCTGCCCCTCTCCTTCCATCTCAGCTTTTCTGCCTAAGCCCAGCTGGTATGCAGTCTTTAAACCATAATTTTATCCATCCCATATACTAGAAATCATGTGTTATGCTCCCAAGACTTATGGGGAAGGCTAAAAGGAACTGACATTAGGCAAATAGTCCTAGTAATAAAAAGTTGGGGGCTGGTTTCCTTTTTGAACTTTCAGTTTGCATTTGGACTGCATATTCAAGTGTAGTTCTGCTAGGAAGTCACTTCCTAGCAGAAGTTTTCTAAAGGTTGATCCTTTTTAAAACCTGCATTTATAAAAGGAAAGCTATGTTTCTCCCACAATCACTTGCTTCCAAATAGATGCCAGAAATTTGTCGATAGTTCTTTTAACCAGAGTAAAAAGCATGTATTATGTTATCCTTTCATTTACAAGCAATCAGGATAGCCAGGGCAAACCTTGATTCTAATCATTATGTAAAAAACCTGCAGACCGTACAGTATACATACACTAAAAAGACACAAATAACCCCCAGGTTAACTGCCCAGCGTGTGCAGACAAAAGCCCTGCAGTCCACAAAGAACAAATCTCAAATTCAGAAGGTAATATGTCTGAGACTGAAGAAATCATTTGGAAGTCTGTGGAGCCAGGTTAAACTGACTGTCCTTTCAATTTTGGGAGATGAGACTGACCTAAATCTGGCTTATGTTCTTCCTTCTGTGCTTGAGCACATTAACATTTAACTTCAGGCAACAAGAAAAAAGGAAAAAACTGCAAGAATGCACTGGGACAATGACTTTGCTGTTGTGTCTTTCGGATACAATGGTGCATCAAATTAGTATTAAAAAATTTAAAAAAAATTATCCCACCACTCCCCTGCCATCCCAACAGAAATGTCTTTGATATGTTACGGTACAACTTTTATGGTTTCTATATATGAACTAACTTGCTAACTGGTAAACACTCATCAGTTGTGAAACCTGAGTCTAGTCAGATGCTGAAATATGGATTTAGAACCTAACCCAAGGCAGTCAGTTAAGAAAATAAATTTATTTAGACCCCAGGTCTTAAAAGAAGCCCTAGTTCTCCAGAACATTAAGCCTTAGGTTTATGAGGCTTTGCCTGATGAGAGGCAGAATGCCTACTCCGTTACTGCGGGAAATGTGACAACAGTATCGAGAGAAACACTTCTAAGCGCATCTGTACAGGATCACAGGAGGTCAAATGTCATTTATTCCATCCCCGGCTCCAAGGCAGGATCAGCTTTACCTGTCCTAGTCCTGACAGATTTCTGTTAGAGCTATTTTGAGAAATGATGAGCACTCAAATTATATATCCTTGCCATTAAAAAAAAAAAAAAAAAAGGCTGAAAATACATTCTGAGTCTGTTGTTTAAAAGTACTATGTCTTGCTCTATCAGTCATGGATGGAGAGAAAAAAATTACTCCCTTCTTTTTTGCAACAGCCTTTCATATTCTTGAAGACTCTTCTCTGATTTGCCAAGACTTTTATCATCCCTTCTGCTCCAAAATGGGTACTACATCTTTCCTGCGGTCTACTACAAAATACTCCAGAGACTGGGGCCGAGTAGAACAGACAGGCTCTGCCCTGTGTCTGCCAGGGTACGCCACATTTCTTATTTCATCATCTCCACCACTGCAAATTGTAGCCATTCATCTGGGTGAATAGCTATGTAGTCAGTTTTGCACCCAGTCTATTCTAGAGTAACCTTGACTGTAATTCTGTAATTGCTTAGGAGGGTGTCCCATCAGGTGCTCTCTAAAGTCTCAGTAAGCTCAAAACATATGAAGTCTTACACTTTTCGTCTAGGAATAGAACAGAATATATGCATTTCATTTATCATGCAAACACTTGGGGGAAGGAAGTGTTTTCTTTTGCCTTGGTGGATGAGAAGTACCTTTGAACAAGGAAACATTACAGGAAACTGGATAGGTGTCTGCAACATCTAGCAGTCATTGCTCGCACTTTAGGCAAGTGTAACTCTACAGTTGTTGCTCATGTTGGCAGTAGTAGTAATACATATTCAGATATCATATGTGATTCCCTTACAACGTATAACATATGTCAATAGCTGTACCGTATTATCAGGGACATTGCTTCTCCTCTCACCACAGGACTTTGGTCAGCACCTAAGAGATGAAAGGAAGATGTAAGAAGCTTTTATAGCAGATACTTATATGACACCAGTCTGTAGGGGAAAATGTTTCTACATTCATCACTAATGAATGGCACTTAACCACAGAGTGAAAGAGCTTATACCCCGTATGTTTAAAATTCTGTTTATTGAGCAATTCTTTCCATGTTGTTACCCTTTTTGCTTTCACAATTTCTATGGAAAATTATGCTGCACAACCCTGGAATCACTTATCACCAATAGATAATAGTCCCAAACAATATTTCAACACTATTGACTACAAAACATGATAAAAGAAGGTGCTTAGCACAATAAAACCACAGAACAAAGTGCCACAATTTCTGCAATACATGGTAGAAAAATGAATAGTACGTAGTATGAATCAATTGCAGAACATGATTCCTAGGAGAATTTCTAAAACTCAAAGAATAAAGCAGGCTATAAAAAAGGGAACCCTAAGCAAAGCAGATATACTATGAAAGTAAAGGAGGAGCTCACTGCAGGACATCCTGCTGCTTGAAATTGGCCTTATCAGCCTAAAAGAGATTCATTTTCAGAGTAGCATTTGAAAAGAAGTCGTCAGGTCACTGGCGGCGTAATGCTACAATAAATCAAGCACCAATATCTGGCACAGGGGAAGAAAGTCGGTCCTAGCGAAAGTAAATGGAGGCACAGAGAGAAAAGGAGCCTGAAGAGCTGTATCCCATGAAGGTCAGGGGATGCTGGAGGACTGAAATCCGTGGGGCTGAACCCTGGAGCACTCAGTAAGCGGTGGGTGCAATATGACAGTCATTCAGCACTGTAGCAATGCGTGAGTATATGGGAGTATATGCTGCAGTAGTGTGCCAGGACAGAGGCGTGGGTAGGAATGGAAATAATTTAGGAAGGCGGAGAAACAATGAGGAATATAACAAGAAAGATGTTCCCCCGGCCATGTGAGAAAATGTCCATCTCCGTAAGGATACAGAAACTCACTGTTTGAGAGAATTACTATGCTGGACTGATTTGTTATGGCACCTACATTCTTTATAACAGATCTTCATCCACAGAGAAGACAACTTAGTGTCCAGAAGGCCTAGGATAGAGGACATCAGATCATATGCATGCTAAATTACTGTAACAGACCGTGACACTGTAATTTGTTAGGTTCAATGTAACCCAGGTGTCCTGAAAGGTGGAAAGGCTGTGAGACTGAACTAACAGATAAAGGCCAGAATCTCTAATTACAGTGGATAAATAATAAACCCAGGAACACTTACAGGGTCTCCTTGTATGTATACAAAACCTGTGTATGCAAAGCCATGAGCAGAATATTTTAGAAAGTCTTCAAGTCATTTTTGATTAAGACTCTTTTTTTACTACTGTATACCCAACCCTATGAGCGATATACATAAATGGATCAAAAAAACTTCAAGTGCAGTCTACTCACGAAAAAGAAGTGATTTTGCATCCTTAAAATGAACTCCGTTAGGGTCATCCAGGGACCATAATGTGTCCTGTTTACAAAGTTTAAAGCTTCAATTTTAGTTCTCCTAAACCCTGAGATTTCAGACCTTTAACCTATCTATAACATAAGATTGATTACTACTCATCCTACGTGCTGCACCCTGCACCCTGCAAAGAAGTGGGGGCCTACAGCAGAGAAAGGGGTCAGCCTCACATTTACGAGGCAGAAAAGGGTGCTTTGGGAAAGCAGATGTTGGAAAAAATACAGAGAGCTGGAATCAGTGCAGAGAGAGGGGGTTGAACAGTCAGGTGCCGGTCGCTGGCAGCTTATCACATGGCTTCACAAAGGCTAACATTAGCATATATTTTTATGTTTGAGTATATATTAATCAAAAGTGCAGTCCGTGTACACCTCCTGAGTCACCCCTGTGTGTGAAAGTTGTTGGAGTTAAGGGTTTCTCTGAAGTCGGCCCCTGCCCACCAGCTCCACTCTCCAACCAGTGACTGAAATGACGCACAAAAGTGTCTGCTCCACAAAAGCAGCTAAATGAGAGCATTCCACATGTGCTGCCTGCCACACTCTCTGCAGAACTAAGTAGAAACACAACGAAAGGAAAAAGCACGGGTTTTAAACTCTGTGTATTTCAGGCAGATAGGAACACAGGGCTTAGTATGCAGACAAATCTGCAGGGCATGATCCATAGGGAAAAATTCAAGAAGCATACCTTATAGAGGGAGAGGTTTATAGAATTCCCAGTGCCTATGGTACTCTTATAAACGCTCCATCTTTTGTTCCTGCAGGGCTCCAAAGAATAATAAAAGAAAATACAAAGCAGAGGAGGCACCACTGAGTGAGTGCAACAGTGTTTTATTAATCCATGTGATTAATCCAGCATGCTGAGGAAGATTCTTTACAGAATCAAAACGTTCGTGTTTTTGATCCACATGGATTAAGGGAACACTGTGGCATTCGCTCAGTGGTGCCGCCTCTGCTTTGTGTTTTGGTTTTATTCTTTGGAGTCCAGCAGCAACAAAAGAGGGAGCATTTATATGAGTACAGCAGCATGGGGACTCTTGGATAACCTCCCCTCCCTTCCTGAAGGATGCTGCGTGAATGTTTCTGAGGGCTACGTCTCTTGTTTGTGTCTACAGCCTGCCCTCCAGAAACCAAACCACTACCAAATAATAGAAGGTTATTTCTGCCAAATCCTGAATGACAGTTGTGCTGCTGAGCGAGCTTTCTATAAATCAGGCACATACCTGTCTAAAGTAACCAGAGAATAATTAGAAACACTGGCTATGTTCAAAATTTATGTTGGAGGGGAAGAAAAAAGACCCACAACATAATTCAGCAGATTTCTTTTTGGCAAAGTAAAGGATTCAGGCATCATACATGGGACCTGACAAAATACTTAAGTCTATGCTTACGGTTAAAGCCAAACCCAGACTTAACTGCTTTGCGTTTAACTTTTTATGGGCTCAAATGCTTTGCTGTATGGAGCCTAAATTTCCACTTGTTTGAACTGGGAGTAACTGCAACAGCAAGTTTCCCTGTAACTAAACTGAATTTAAAAGCCAGAGGACAACCTTTCAAGCCTATCTGACAAAAAATTCAGGATCTGATTTCCAGTAAGCCATCCCACTCACAGAGGACCACTTATTTGCTAAGCATCTAAGCAGAAGCATTCAAGAGTTTATCAACTCTATCGAGTACTGTAGCAGCTCATTTCCTATGGCAGTGTCTAAATTTTGCCTTGGCATGCTCAAAAGCCATCAGTAGTCTCTACCTCTATTTCTGAATTTTACCTACAGGCTTCCTTATACCCTCTTCTTTCTCTTGTGATTTGCTTCTCCCCTACCTCTTGGATCTAGCTTCTCCCTCCTACTCCCTAATCATGCTGGTTTTAATCAAGGTGTACATTTTCTCCGGAAATTAACTCACTTTCATCCTTCCTAGGCTCAGAACAAGGAAAAGAAACACATGCTATCAAATAAAGGCTAACTTGACCAGCCCAAACTTAGAGGAGCAATTCTGTTAATTCAGCTCTAAATGATAATTCATAAATGTCAGGCACACATGACCACAAGAAAGGCTGTGCCTTTGGGATTCGCGGTGAAAGGGAGGAAGGCAACTCGGGCAGGGAGCGACCAGGTCTCAGCTAATGGGGATGAGCAGCAACTGATCCAAAGCTCTGTAGCTTTCTACATTTCCTTTGGGGTTGTGCGGCATCATCAGCCTCCTCTCTGCTTCTCAGCTGTAGTAAGAGACTACCTGAACACATCCCCAGTCCCTGGGCTGCCAGCCCCCCACCACCGCAGCTCTGCCTGGGCAGGCAGCCCCGGGGAGGGAGGTTTAGAAGGATGCAAGGGAGGGAGCTCTCAGGGTCTGCGGACTTTTCCAAGAGTTTAGCTGCCTAATCGTTCTCTAAGCTCAGACTTTTCTGTTTTGTTTTTT
>VYZM01017408.1:567534-603880 GCA_013398915.1 Dromas ardeola | reverse complement strand
TTTTTTTTTTTTTTAATGAAGACACAAAAGGCATATTAAAACGACATCGAGCCCATCGCTGTAGGATCTGCTCTTTGGGCTGAGTGTCCGCGGGGGTGCCCAAAGCCTCCGCTCCCACTGAAGTCAGCCCAGTTAACTTTTCAGTGTTGGAGCCCTCCGACAAAATGGGAATATTTCATCACAAAAGCTGGTGCTTTTCTGGGTGTCGCATCACTGACATGTGTCAAGAGAGCTCCGCGCCCTGATGACTTCTCATTGTGCGGAGTAGCGGATGTCATCTGAGGGAAGGAGCTGAACTCATACTCACCCTCTTCAACAGGCTGGAAGATGCTGGGGAGGGGGGATAAGGAAAAGCCCCTTGGGCAGGAGGGGCAGGCAGGGCGGGGGGCAGAGGAAGTGCTGGCACTGCAGGCAGCAGGGCACCCTAGGGAAGAAGCTTGGAAGCCACGCTGTCACTGCTGGGACCCCGCAACAGGGGTCTGTCTGTGACAGAAACCTCGGGAAATGAGGCAGCAGGGTGCATATTTAGCTGCCTAAGTAAGGAGGTTCAGCTTCTTAAACTCCCTACAGTATAAAGCAAAAAAGAGAGACATCTCTGGCAGAGGATACAGAGCAGGGACCTGACTTGCACGCTCGAAATTGCAGCAGCCACTCCCCCAAAACACCCCTCTGCTGAGCACAAGCCCAGGAGCATCAGGGGTGATCTCTGCACCCAAAATAACAGGCCAGCTACCAATGCTGAGGTCTGTAGGGAATACGCTCTTTAAGTCTTCAAATTGCCATGAAAAATAGAAGGCAATTCAGCAAAATGTTAGCAGAGATCTGCCAAGCCCCGCACATCATCCACCTGGTGAGCTGGGGGGTAGGTCCCTTGGACGAAATCGATGCTGACCACCTGTATTTATCCCCAACCCCCTTCCTTAACTCAAATACAGCCTTTAAAGGAGTTGGCATTTACACAGCCACCTCTGCATGCAAATTCTGTAAAGTGCTTTATGGTAGCTGAAGGGCTTGGTTGGGCACGATGTATGCTAGAGATGCAAAGCGAGACAATCCCACGTGTGGAGGAAGAGTTCCCCGATAAAAACATTTGACACCCACATTAAGAAGGAAAAGTCCTTAGCAGCTAGAGAACACTTATAAAACACAGGTAGCCTACACTGTTATGTTTACTTCCCCTTACTTCTCACAGGGGCAGACTGGGGGGAGACCCTATCCCAAAAACTACAGCTTTACAGCCTCATCCTTAGGGGAACTGCACTGAACTCGCGAAAAGCAGAAGGGACTGGTTGCTGAGCAGGATAACACCTTGCTCAGGTTGTCTCTCATGCTAAATGGTAGGAGCGATGTGTCTCCAAGACAAACAGTGAGAGCTGAGACAGGGTCCCTGAACTGACTCTGCCCAGGGCCTGGTTCAGTATATACGCTCACAGCTGCTCCAAGTTGCAATTTGGTTCACTGTAAGCATTACCCTTGAAATAATAAATAAATTTGCCTAGTAAAAGCAATGCACAAGCAAGATGGAAGATTTCTATACCTGTTAAGCATGCTGAGAACTAATTTGAAGAAGGTGATCAATGAGAAATGGGAGAAAAATCTCAGCTATTTGACCCAGCAGGTGCAATAATTCTAGCGTCCGTGTTAATGACATGTAACAGCAATTAGGAGACAAAGTAAAGAGAGGAAAAGAAATATTAAGGTTGCCTATAAAGTAAGTCACTTTAAAAAGATGCCGTTTTCATGAATAATAGAATACCGTGCAGGAAAAAAAGAATTATCAGGCAAAGAGAAACACAGGTGTAATCATGAAACACCACCTAATGTTTACTTTTCATGTGTGCATTTTATGGCTGACAGGGATCATTAGGATCACTTACAATGACTTCCACCATAAGGCAGGGCACAGATTTGTCACCTTTAAAGCAAGTCACGATGGCAATAGCACAACTGCTAATGCAAAAATCCTTTTGCCCCTCAGAAGAGCAATCATTGGGTTTGTAACCATAGGTTTCTTGCATGCAGAGGATGGTTCTTCAGAACAGAGCAAGTGAAGCACCACAGAATGAGCTGAAGATTAGTTGGAGAGTGATAAAAAAGAGATATGAAGCCACCAGAGTAGCAATAGGACCGGGAGACATGGCTAAACTGCCGTCTCTGTGGAGGTACCTACCTCTCCTCCATCAACAGGTGGTGAGGCACTGGAACAGGTTGCCCAGGGAGGTTGTGGATGCCCCATCCCTGGAGGTGTTCAAGGCCAGGCTGGATGGGGCTTTGAGCAGCCCGGTCTAGTGGGAGGTGTCCCTGCCCCATGGCAGGGGGGCTGGAACTCGGTGATCTTTAAGGTCCCTTCCAACCCGAACCATTCTATGATTCTATGAAAGCCTCACCAGGAAGAACTGTCAGGCTGCAACATTAATACCAAAACCACCCAGCCTGACTCAGACTGTTGAAACTGGTCTTCCACAACAAAACAGAGCAAAAAACTAAATATAGGTGTCCCGAATCGCCTCGTAAGACTTCAGCCTGTCTGCCACAGACAAAGAAGCAACAGCCAGGTACGCCGCATTGCTGTTCAAAGGAAGCCCAGCGCTGGCACTGCTGCATTACGGAACTGTTTCAAACAGCCGACTCTGGTTACACTAGTGCCTAATAGACCTCCGTACAAAAACTGCTGCTTCAGAAGGCAAAATAGTTCATTTTGGCTTATTTTGGACACTTGAGAAAAATCTGGTGGGGGGAGGGAAATTACAACTTTTTAACACAAATAAAGATTATTTTTTAAGGCTGTATTAACCTATATAAATTAAGACTCGGTAGCTAAATAGTAATAATTATGAGAAGACAAACTGGAGTGGCCAGGGAGACCACTGCAACTGGTAAAGGCTGGCTCATAATCATAGAGGTTTTCAAGCACCTCTTGCCAGAAAGCATTGCCTGGAGGTAAATGGGAATTTTCTCATTTAAGGAGACTGTTGGGCAGAAGTTCACAGTACTCTTTGGTCCTGAAGATCCCAACTTCTGACACATAAAGCCCTGGAGAGGTGGCTCTTTCGCTCTGCTGTTCTCCAGCAGGGATGCTGACCCTCTTGGATGTAATGGACACAGCTAAGCCTGGCATGGGGCAGGGAGAGTGGGCATCACCCATGGGGCTGTGCTGGCCCTCCTCACGACCCTGGTAGCCACCTCCCGACAGTGGAACCCTCCAAGTGTGTGGACTTCAAAAATCATACTTGGCTTTTCAGAACCAAACTGTAGTTTTCATAACCCTGACACCCAGAAACATTTTATGGGTCTACAGCCCACCTGAGCATATGAACTTCACGCTCTCTAAAATTGTAACACACTTCATTACCTTCACTAACTTCAGATAATGTTATACTACCATTAAAAACCTCACCCTTATTAATTACAAAATACTTGCTCCGAAAATTGACTAAACATCTTTTTTCTTTCTCTTGCAAACACTCATGACTATATAGTGCCTCATTGTTTTCCCTCCTTGAATAGATGTCTTTAAAAAGTGCAAATAAAGAGAATTAAATGCTGTGTCAAACTACTGGTACCGCATGTTTAAACACCTGCTTCCCTTCATCAGTCCTTCATAACATTGTTAAACGATAATTATACATACTGATGAGTAATGAATCAAAATACCGTAATCTATCTTGAAAGGGGTTTTGCTAATATTACACATAAGGCATTAATGGGATATTTAGACTGTTCTTGTGAGAGAAAACATACCTTTGTATACAGAGAAAGAAAAACACGGGGAGAACTTACTGCATTTTTTTCTATACAGCTGGCATCATACAAAACATGGTTTACTACTCCTTTAGGATTTTATATACAAAAAGGGGGATTTGGGGCTATTTTTGTGTCTTGGTGCAAATCACGTCTTGCAGTTAGTTTCATAATTTTTGCTACAATAACTGTGTGTGATAAAGCGTTGCCTCTCCCGTGTCCTTGCCTCCTGGCACTGCCCTCCCACGCTTGGTCCTGCACCGTGAGCTCCCCCAGGCAGTGGCCATGGTCCAGCTCCAGCATCTCCCCAGGGCAGGATGGGGAGACTGGGGCAGGAGAGGGGCAGTCTTGCATTTCCACCCATCTGTTTAGCTCATGGCCACGACTTATCATAGAATCACAGAATGGTAAAGGTTAGAAGGGACCTTAAAGATCATCCAGTTCCCAACCCCCTGCCATGGGCAGGGACACCTCCCACCAGACCAGGCTGCACAAAGCCCCATCCAGCCTGGCCTTGAACACCTCCAGGGATGGGGCATCCACAACCTCCCTGGGCAACCTCTTCTCTGTCTGTCCAAGGACACATGGATTCAGGGCAAATAACAGAGCTGCTCCAGTAAAAGCTGAGTTTCCCTTCCTCTTCTACTCACCATTTCATTTCTAACAGCTTTAAAAAAAAAAAAAAATTAAATAACCACAGATTAATTTCTCTGCGCTTTGCCTGAGCTTGAGAAGTTATATAGATCTAGGGGAAAACTGAGTCCCTTTCAAAATGGCAAACGAAAAATAGGCAAATGTTTTACGGCTATTGGCCAACATCCTTTAATTTCAAGCATCTGGAGTTTGTTCTATAGTTCTTAAAAAAAAAAAAAAAGCTATATTGTTCTATAGTTCTTAAAAAAAACCCAGAAATCTGTGATAAAAAAGTGTGAATGGCTAGCAGGCCGGCACCTTTCAGCTTGCAGGCTGGCTGCCTTTCAGATCACAGCCAAAATAATTACCTCCAGAGCACAAAGATCCAACGGGAGTGCCTCAGAGGACCTGCCTGGTAGGTGAATTTAAGTCACTTATACCTGGAGGGAAGATTACGCAGTTCTGCTGCTGCGCCTCTTGCTCCCCACCATCTATCCCCCTCACACCATATAATATATAATAGCCTCACGCAATCCCAAACTGCAATTTTGTATCATTTTATCTTTAGGGGTGTGATTTTCCCTTGAAAAGAAGCTTTCGACAGAGAGTAAACAAGCCATCCACGAGCTCGTCACTCCAGCGACGCTCCAGCAATGTGCCGTTGTCTCATTCAGCAGTGTTTCTTCATCAATACGTCTTAACGTGACATAAACCCTTCACTGTTCAGAAAGTAACCTTAGCTCCCGTTTTTATGTTGCATTCACACAAATTTAAGATGCTGTACCTAGCGTGCCAACCCACCTACACATAATTAATCACGTTGGCTTCAGCAATCAGATAGCGGCGATGGGATTTTCAAAACTTCCACTAAAGTTCAAAGAAAGCAGCGTTACGCCAACACTCAGCATTTTCTTTAAGTGCCACCCTGTCTGAGCTTGACTAGAACTCAATTGAACAAGCTGAGCCCATCAGAATTTAAGCAGGCAACACAACAGGCCTAATTAAGCTTGTCGTTTACGGGGGTGTAAATCTAGAGACACTCCTCAGACGTCAGCAAAATTACACCAGCGATTTTGTGGGTACTTGCACCTTGGAAAGCAAACTTCTAGACCACTGAACTACCTCAGGGTATGGACAACCAGGTTGTACTTTATACTTGTTGCAGCTGTGTGCAAAACAAAATGATAAAAGCAGAAGTAAAGATTGGCCTTGCATACAAAAAACATCCAAAATCCAAAGTCATGGAAACTTTTCTCACTTAACCGGGTAATCAAATCAAAATGCTAATGACAGTATGCGCATTGATATGTTAAGCATTGATACTAAAGGATCAGCATTGCTCTTTTCCTATTATTTTTGATTCTGCAATACCTACAGCAGTTTAATTTCTGTTATTCTTTTTTTTAAATAATGTAATCGCTGTGATATTTTATGTTAAAATGCTTCCCTACCTGTAACACTGATAAAAGACCGGAAAAATATGTTAAGATTCTGTCTGTTGTATTATTAAATAAACAATTTCTCACGTAGCTTTGGTGAGTGAAAGGTAAAACTGCATATTTGAACTATGCAAAATAGCATAGATCTCCAAAAAATTTTCTTCTTCCATCATAACATATTCCAATTCGAAGTAATACTCTTTACTTAATGGATAAATTACGCAAGGCAGAGACTAGAGATTTTTTGGTTCATGTATATTGTCCCTTTCTTGAGGCTCCTCTACGACACTGATACTATTTCCTAACAAAACAGAGACATCAGGGAAAAGTAGCATATCTTAGTTCTATTTCTACTAAAATCAAGGTGGTTTATAACAGAAGCAGAAGATATGCCAGACTAATAATTGCTGAAAAATACCTAAACATCCCAGTACAACATTGCTATAAATCTTGACAAAATATCATGCAACCTTCTACATGCAAATGACTTGGAGACTAAAAAAAGTTTTGGTGCTGTTCACTTATTTACTTATTTATTCATCTGAATTCTCATATTTCTCTTTCTATTTCACCAGCAGAAAATTCAGTGTTCCCATGGAGTTTGACAAGAAGTGGAGGAGTAATAGCAGTGATAAACTGCACACAACAAGTTCTCACCTCTGCTACCTGCAGTCATCAGGAAAACACAAGTTAAAAAAAAAAAAAGTGCTAACAGCCTCTCTATTGTGTAGTTATGCAATACAGAGTGTAAATTACTTAATTAGAAATACAATGTTTTAGCCCCACGTAAATGTATAGCACTAAGAATGATGTAGCAAAAGATTGGACTGCACTACACAGCTCTGCCCGAGTAACAACAGTGGCTAGGCCTCTCAAAACTAAATCACATTCTCTAACTAGCACAAATGTACTAGTAAAATATTTCCTATACACAAACGTACAGCAGCCATACAGTTATTTGATAAAGCTCTCCTGAAGCTGTTCAAATTGGTGTTTAAATTTGCTGGTAAACCCCCTCCTTTTGCTGGCGGACCTCCTGTCTCCACTAGAGGGTATTACCACTATATCTATATTGCCATAGGCACACTAGCACCGCCTGCCTCCCTCCCTCCCTCTTCCCTTTCCAGGGTCAGAATTTGCACCAAAACCTGCAAGTTTTGCCCATCAGGGACCAGCAGCATCCCCACAGCTCTGCAGTCAGTTAGAGTGATGTTCCCGAGCTGCTGCGTTATGGAGAAGTACGCTGAAAGGCTGCAAGCTCCTGCATAATTTGGCCAACAAGAAATTATTTTGCTGTACGTGGTGTTAGAGAGCCAGAACTTAAATTATCAAGGTAGCCCTGCAGACCTCTGCACACATCCACTGCTGACTCTAGCAGCATTCTGCACACCTCAAAGCTGTAGGACTATGGACTTCACTTCTGCATGCCTCGGCAGCTGGGTGACAACAGGAAAAAGGTATGCCTTGCTTTAAGAGCCATTTATAGCAGAGGAAAATGCAACGTGAAGAAGCTGACACAAACACTTGGATTATTTGTACTGCAGAGGAAAAATATGCATGGTGACAGACAGGCAGGTGGGGAATCTTCCATATGTTGTCCAAATAAAAGCGTGAGCCCACTGGCATGGCTATTTGGATTCATATAGGCAAATGTTGACTGGATAATTCCTTAGGCTAAAGTTTATCAGTCCGTCTCCTTTCCTCTCCCTCTCAAGACAGATTGTCATCTTTGTGACTACAACTTTTATAACTGTACAACTTGAGGGCCAAGAAGAACCGAGGTCTACCATGCACAACACTGCACAGAAAACAAGTGACAGATCCTAAGCCAAAACCCTCACAGCCTAAATAGACAACAGAGGCAAGGAGAAGGGTCTGTGGCCAAGCTGAAGGAATATCAGAGCCAAGAGGCCAGGAACAACTACTGCCTCAGCACCATCACAGTGACGTTTGCAAAAGGTAGTGGAGTAGCATCTTATGTGATGTTTCATCAGCTGCTCCACCAGCTTTATTTCCTAACTGCCTCTGCCCTAAAAACCTCACAGCTGAAGAAATGCAGAAGGTGACTACAGTTTGGGACTGTCATTAGAAAAAAGGAAGAACATGGGATAACTGCGGCCCTAATCCTGCCTCTTCCCTCCACAGCACTGGGATACTTCACTGGACCACTTTTTGTGGCCACCCTGAGTCTTTTGGGTTACACACAATCTTAGAAAGGTTAGATGCTGTCATTGAGTGAGCTGCATGTTACAGCTGAACAAAAGAAAGAAGAAAGAGATTGGGTCCCACTTTCCAGTTCACAGAGACTTGAATAAATAAAAGCCAGCCAACAAATTGGCTTTTATTATTAGCACTGTTATTAATTATATCATTATGCATAGTCAGTGGATAATAATTATCAATCTTATCTTGGCACCATTACTAAATATTGCTTCTAAGTGTAACAACCTTAAAAATCTCCAGCAACAGCAAAGTCACAATACTCACCCTTAGGGTAAAATACCACTCTCAATTTTAGAAACAAGCTGGATTCATCTACATTAAAGCAAATACACCCACTTGATGAGTAAAAGAGGGTTTTGAAGTAACAGTAAACTGGATGTACATCACTTGAAGTCACCTTAAATTTTCTTCATTTAGTAAGGTAAAAAGGACTTTAACTGCAATGAAAACAAGGTCTAGCAGCTCTTGTGATACACAGGAGAAGGTCTGTAGAAAGAGATGGGAAGCACTTCTGCACAGGTGTAGCTGAAATGGACACAGAGATAAGGCAGGTTCACTGGTGAAGGTGGAGTTCAGACCAGCAGCAATGTACCAAAAACCTGATTCTTCAGACCCTTGCAGAATTTCACACATTTCCCATCTTTCACTGCGGACCCCACAGGAAGGCCACGCTGGGAGACACATTTGGACACAGACGTTTTATTACTGTCTGTACGAGGCCAGATGCCCACTGATATTTTGTCACCATGACTGTCCCCAACACCGGCACAACAGCAGCGGCTGCAACACAGGCTCTACACGCTGCCATGGCCAGAGCAGGTCGCTGGCCTTCACATGCAGCAAGCTGTGTTCAGCACAAACCTGGTCTCAATGCAAACAGCAATGGAAAATATTACGAGGGTGTATTTCTCTATTTAAAACTCTGGTGAATTCCAGCAAGTGCCACAGTTGACCAAGTCCAATAGCATGGTAGTATGGAGCAATATTTTCTAAAACTAACGCTCAAATCAGCGCTGTCACTTCTCACACAGTATTTTATAGGTGATCACAGAATCACAGGGTTGGAAGGGACCTCTGGAGATCATCTAGTCCAACCCCCTTGCCAGAGCAGGGCCACCTTAGAGCAGGTTGCACAGGAACGCGTCCAGGCGGGTTTTGAATGTCTCCAGAGACGGAGACTCCACCACCTCTCTGGGCAGCCTGTTCCAGTGCTCTGCCCCCCTCAAAGTAAAGAAGTTCCTCCTCGCGTTTAGGTGGAACTTCCTGCACTCAAGTTTGTGCCCATTACCTCTTGTCCTGTAGCTGGGCACCACTGAAAAGAGCCTGGCCCCATCCTCCTGACACCCACCCTTTAAGTATTTGTATGCATTAATAAGGTCCCCCCTTAGCCGTCTTTTTTCCAGACTAAATAGACCCAATTCCCTCAGTCTTTCCTCATAAGAGAGGTGTTCCAGTGATGAGTATGTGTGTATCTAAGGTACAGCGTGTTGTCTCCCATAGGCAGCCTGAGACAGGCTTAAATCCTTCCATGCCAGAATAGCACAGGGAAAAAAACATGGACAGAATGTGTGGCCTGACTTTGAAGAGTGTAGTGGTCACCACTGAAGGCTCACTCCCCTAACCACCGTAAATAGGAAGGAAATTAGGACAATTAGAACATTTAAAATGTAAATGACAGAAATAGCTGAAAACCTTTTTTTTTTCCCCAGTTCCTACTTGTTTAAACAAAGCCCTAACAAGCTACAATCAGAGAGGTCTGCAATGGATCCATGGCAACGAAAAGCCCTGGCCTATGGCTACCATCTTCCCCAGCACACTGACATTAATTTACCAGATATACATGTACACATTGCAGGAGAAATCACCAGGCTCAAGCTTCATTCACTCAAAAAGGGGATCATTAGCAAATGAAAGAAAAAATATAACAGGTCAGCAATTTCCTTGATGAACTCATCTATTTATTTTTATTTGAAAGAGAAAGATGAAATTATTCTTGTAATTTTTCTGCTTTGTACCTCTAGTGAAGAGAAAATTGCACCTATAAAGCTGATTTTGATTATTACACAGCAGATGAATAATAAAATCAATGCTTCAACATCTATGTATTCCTACAGTATTCTTCACAGAGTCATCTGAATAGCACATTAAATGCAAAAGGTGATAGTACTAGAAATAGTACTAAAGATTACACCAAGCGAGGTTTTATTTGTTGTTGTTTTGTGTTGCTTTATAATCCTTGTGTGTGGAAAAGGGGTTATTTAATCAGTCAGAAGATCAAGAGCTACCCAACAGCATGAGAATACTAGCTCCAAGCCTGATCAAAACAGAAATTCCTAAAAACCACATGAGAAATTAAGCATACACAGAAAATAGGCAAAAGCATCTCCCACAGTTATGATGGGAATTTTGGACATGCTGTATACTACTGATGTGGCAACAGCACTTATTAAAAAGAGTTAAAAGTTGGTTAATTTTGTGGGTGGAAAAGGGAGGTCTAGGATGGTGTTTCCCAGTGGATGTTTGCTCGCTGCCAGCTTGTAGGTCTGGCTCATCTGGCAGAGATGAGCTGTGCTATTCCACGAGTTCCCCATACTACATGCCAAGCTCTGTACCTCAGTCCAGGACTTCCACATGCCCTGGTATCTCACCCTTACCTGCCCCACCAATTCTTCCCCAGCTGCCAGCAATACTCCTGAGCTACCATGCATGTCTGATGTCTACAGTCTACACATTTTGCTACCAAGCATCTTTCTCCTCCTTCCAGCAGAATGAGAGGGTCAAAAATACAAGCCATCCTATTTGTGTGCAGGATGGTTGTCAGTGAAGAGCGCTGAAGAGCCAAACAACCCTCTGTGAACCGAGGATTGGAGCCAGTAGAGAAGAGCAAACAAAGCCACGCTGAATGCAACACAACAGTTGTGAGAGTGTATGTACAGAGCAACAGGAAACATCTCCGTCCCGTGACGCTCCACTCACACAGGCTGTGTAGTAAGGGACAGCCTGTAATGTATTTAAAAATTAGTTGAGGTTTTATTTATTCTGGTTTTGCAGGCTGAGAACATCACTTCTAGAAGAGACTTCAGACAGAGATTTCAAAGGTATAACAGATCTAAGGATACTCTGTGGTGGCATAACAGAAATTTTATCTCATATTTTAGTCTTGCCTAATGCAGGTTTGCAGTATGGCAGGGTGATCTGTCATAATCAGGTTTCCTTGATCGGCTTCTCAGCTCTGTACGTGTCACACTAGTAAACAGCTTCTGAAATCAAATACTCAGCTGATAATTTACTTGAAATTAAATCATCTAGGGCTAGACACCATTAAAAACCAGACTGCCTAAACAGATATTTCCAATCCCTGAATCCAATGGAAAGACAAAGCATGAGATTTCTCCATCGTATATTGGCTGACACTCTTGACTTGCTCAAAATAATCATAAGCAAGTAAAATCAGATACCTGGGACTTAACTCACTATTATTGTCATAGTAAGTTAAAGCCCTATATTGGTGTTAATTGGTTACCTTTCCAGGCCAGAGCCAGGAATCCATCATACATATGTTCTAAAGCCACCCACAAAAGACTTGCCTGGAGATACCACAGTGCTCTTCTGTATTGCATCTAGCAGCCATTTCAGCTGTCTTTGCCTAATGAGCAACCCCAGCACATGCCTACATTTTTGGACATTCATTAAAGTTCAGTCGTGCAAAGTGCTGAGCAGACAGAGAAGGGGCTGATGAAACCTAGGATGTCGGTAGAAATTATTCAGAAAAATCCCACAGCACATATTCAACTTTCAACATATGAGATGTACACTTGGGAATTATTCTGACCGTAAGCACTGTTAAGTGCTGCTCCCAGAGATCAAACAACATACGTAACACACACTTACCTGTTGGGCTGATAGAGGACCCTAATCCTGACCGTGGTTACTATCAAACTACCAACATGAACTGGGAGCAGATAATATCCTCTGATGCAGCACTGCCGCTTAAATACTTTCATTAAGTAATAAATACAATTTACTGTCTTTCATTGCATAAATTCTCTCATCTTATTTCACACTGTAATTTGTTTGACAGGAACATTATAAAGAGCCAATTACATTTTAACTGTATTGTGTTTCTTTTTTAAAAAAATTATCTGCAATGTCTGACAAACAGCAGTCTGCACAGTCACTCTGGGGACCATTTATAATTAGGGAAATGTGTTATTTCAAGGTTTAGTTACCAATAAGAAGTAATTTCTTTATAGCTGTAAAGAGCCGCTGTGCTTGGGGTGTCCAGCAGGACTGTGTTCATCACCATTATTGTTCAATATGTTTGTGAAGTCCCTTAAAGGTCTAATAAAGCAAAACAAGAATGCTGTTGATGGATATCAATGCAAATAATACAAGATATTTTGTTTCCTGAGCCCTCAGAAGAGCTATAGCTCCAGTTCAAATGCTCCTAGGATCTCCAGGCCTTCATGTTACCATGGCAGAAGTGATAGCAAACAAAGATGAGCCAACGCTTTATAAAATAAAATATGAAATACAGCCTAGTTATTATGGACATACAACTTCAAATAGCCAAATCTTTTTGGCAGGCAGAGCCTTATAAAGCAAGACAAGAGATTTTATTCAATGTTACTTATCTCTAATATCTGTGAAAAGACACTACGCATGCATGCATATGCACACATTTGTATTTGAATAATCTAGCATGATCAGGATTACCGAACCCTTGTAAGTCAAACCACAACATTTTAAAACATTTCACCGTAGCCAACATCTAAGAATTGCTACGCTCATCGAAATGCAGCCACAACTGAGGCGGGAGATACCAGCCATGCTAATGAATTAACATAATGTACAACAGTTATAGGGATCAGAAGCTAAAATGAGCTACCTCTGGTAGAGGCAGAAGAATGTTCTTAGCTAGAAAGCAATGTGGTCAGGGTAGAGTCTCATATCTGCTCTGGGATAAGTTCAAGTAAACATTAAGCTACAGAAAATTCAGGACTCAGTTTTACCTGTGATTCAAAGAAGGTCTTTTCCAAATCACATTTCCTGAAGGTCTCAGGTCCTATCCAACATTCAGTGCAGAACTGTATTTCCATGCCCAAAAACTACCCTAAAGCAGATCACTTCCTAGAAAACCTCCACACAGCATCAGCTATCAGAGCAGCGATTTTAGCCATACAGATGTACTCTTCCAATGCTGCTTTAGAAGTTCATAGGGGGAGATCATCTTCATGGGGTGGAACAATATACAGCAGCTCATTCCCATGATCTGTAACAGCATGTGGATGTATAGAAGCATGTGAAATAGTGCTATCTCATCAAAGTTTAGTTAGTATAAAAATTATCACTGCTCTCAATTTGAGCGCTCACCTATCTTGAACCGTAGTGGCTTCCAAAACTAGGTGGAAAGCCTTACAGTTTGCACCACACACCGCCACAATGAGAAATATGCTATTCATTAGAATTACTATATGTCTCAGTATGTGCCAGCTACAGATATTAATCCTCCATAATCTCTTCTGACTGTAGAAAGGCATCTAGGAATGATCTTTGTCGCCTTGACCAGCCTAAAACAGTTTTAAGAACATGAGTAGTCCCTCTAAGTAGATTAATCACAAACCAAGGATAAACTAGCAGTTAGAGGTTGTCTGTCAAATATCTTTAGCATTCCCCGCAAAGAGAAAGCACCTGCAACATGGGAATGGTTGTGGGCTTTTGCAAAGGTTTGACCTCATCATGTTTCAGTTGGCCTAACACACAGGTATGATTTCTTTGTCGATTAAAGAAGTATTGTAATCAACAAGAAAAAAAACATACTTGAAAGTAACAAGTAGCTCAGATATTCATTACTAGCCATTAACCTGATTTTCTAATGAATACGACATTAGGCATTCATTAACAATCATTTGTGTTTATGTGGAACAGTGGCGGTATAATGAAGGTTGATAAATGAATAGAAATGAAACGAGGGAATTTTGGACACTTGTAAAGCAATTAACTTGTTTGGCATTAATTACATATTGAAAAGCTAAATCAAGTACATTTGGAAAGCCACTAGGACAGAGACACAGACCAAGGGTAGATATAAAGACTAGATATAAAAGAAAACCTTTATTTCTTTTAAATAAAGAAATGCAGCCAGAGGTATGGTATTAATGACAAACAAAGTCCATTTCTAGCAAAAAGAAATCGGATTGCAGCCTGCATGTTAATAAAGAAAAAAAGTTAATGAAAAGTGAAACAATGAAGCCAATAAAATAACCCCTCACAGTTGACAATGAAGTGCAAACAGGTGGTGTACTAGAGGGTTAATGTTTTTGTTTCTTAAAGAAAGCGCCATACAAGTGCCCACACACTTCAGTGTATGTTAATATACGAAACCACCTAGCAAATTAGATGCTAGAAATGAGGGAATATGGAAGCTCATTTTACAGTTACCAGGACGCATTCCCTCTAATGAGTTGGTAACCTGATCTTTCCAGGCAGTTTTGACTGCATCATTCCTGCTCGGTATGGCCCCAGCCCTGAAAACAGATGTCTTCCGTACCCTTTGCCTGCACGAAGACACATTAATGCCAAGGAAGGCGATGCAGCCTCAGCAAACATTATCCATGCCTCTCTTTTGCAAGATTAAGACAAACAGTATCAAATGCCAGGGGCAAAAGGAGGAAAGAGAAGACTGAAGAGCAAATAATGGGAAAATTTTTGCTTAGCTGGGATTTGCTAAGGCGGGTGTCTCTTTAGCAAAGGAGAAGGGGTCTCCTGTGGTATATTGTATTCCTTTCCCCGTTCTCTCCCCACACCTTGTCCCACCACACTTGAAGGAGTGCCACCTCCGATGGCAACACCTAGGACACCCAACAAGGGCAGGAGCGGCTCCTCTGCTCCTGTCTGCCCCGACAGCTCACAGGGAGCTCCTATCCACCTGAGAAAAGACCTCCAGCGGAGCAGGACCTCAGCTGCCAGAGAGGCCGCACGGTTCGACCCAGGCAACAAAGTGAGACATTGCAAACTGAGAAGCCCATATGCTATGGCAGCAGGTAGCAGCTGAGGAGAGCTGCCCCTCTGTAGGGATATCGTTCCTCCTGTCGGAGAGCTGGAACATCTTCCCTGGCCAAACCCGTGACTCAGGTGCTGCCAACTCCCAGCCCGTGACACTAAGGAAAGGAAAGGTCTTCCCTCTGCCTGTTGCTAGTGCAGTAAAGATAAAATGTTAAGTTTATCTCCACCAAAGACTCATACAGATGCTCACATATACTGAATTAGACCAAGAGACCTGTCAGTAATGTCTCCGGTTTTGAAGAGATTCAGCAAACACCAAGTACAGAACCCAGCTCCATTTCCAGGAATTAATAACAGCCTTTCTCTCTAGTCACATGTTCTGCCACTCATTCCACATACAAAATGCCAGTATGATAGAGCTAAACAAAAAGCATACAGAAGATGACTTATATCCAGATATTTCTGCAATTAAAAATCTTTACTCACGACAACACACACTTCACCTGGCAGGTGCTGTCTAAATTCAGTGTTCTCGATTTATATCCTATACCATAAAAACTGTTTATTCTCTCCTGCTTTGCAAGCCCATTCCCACAACAGAAGAACTAAATAAATCTCATCTTACTGCAATTAATCTTGTCGGGGCTCACAGTTAAGCTTTAGTGGTTACATGTTCTATACTGCATGGTCCATATTGAAGACACGGCCTATCACAGATACATCACCAACTCTAGCGGGAGAATATAATTTTATTTCCCTTAGACCAAACTACACATAGCGCTCAGTAAGTTGGAGTAGCCTCATTTAAAACATGTTTTAAGCTTGTTTGCTGTGCTTTTCCTCCACTGTTGTGGTGCTCCAGTGCTAGCTGAGAACCCCGGTGAATCTACAGAAAGACCCAGCACCACTATAGGAAACCACAAATCCTTAACTAACATATGCTAACTTTTCTCCTCGGAACAAAAGCAGCACCTCTGTTGTCTCCTCAGCAGAAAACACCAATCAAAGACAACTCTTTTCAGGAACAAATGTTAGCCGGGAACTTCAGTTGTGTTTAATTAAGTTCTTCCGAAAGAAACTGCATGCTGTGGCACTGAAAAGGTTATCAGAGGTCAGCTGCCTGCCATGACTTTGTGACCCCCAAAAGGCAAAATAAAAGATAGTGGTATCCCTGCTGGTAAGATTGGCTTCCGCATTTGTTTCCCTCCCTTTCTGCTTTAATTTAATAGCAATCAGCACAATATGGCTGCTTTTCTTCGAACAATAGGATGGGCAGAAGTTAGATTTACAGCACTGCAAGGGGGAAAGCAGGAGAGAGGGGAAGCACGCTACGGCTCTTGATCTACAATAGGAACATCACTTTGATACCCATAAATAACTTGCAAACCTACTTAAGATTCATTGCTGTCAAGAGCTGACAGATGTGCGCTTTTTTAAAATTTAATATTACCTTATGGAGTCTCTCAAACACACTACTGCTAAGTCAAACTACTGCCTTTAAAAATGGAAGATAATTCAGGGTACAGATCCATGTTGAATATATAATGTATTCTCAATATTTCTCTGAACCATTATAGAAGAGCTATCACCATAATTGTACAAATCCACATTTAAACCACCGACACAACAAGCAAAACTATTGAGGAGGTTGAGACAATACTGTCAGGATCCTCCTTCAGGCTACTTTGGTCACAGCAAATGTGCGCTACAGTCCCTGCGATTATCAAAGTGCACAGAATAGACAGGATTTGACCTGAAGTATCCAAGGGGAAAGTCTGTGTAATTCCCAAGATTTCAGAACATCTCATAATATGTTTAAAGCACTCCAATCAATATTAATGAGACTGGAGTTCTAACCAAATTTAGTCATCCTTTTAGTGATGATAAGGTAAAATGGAGTTGTTCAACCTTCAGAATTTGTTTAATCATTTTACAGTGCAAGAATATTAGACATTAGGAGCCAACGTTTCTCTTACTTTCTGAGAAGACGCAAGTTGAATGGTGGGTTGTTGGGGTTTTTTTAAACTATTTCCAGCCTCTTCAGCTGTGGTCCCTCACGACTGAGTACTTCTATATCTCATTCCTGCCCAGCAAACTGCCTTCTGTTGAACATTTCCCTCATAGGACACTTGTCAGCAGCTTTCTTCAGATCCAGCATAGGATGGCATCCACGGTGGCCTTGCTGACAGATTCCCCCCATCACACAAAATCTTGACCCTATCCAAGGCCACGGAAAACTCTCATTGACTTCAGTGGAGCCAGGACAGCTCCCAGCTCTTTGCTCAAAATCAAGCTCATTCTCTCTCCTTCTCCAATCCCCCCAGTCTGCTTTCTAAAGTGTGAAAGACTCAACGCTGCTTCCAAAGCCAGGGCAGAGGTAGAAAGACTTGGAGCAGGGGCAGTCTCAGCCCAGAGAGGGAGCCTGAGACCACACTCACCACAAACATCACCATAGCTGCTAAATCCTATTTGTTCTTAGCAGTTGAGCCATTCATCAAAATAGAGAGAGATGATTCCACCCCCTTTTAGATCACTTACTCATTTTGGTTTGAGGAGAGGTCAGGCAACGGGAGGATAATTTGCTGTGATACTGCAAAATCTCCCACTGAAATCAGTATGATTCTAGGTGCATTAGGAATACAACGTACTCGTACTGTGAATATTTCATTTCTAAGCTTATTAAACACATAAAATACCTTTTATATTTTCTAAATGTCTATAGCATTGAATCTCAGGTCATTATCATGCTAAACAGCCCAGAGAAGAAAGTTAGATATGTTACAGCAGGGCCATGGGTTTTTTTTCTCAGTAATCCCTTTAGTGACAAAGTATTGGTGCTTTTGTTTGCCAGGTGAATTACTCTCTAGAAAATGCAGTTGGTCTTCCAAGAAGGCATATCTCTGTACTATACAAATGTGCAAAATTATTATCAATAACTATTAATTCCAGCAGCAAGCCAAGCTTTGCGGTTCAGAAGTATACATTTTAAAGTGAATCACAATTAGAAAACCAGTTCCAAGATTAAAGTTACCAGAGATAAAAAGACACAGACTACTGTTAGTTTTCTGCAGCAGCAATCAATCCTATTCTTCCCTCTGCTTGAATTTTCTCCTCTGTGGAAGCACTAGAGTCATGAGGCTTTAATCAATACGCAAAGCAATTACTTTCTAAAATAAAACAATCTTAGGTCAACGAAAGATAATGGAAATCATACAAGCAGTTATTCATGTCCAAATGCCAAGCTTCTGGTTTCACTTCCAGACAAATCCAAATGACAAGGAGTACAATATTTGTTTTCCCTAGTAACGCACTGGGATACCACAGCATATACTTCAACTGAGTACGGTCTCCTGTGTTTGTCCTCAGCTTGTTCCACATAATTCAGTAAAATACACAGACGAGTGCCACATCTGGATTTGTTACCTAGGCAGCAAATAAACTTCATCTGAAACCTCACAGCGAAACATGCAGTTTGAAATTTTAACTGGTGTGGCAAGTGCCTCATTTATCAAACCCGCAAGGAGAAAAACAAAATACAAGTGATCAACAGCATCTCAGTTAAAATAATGTTGCATTGGGGATTTTCAACTTTAATTACTTTAATTTTCTAGCTCTTACTTTCATAAAACACTTGAATATTGAAGGGAGCGCTGGTATCTATGACACACTCACATGACAACAGACTCCTGGCCCTATTCAGAGAACAAGCTGAAACCATCCTCAAGACAGCAATTATATCACATTAACAACACAAAATGCAAATGAGAGTACTTGTTGTTCTACTTACTATATCAGCTGTTTTTAATAAAAAACACATTTTGGAAAAAAATAAGCAAATAAGCACAGCTCATCTAAGTCAGAAAAAAATACGAGAAAGACTGATCAGTCCTCCACAACTCTGTACAGTTTAGAGTAGAAGTTAGGAAAATGCTTTTCATGTTTCCATGACACTGGATTTGAGGCTATTTTAAAAGAGGTTTACAAATGTTTTGGCCTTCGGGAGACTTCGAATCAGCAAGTGAGTAAGATCGTCAAGCTCACCCTAGCCTTGTTTAAAGTGGAGTTCTTTAATATGAATTGCTTTAAAATATTTTACTGAATATTGCAGTATTGAGCTGCTGGTCAATTTAAGATTTTTCTTGTCCCTCTGAAAATAATACATCTTTCGCCTTCCCCGTGATAGGAAGTCATTTATGCCTTGTGTAGCAGATTATTTGGTCTGATTTCTTTGAGAAAGCAAAACAGGTGTCTTTGCTAGCATTTCAAAGGCTTTCATAAGTGTATCTTAACCTTCTGCGCTGTGGCTCAAGACAAAGTGTTCAAAATCTTCAGGGAGAGGCATGGTAGAGTGGAAAAAATAAATAAATGCTTACCTGAATATTATCCATACAATCTGCCAATAGCAGCCAAGTGTTTTTTCTCAGGCATTTTCAGCAAGGGTATGAGCTCATCTTGTAAATGATAAACTAAAGGAGGAATGTACACTCTTGAGGCCTGATGAAAGCCAATAAATGTGATCACAGGCATAAAGGATGGTTGTTTAAAGGATAAATAACAATAAGACAAAACTAACGTTTTGTAGAAAAACAGATCAAAATTGTCCAGTATATGAAAGTTCAAGACACCATTACTGTTTGTGGTTAATAAAGAAAGAGGAGCACTTGGAAAACAGACTGTGTACTGGCATCAGTCAGAGGTGCCGGCAGTAAATCATAATTTCTTACCACTCTCAGGCCTTTACACTAGCTTTCCAAGAAGAGTAAAGCAACCAGATCTCATTGCTGAGATTATCTAGGATGAATTCAGTCATCCCTGGAGCAGAATTCAAGAGGATATGGGGGAAAAGGGAGGGTTATGTCTTATTAATAAAATAGCTTACATCATCTCAGGTCGTTTTGCCAAGTGGCAAATTCAACTGTGTAAGGAAGAGATGCAATTACGGACCCATCAGCTTTGGTCCTGAACCTGCAAAAGATAAGTACACCCCCATCTGTACCAAGAGCGGTCCCATGGTCCAACCAACCAAGCCCAGGTTAAGCACATGCATAAAACCTGGGTATATGTGGGACCCCTGATCATTGCAGCAGGGTTTACTGCGGAAAAGAATATTCAGGAGCGCACCAGCTGTATTAGAATAGAATCATAGAATCGTTCAGGTTGGAAAAGACCCTTGGGATCGTCAAGTGAGGAGACACTGCAGGAGGAGTCTTCCTTCCTTTCACACCTCAGCCACACCTTCCCTTTTCTGTTTTTACCTCAAAGTCTTCCCTGAAGACTCAAAGTCAAATCCAGGGCCCTCCATAAGGACATAGGTGAGACAGACTAGTACTACAGAGGTCCCCAAATGCCAGTTCCCCCTGTGGAAGGAGGAGGCAGAAGAACTGATGTCACCCTTTGAAAAGCTGGCAGGTTTGCAATGGTGCCCTCTGCCAGATAAACTGGGCATGAGGGAGAGAGCAGGACCTCAAACATCCGAACTCCTCAACTCCATTAGTCACCAAAACTGTGCAAGTCCAGAAGCAATGCCACACCTGTCAGCTACATTGCTTGTCATCCACAACAACTGCATTCACAGGCTAGCTCTCACAATGTTACTTTTCTGCTAAGTTTTACCCAAATGACAAGCTCTTTTTTCAAACTCTGTTGGTCTAGCATGTTTGACCCTGAAAACCCTGCCTCGGCAGAACTCCTCCCCGTCCGCCAAGTGCAAGGTTAGAGAAAACTGACTACATTACCTACAACAGCATTTAAAATTCAAGTGCACTGGAGCAATATATTTCAGAATAAAACCTTTGAAAAGGTACCTAAATAGTATTTAAAAAGTTGAAAGTGTCTGAGTTATGTCATGAAAAGAAGATGATAAAATCCCACAAAGTATTTATTTATTACAATTGCAATGTGGTGATACTTCATGTTCAGTACCTAATAAACAAATATGCAACTTTTTGAATGTCAAACCTTGGAATATATATTTTGAAGTCCTGGGATGCAAGACGAGACCACCATTACCTGCAGAAGAAGAAAAAATAATGACTGATTTAAATCAGCATATCTCTATGGACCTCAGCAGGACCGTGCTTCTGTAAAAATCTGATAGAAAACTTCAGTTTGAAGCAGGTGAATCTTGAGGACAGAGCAGACCCTGGGCTGCTTCAACAATGCCGTACAATTTGCTAGCTGTGGTCTACACTGTGGGCTTCAAATCTCTCCTCCATCAAAGAGGAGCTTGAACTGCACTGCCTCAATTCCCTGCTTAAGAGTCTCTTCTCACTGAAAGAAGAAAGGTGACTTTTGTATGCTTTTTACTTACTGTATTCAAGATGTAATCATGTTTAATCGTGATATTAAATAATGTGAAGTTAAAGCATTCTCTACTAAAACAAATCTTATAAATAGCAAACATCTATCTTCTTTTCCATCATGTTCATATTAATATTTTCATTCAAACTAGGGGTTTCTCTTGTCATCTTTTGATAATGCTTTTTAATCAGAAATAACTAAAATTATGGAATTTCTGTTCCTAGATTAAATAAAAATTCACAAAGTTTATTCAGGCTGACTTTTGCAGAACAAAACAAAATACGAGCGCCACCTGAGCAAGATGGCACAGAACCTACAAGTGCACGCTTACAACAACTTGTCTATACTTGCAATGTTAATCACAGACCACTGCAGGTGGGGTTTTCTGAAATGCTCTGCATTGGCCCAGTTCCCAGTAGGCCAGCACAGGGTGCTCTGTAAGACATGATCAAGGTTATTAAAGATTATGGAAAGCATCGCCATCACTGCCTGATCCTTCCTCCTGATCTCAAGAGAAGAATTGAACGGACGAGCCCAGCAAGATCAAGCCACGTACCTTCAATTTCACTTCTTAGTTCATAAAATAAATCCTTGACTTTCTATGTAGAAGTAAATTGGTTGTTTCTTAAGAACATTGTAAATTATAGCCGGAAAGACTGGTTGAGATCAGTCCAATCCTTCCCATGGATGGTTAATGAGAAGAAAGATGCTTCTCATCCTTCTTACCAGCCCTTCCATCCCTTTTGTGATGATGCTTTGGAATCAGTTTTACACAAGTTTTGCTATTGAGGATTCTGATCTTCTCACCCTAGCCATGAACAGTAGCAAAAATCTGGAATTTTCTTTTACTGAAATATTTTTATCATTTTTTCTCTTTATTATTGATCAGGCTTTTGAATGACCAGGTCCTCCCTGATAACCTGTAGCTGCCTTCCCTGGCTTTCCTCAGAGTTACTGCAGGGGTGGGACACCAGGAGCATGACAAGAGGATTCTAATCCAAAAAGATAGGTGAGAACTGTGTAGAGGCCCTGAAACGATGGTTGTGCCTTGCTCTTCCAGTCCATCTACGAGAACAAGGAGCCTCACTACAGATGAAACCTAGAGCCACCAGGCTTAGCAAGTCCCAGGTGACAACTGTGCTAAAAACCAAGACAGCCTAAAGCTAAAATAGGTTTTAAACCTGAAGATAAAATATACCTCATGGTGAAAGCAATAGTATAAATCGCATTCAAATTCTATCTCTGAAGCCAACTGAGCAGGATTCAACCTTATCTTACACAGATTACAAGATGGCTATCCTAATTAGTGACACTCTCTATTCTGGGTTGTTCTCTTATTTATTTTTTTTTTTAGGAAATTCTGAATTTCATCCTGATAAGTGACAAAAAAATGGACATTTTTGATAGCATCAGTGGTTCATTCCCCTTTTTATTTTTTTCCTTTTCCAAACAGTTTTATATAGCAGCCATTCCT
This sequence comes from Dromas ardeola, assembly GCA_013398915.1. Classification (NCBI taxonomy): domain Eukaryota; kingdom Metazoa; phylum Chordata; class Aves; order Charadriiformes; family Dromadidae; genus Dromas; species Dromas ardeola. The sequence goes on along the minus strand of VYZM01017408.1, from coordinate 581,065 downwards.
GAGCAGTATTTGTGCAGCTTTTATTCACTGCCTGAAAGTGGAAAGGATGCTTTGGGCTTCTGCTTTTGCTCATAATTTCAGATTGGCAAAGTTTGTTCAAATCCCTTTAAAACCTCTAAACCTATCTGTGAGCCAAAAAAGGTACAGCTTCAGAAGGCAAAAGAAATAAATCTCTTTGAAATGCTAATGGAGTGGAACATTTTCTGCTATTTCAAGAAATAATCTAGCCTTTTGGAAAAATTGTAAAGTGTTTGCTCTAATGAAGATATTTTAATTTATGACATGCAATTATAGTTCAGTGAAAACAATATTGCGCTGTCACAGCCTTGTTCCTTGTGCTGTGAAAATAGAAATGCCATTATGAGAGCCAAACTGCTGCTTTTAGGAACACACAATGTTTCACTAGCTTTGTCGAAGACGAACAAAGCACTGAGCTCTGTGTACGTATCTGAAAGGTACAGTATTCTTTTTACAGTGACACTTCAATTACTTTTCTTTAAGCATTTTTAAGGGGAAAAAAAGTGTTTAGCATGAGTTTGTCAGGAGCCTCGAGGAATTGGAATAGACAGTACAAGGCTTGGTATTGTACCAGCCGCCACGTGCGTGACTAAAAGCCTACCTAGGGCACCAGGCTAGGTCCGGTAACAGAGAAAAGACGTTATGCCCAAATATTGCTCGTCAAGCTAAAGTATGGATCTGGGAACATGGAAAAATAAAAAAAAAGGCTTCAAAAGGAAGATAAAACAATGCTGCTAAAATAGGCCTGATTATGTGGGTCACTAAGTACTGTGTATTTCCCCTGTAGCATTTCATAGTGGTTACTGTTGCCAGGGGAAGCTTGATCCTCTCATTATGTATGTTTGTCTTTCACATCAGAGCTCCTCTCTTTCTTTCCATGCCCCGGCACTGTAACAGAAATAAAAATAAGGAATGAACCCCCATTATTACCCAAATACCTACAAAGCAGAGGGAGTGACCCCGGCGGGTCGGCGGGTCAGCCCCCTCATCATTGATGCACTTGCTCCAGTGGACCCCTGCCTTTTGTCGCCGGGTCAAAGCCAAGACCTCTGCTGAGTGTCCTCAGTGAAGAATTAACAAGTGTGACAATTTGCGGTCCCTCCCCACCCCCCGCCGCCAGCCCCCAGTCCTGCCTGTGTGAATGCTGTAAATAGAGACATCTGGATGGAGGCCTTTCACTGCAGTAATTGAAAATGAACATGGATCAAGTTCTGGCCTGTTGTATTCATAAATCTTCAGGCTTAATTACATTAAAGGGAAATCTAGGGCCCGGCTCTATGGAAACGGCAGATCCTATCAGGCTCTTGGATCATGAATCTTTACGATAAGTGTTTTTCCTCTCTTCAGGACAGCCGGATGAGAAATTTCGATTGGGTCTTTCCAGCATCAGAAACCCAGCAAAGATCAATAATTGTGCTTTGCTTTTGACTTTTCCTTTGTACGGGATGCATTTCCACCAGCGGGGAGCTGAAGGACTCGGACGTGTGAGGCATCAGGCCGCCGTCGTACCGGGCATTTAGGGGATTGATCCCAGAGGGCCACACACCCTCCACGTGGAAATTCAGGAAGAGGGCAAATGTGTAGCTAGCTCAGTGTCCCGGTTTTCGCAGGCACAGAGCCCTTGGTTCTGCTTCCCAATGAAAGCTGGGGGACAATAAGCAAATGGGGTCCGCAGTTCTGCTTGCTCATCTCCACATTTTTCAAAATGAAAAGGGATTTTGAGTTCAGTGGAGGCTTTCTTCACGTCTGCCTTTCAAAAACTTAGCGGTTGTTGAAGGAACAAACTGATAGTCTGAAAAATCGATAAACAAACCAGCCAGTAGCAGGGCAAAAATTTTGGATTTCAAATGACACTTTCTAGTTGTTAAAAGCTGGTTGTTTCGCAAAAGCACTGACACTTTCGGCAGCATTTTCTGTCTCTGTAACAAGCTCTCATCACAGTTACAGACTCCACAGCGAGCTTCTACGTGATGCAGGTTTTCAATGCAGCAGAAGCTTTGATAAAAAGAACACTTCAAATGGAATAAAGATACACAAGAGCCAAGATATTTTTATGTGTGGGAAGGGTTTTCCTAAACCCTACCCAGAAAAAGTGCTGGTGTAGACAGAGCCCTTTAATTAAATTCTGCAGGAACGAATCTGATAGCATGTAAGTTGACTACTGTCTCCACAGCCACCAGACAATGCCAGACAATATAGCCAAGTAAAATTGAACCCTTCTGTTCATTGCAAGACCATTGGAAGAATATGGTACAACAAATACGGAAATCCTGTATCTTGGCCCTTATATGCATTCTGAATGGTACCATGTGATGTTTTTTTAGGATTTTACTTATGAGCATTTTAAAGCTAAAGAAATACTAAAATCCACCAGAAAAAGAATATTTTAACCAGCTCGAAAACTAGCACAAAAGCTCAAGACCTTTTGTAAAAAAAAGAAAGAGGGGAGGGGGGGAAACAAAACCACCCACCTACTTCCCAATTGCAATTTTGCTTCCGTGAAATTTCAGCCTGAATGAACTTCAACACCATGCTACAAATTTTTAGTTAATAATAGCAAGGAGAGTTCCATACAGAACCCCAAATTCGGTCCTCAGTCCCCATGGCTACAGGTTGCCCCGAACCACCCAGGTTTCTCCACCCCACTCCTCGCCAAGCAGGGAAGCTCTGCAGCAGTAAACAGCAGTCAGTAGCAAGCAGGTGCTCCAAAACAACAGCCTCTCCTGCCTTTCAGCGTAGGGGCACGTTGCAAGAAATAAAAGCTCCTGAAAAATACCTCCTGAACTGGAAACGAGAGTGACCCACCCTTTTTTACAAATCTTCATTTTGTTCCAGGACTTGTACAAACTGCTGTGGCAGAAAACTATCAATAATGTTGGCTCTGCAGGAGAAGAGCAGGGTTACTTACAGCCTTCAAAGAACCAGTGCTCCAGTAAAAAGTGTTCTTGCTGTCAGTATTTACCATCGTATTGACAGAAAGGGCTGGGTAATGACTCGGGGATTATTTATATGAAACCTGGAGCCAATGGCACTGTAAGTTATGGAAAAAGGACAAGCTCCCAAAGCAGCAGCCATGTGTCTGAAAGAGAAGGGACATGCTTTCTACCAGCGGGGCTCAGGGGCTGCAACAGAGATCCAGAACTACAGGCTTGCACCTGAGCTCATATGTACATCTCCCTACAAGGCAGAAGAGTGACAACAGTGCCAAATAATTCATATTACCATGAGGCCAGTCCTTCTCTCCGCAAGACTTTTGAATCTGACAGGTTTACTCCCATACCTTTTGTTACTTTCCAGCAATTCTCCTCTAGGATTCCAGATTTTATCTTTATCTTAATTGTAGGTTTAATTATTGAATCATTTAGGTGGAATCCATTTTATAGAAGTCTTTCTGTCATACATTTGAAGGGAACTCCAGATCCTGGGCCCCCTTTTACTACCACCAAAGAGGGACTACTCCAGCAGTAAAATTAGCAAAGGCGACAGAACTGAGCCCCGGGGGGTTTAACCACCCACATTGTTCATAGCATTTGGGAGATGCCAAAGTTGTTTTCAAATGTGATACGTCTTTCTCAGTTCTGAAACTTTCAAACTGTGCTGGTGATTGGGGTTAATTCTTATTACATGCCCATACCGCTTGCCTTATGTTGCTTGTCCTATTACAGCACCTGTTCCTCTTTCAAACTGAGCTTCCCCTCCTTCCTCTCTCCTGCTGGTACCCAGGCTCGTACCCTCTCCTCTACCCCCTTCCTCACTGAGTGGGTCAGAATTCAGCCCCTGCGCCGCACAGCGACTCCTCTGATGCTCCTCCTCTCCTCCTGGCCGTCAGGCAAGCCTGGGCAGTGGCACTGAAATACACTGTGGGATGCCCTGCTCCTTCAAATGCTTTGAAAGGAAAGTAAATCAGCAGCTTTACGTTCCTTTTTCCTGGCAAGGAGCATGCAAAAACAGCAATTTATTAAAAAATAAATAAATCAATTAAACAAGCATTATGGATTTAGTCCTGCTCATCATTCATCAGCGTCTATCTGGAGTCTTCCGGAGCTAGTTGGCTTCTATCAGGGTATTTTATTGTCCTTAAATTATTAAATGTACATTAGAAAGCAGCCATTGTGCATGTGTACTGCAGTATGTTGTACTCTTCCTTGCTGCCTGCGCTCATGCTGGCTGTGAGTTCATTAAAGAAAGTAAATTGATGTCTGCTTATTTTTTTTACTATACTTTGTGGCAATATGCTTACATGAACCAGGAGACATTCCTTCTGCACAATTTTATTTAAATTCTGCAGAGACTGTGTGCCCAACTTCCAGTGGTATCTTTGACAGTACCAGTTTGTGCTATCTGCAACCACAAAAACAATGCCTCAAACATTTCAAATCAGGTGGATTCTCCAGAAATAACCAATAGTAATACTTTATAAAGTCCGTTAACTTTACAACAGGCAACCGGTAAAGAAAATCCAATCATAACAGTAAAATTTGATATAACTTTTGTTTAATTCCGTTCTTTACCAATCCTAAATGTACAGCTGTTGATGAATCCCACCATGTATAATTCAAGTGAAGATCCATCATGAATATGATGGATACTAATGAAAAGCATCTGTTCAAACATGTTGTACAGATCCAGACAGCCAAAAGTCACCCTGGGAAGTGAGGATATGATCTCTCTAAGGAGCCCAATTCCCCCACACTCTCAGACCTCCCATATATTTGCTCACATCCCAATTGCCACATATATCTAGTTTCTCCTTCTACCCACATAGGCAACTACTTTGAAGGAGGCAATTATTAGGGCTCTAAGGGGACAGCAGTAGCTCCTTTGCTCAAGCTTAAGCCAATGTTTTGCCCAGAACAGTTTCTGCACAACTTTTTCATGCAGGAACTGTATCATTTGAGACACCAAAATACTTGGGATGAAAATGCCACCCCTTGTGCAGTGGGCGAGCACCAGGCCCTACTAGCAAAAGTCTTCATAGGGAACACCAAACTACACCCTAATTTCACGGGGACCCCCTGTAAAAACCTTTATGAATACTGACGCATAAGCCATATAGCATAAAAGACAGTTACTGGGGCATTTTCCTTTCCCAAGGTAAGATGTCTACCTGAGGTAGTTACTTCAGCAATACCTGAAGCCATTCATGTCCTGCACTGACCAAGGAGTCGCCGCCATTCCTAGGATGCCTGAGCCTGCCTGCCCCATGGCAGAGAGACATCAGGAAGAAAATATTACAATAGCTGCTGAGAGACAGGCAGGGGTATCTCCATTTTGACAAAATAAAATAAAAAAGGCTCCAAACACCATAAAACTTACACAGACTTTCCAGTATTTTGCCAGCTGTATGAGTTAGGAAGTGATTACAAGCATCTTCATGTTTGACACTATTTCTTACTTATATTTCTTCTCCTTTTGGCTCTACAGACTCTACAGTCTGGCATACCAGGCATAAAGGTAAAGATTCTTTATGATGCAGTTGTGTTGTGTCTTTACCATCAAACAAATTGAATATATCTGTTGCAAGCGCAGAAACCTGGGAAGACAAGTGAAAGACAACGCGTTTAATTTCCCCATGACTGCACTGCCTGAATTTTATATACATGTAAATGGAATATATAAATATATATAGTCCAAGTAAACTTGAAGTTTCAGTAAAACTTACTATGCCCAAAAACCAGAGCCCTCTTCCATCACATGGAGGCCTCACAGCGTCTCTGCATACGCTGAAAAGATCCAGTGACAGCTGGCGAGGTCATTGTAAATGAGGGAAAGAGAGAGTCTTGTCTCCATTACCAAACGGCAGCAACTAATCACTGTCACATCATGATGTGGTTCTGGACTGTCCACAGGTTTATTGTGGCCATTAACATATTCAAATATTCTACTTGAGGAGGAAAAAAAAGTCTGGGGCCCAGTCTGGATCCTTAGGTCTTCTGCAGTCATTTTAACCGCTACAAAGTCATCATAAAACATCACCAAATCAGATCACATATATATGAGGCAAATACAGTGAGGCAAATTAGAGCCTTAATATAGAGAGTATTACTGTCTACACCCCTCATGCACGATCTTTTATCCTGCAAGCAATGCAAAGTAGCTTTTGCAGCCTGCACTGGAAGTCAAGCCCTTTGGTATTTACTGCACAGTCAGGGGAACTCATCAGGGAGCAACTGGGGCTTTGCAAGCTCACACACCACTTCACCCCACAGCAACCTGTTCATGCCACCGTGCTTTCAGGCCAATAGTACTTTATGGCCACCTCGCTATAGTGCAAATAATTACACTGAAGCAGAGAAAGGGTAAAACAGACTGCAGGAAGGAGGGACAGGAATTGCCTTTTTCCTCCCATTTTGGAGTTAATGCTCTTTGTCGTGTATTTACATTGTCTTAACAATACGAGGTTGATTCCCACACTGATTTTCTTATGGGCTGTCAATGCTGTTGAAAATTATACATAGGCGATGAATAGTTTCTCCAGCTACCACAGATTATTTTAAGTGAGTCTCATGAATTCAAAAAAGCGTTAACTTAGAGTCATCCATTCTTTTGGTTGGTTTGGGTTTTTTTGCCTCAAGGAAATGAACCGCATGAATGTGAGACAAAACAATATTATATTGGGCATATGCCTACACTGCGTGAGGCTGACGCTTTTCACGCACTGCATGTAGCCACCACCGTACCTAGAATAAAATAATATATACTAACCAAATAGACAGCAGGACATCCCATGAGTGAACATTACACAAATCCTTATACACAGAAAAGTTCCTAACACTGTGTAATCAGCGCTCTGTGGTGGTCAGACACAGTGGGAAGTCCCTGCATCTTTGCAGTTCATGGCAAAACCTGGTTTATCCTCAAGGGCAATTTAGGGAAGGAGGGAGGTTAAGACACAAGACTGAGTTTCAGAAACTCTAACTTAAAATTGCCGTGGGCAGGGCACTCTGTGTGACCTTTGGAGATGACATCAGGTTTGCCTGATAACATGACTGTATTCTGTGTGGATGCACCCCCAAGCTAGCGCCAACCACCGAGCTCAGGTATTCCAAGGTGGGCAGGAGGGGCAGCCTGGAAATCAGCACACGGTAACCTCCTAAGTGGTTTTTTTCAGCCTCCCCAGCACTCTGTACTGCTACAACAACACTAGCAGGACCTAAACCACCTAATGTACATCCAGGTGATATAAGTTCTCATGACCTTCACAAGAACTTTCGAGGCACCGAGGCCATCTACCCAAGGAACCGAACCTGAGTGCCTCAGTTTGCCCTCCCAGCATCTCCATAGCTGAAGAAGCCATGGTCCTGACTCTAGACCTCAGACCTGTATCTGACCTGTCTAAAACTGGCTTGGTAATGCACCTCCGACTGGAAACTAGGAAAAAAAATACTACTCTAGGTGCCTGTCTAGTTTATAATGACTTTAGAAGCTCAGTGTCACTGTGTGTTTTTATGGTATCTAATTCTGTAAAGATGCGGTCTCAGATGAGCTTCCTAGGTGATGGTCTAGCAATTGCTAAAATAATGATCTTTTGTAATAACCAAAGTAGTTATCTCATGGACAAATGCAGCCCCTTATGCTCTTCTTAAATTGATGTCATAGAAAAGTATTCAGCATAGAAGAAATTGACAGGAAAATATCAATGAAAATCTGAGCAATACCCTTTTTCTTCTAAACCGAGCAAGTCAAAGAAATAGATGAAAATAATTTATCAGTGTGTGAACGCAAACTCTCATGCATGATATGGAGTGTATTGCGGACACTTAACGCATCTGCCACTCTATAGCTGCATTTTATTTAGCGCTGTGGAAGTACAAATGCTTCCCCACTAGTGGAACCACATAGTTTCCAAAAGCTGTCTTCCATTGAGAGGACAATTGTTTTCTATAGAGATGAGAAACAAATACCCATGACCCACGTCACCTTGCCCCAGCAGGCTTTTGCTGCGGCTTCCTCTGTGCAAATACAACAAAGTCTGGCAGCAGTCAATCCTGCCAGCCCACACTGAGCCACCACAGAGTGCGTAGCTATTTACCCTTCCTATTAATCTGTCAGTGTTCTAGTCAAACACGTGAAACAATATGGTGTGTGCATATCTCGACTGGTCATTGCTAAGTTACTGAGGAGCAACATGAATGAGTGGAAAACCATGCAACAAACTATAACGCTAGATTTTTAAGGTATGGAATATTGGAGTTCTCAATTGTCAGCGTGTAGGAAGCAGCCATGGTGTTCGTAGCATGGTGACAATAATGCGAAAGGCAGAAACTACAGCCAGTCTGCCTCTTTCAGCGTACAATAAACGGGCCCTGTTTGTTTTGCTCAGATGCAGATTTAATCCCGACTCTTTTATAGGCTCCCTGCTCAGCGCAGTCAGGAAACAATTGGGAAACTTGGGATCCTGTCCTTCAGTTTACTCCACACAACCAGACTGCTGCCACGGTGCGGAAACCAATGACTGCAGTTACCAGGGATGTGGCAGGGCTACATTGTGAAGCATTTGGAAGTTGAAATACTGTTTACTTAGAAAACCTGCTAGAGAAACACGGTTGAATCCAAAAGCTGTATAGCGGATAACTCCATAGCGTCCACTCCAGCACTCCTTACTCACATAAATTCAGCTCAGCGGTAGCAATTCTTGCCCAGGAGAGCACCTTTAACAACAAGTCGGTACACGCTGTCAGGCTGCTGAGCCAAGCACGCTGCTTGCCCTTCTCAAAGTAACCATCTTATTTGATGATGCTTCAAGGCTCTGTCAGAGCTGAAAATTCACACTGCCTGCTACCTCTTTAATCCGTTTCCTTGCCATGAACAAAAGGAAGAGTGTGCGTATGAGAAAGCAGAAATAGAGGATATAGGTCAAAGGGTATATTCTGAGCGTCAGGAAGACTTTATCTCAATCAGAATAGTCTTTCCACAGTCAGCAAACTCCCCAGAGCCAACAAGAACTGCAAAAAAGCATGACTACAGACATTACAAAACTAAATGACAAAGTCCTAATAACAGTATTTAGTCATTTTCAAAAAGCTTGACCCGCTCTTTGCTTTGTGGTTAAGAAAGTTCTACTTCGGCACCGTTGGAAAAGAAGGTAAATTTTGCTTATGTGCCTAAGCATGTATATAAATATACACGTCCAAAGGTATTTGTATATATAAACCAAATTATGCCAAGCAATTCATAATGAATGAAGGCAAATTAGGGATTCCCTGCTGCAACAACTTCCATGCATTGCTTTATACTTCTAACTAGTCCCATCAACTTCAGTAATACTATTTATATATGAAAGTATACAGATGGATAATCCTGAAAGGTTTTGGCCTCAAGATCTCACACTTGATTGGTATTAACAGAACTACACAAGGCTCTAAAGAATTCCTGGATCAGGTTGCAAACTAGTGATTTACAAAGTGATAAATTGCAATAATTAATTATGTTGTAATTGTCCTAGCCAATACCCATTTGAATATGAGGTTCATTGTCTGATCAACTTCAAGTTGACCAAAATAGGACATAGTATACATCTCTTTGGACTTCTGAAAGATGAATGGTCCAGAGATGTCCAAAAAAGTGTCTGGAACAGATCCAAAGGCAAAGAAAATATCTTAATCTCAGTCCATGCTCAAGGAACAACTAGCGAAGCATACAGAAAGCAGATCTACCCCACACAATCAAGCCATCAGTCTCAAGTACTTACAGGCAAAATATCACCCATCTAGTAAATCACTGTTGGTCATGCTGAACTGATTTAACCTCATTATCACAAAGGACAGGTAAGCACATCAGCATTTCAAGAGGCATCGGAGAACCACAGTTTCACTGGTAACATAATTAAGGTGCTAAAATCCATAATTAAGGTGCTAAAATCCATGGCATTGCTGTTTCTTTAAACTTGCAAGGAAATGCCACTTACTCACAACCCTGTTCTGGTAAAGCCCACACGGAATGGGAACAGCAAGAGCTCCCCTGCCCCATCTGACACTGCGTGCTAAGCTCCAGGAGTGATGGTGTTAGCACCAGCGCACCCAGTCAGAATCAGGTTTTCACAAAATATCCCAGGGCTTGTCCCAAACAAAAGATGTTGGTTATGCTTTAGCCAAAGATAGCAGATTGCTGTTTAACTCAGTGTAATTAACGCTGTTGCCGATTCTAAGATAAACATATCTAACTTATAACAGGAGAGGAACACATACATGTGCATTTGGTTGAAATTCCTAGATGCGATACGCTTACTGTGGCAATTAGACTTGCTGAAAGTGGTAAAAAATCACAGAATCAGAGTAGCAAGGCCCTGCTCAGCAATTTCACTGAAATTTTAAGTGAGCCAAAGCCTGCCAGGGTCAACAGAAAGATTCAAACTTTGTTTCAACTCTATAGTTCAGGTCTATCTACGGAGTTAAAAAAAACCCCAAACATTTATTCCAGTCATATTGATACAAGAGATAACTATTAGAAAAGCAAGAATTTTGCACTAAGAACCAATGTTTTGAACTGTAGTACCTTGAACTGTAGCTTTAATAGGACAAGCCATACCCCTACAAGGTTAAACTGCAGTACCAGAGTTTTCATACTAAATTCTTCTTGTGCAAGTACCTTCAGAGTGCTTAGATAAAACTGGAAAGCTCCAACTCACCTCAAAAAAAAAAAAAAACAACTCCCTTTTTAATAAAACATATTCAAGTTTTTGGGGGAACAGAGAAGATGGTTTCATTTGTTAAGAACAAAGTAGATCATATTGTTCAGTTCCTCCTTCATTGTAGTGGCTCCCAACTCATTCCAGTTTGCAGGGAAGTTGCACAGAGGAGCTGCAGATCTCAGGCTAACGATCTTAAACTACTAAGCATTAGTTTACTTTTGGTGGATCCCTCAGAAATGCAACTCTCTTTCAAGTGATCCGAAAGCCTGCTTGCTTTATTTATTTGTGTACCAGTTAAAAAAGTCATGCCTCAGTCCAGAGTCTCCCAAATGAATCAAGATGTGATAGTTGCAAGCACTGAGAACTGTCATACAAGAGATGCGTGACTGTGCTCTGATTTCCCCGCCTTCGGTTAATGCCCTAGCCACAATACCAGACCACTTTCCAAGTGAAACATGCAGCAGTCTTCTCTGGTCCAAATATACCAAATTTCCATAAATCAACAAAGTTGCATGCATAATTATATTGATAATTGAAAAGAGGTAGGATGAAGTTTGGGGGCAATTGAGAAGTCTTTTTTTTCTTTTTTTTTTAAAACAAAGTTCTTAGCAACAGAACTAATCCAGACAAGGAATGTTGGGGGTTTTTTATAATCTACCAAAGTAAAACAGGTTTTGGTAAATTTAAGACTGCAGAGTAAATAAAAAAATAAAAAAAAAAAACAAAACATACAAAGAGAAACGTGAAGTCTTAAGGAATTGCATCCAAAAGGAAAAACTGGGAACAGAAAAGGGGAAAGGCCCAAGGATCTAGAGAATCATAATAAGTTATATTACTTTTTTCAAATGGCAAGAAATTCTGCTTCATACAACATTTTAATTTGATGAAATAATGAACAACTTTGGCTGTTCTAGGGGGAGAAAAGATTTCTCCTTAGGCAGAGCTCTCCTGGATGCTAATGAGCACCTTTGTCACAGGTTTTGAAAGTAAATACCTGCCCTTTCAGAAATGAAGAGCAGTGTTTACCCCAAGAAGTTTTTGGGGCCTTACTCAGAACACACTTACTGGAATGAGAAACCCTGGGATGCAGAAATGTCTTCTTCACCGGCCTGAAGTTGGTGAAGTCAAGGAGCATTTTTATAGGTTCCCATAATCGTATTTTGTTACTTTATTTCAACACAAGAGGAAGAGAAATGGTTTTTTTACAGTCTGATCACATTTAACTAGTTTCTAGTACCTAGGCAAGAAAGTCTAGACAGTAACACCAGCCCCCCTTGGGCTGGGTGGTATAAACAAGGATGCTCCTCCATCTTCAGCGCAGGCTTTTGCTTCGCAGACCGTGGGGATTTGGTGGCCATCTCGGAGACACGCTTCAGAAGGAATAATAGAGTCTTAGCTCCTGCCACATCGTCACAGAGCAGCACCGATACCCTGCCGGATTACTAGGCTGATCTTTCCATTTCTCTTTTCATCTCCTTTCTCTGTCTCCCAAGCTCAGCATCCTCTAAATGCTGGCATTTGTATTCAGTAATATTTCTGGGGCTTTTCTAAACTCCATACTCTCAGATGAGTTAAAAAAACCCCCACCATTGTGCACAATTGTGACATGCAGCGTAACTTGAAAACAATGTCTCGCTCCTCTATTTATATATATTTTTTGTGTGTGTCCTTTACAGCTCCCTCTTTGCAAACCACAGGTGTTTGCGGGCATAGTGCTCCCGATGCTGTAGAAAAGAGTTTATTGTGAGGAGCCTTTTCTTTCCCACTTGTCCTAAACCTGTTCGCAAAGTGCTACATGCGTTCTACCGATCACCATAAAAATCAAGGAACAAGAAGTCCTCTGTAAGCCTGCCCAGCAGCGCCACTATGACATTGGTTGCGACAGCTTTGTGACCCTGCATTGTTTTCCATTCATTCACAAGCCTTTTTCTTTGCTTTCCTTTTTTTCCCCCCCCCTCTACTCTCTCTGAAAGAAAAGGGAAGGGTGAAGGCTTTATAGGCATTTTTATCTACTGTAAAAAAAAAAAAAAAAGTGTGTGACAGCTACTTTGGAGAACACTGCCTGGAGTTACAGTAGTTATAGTTTCAAAAACCACCTGCAAACAAGTGCAGATACCATAGCAAACTGCCCGTAGGATTTTTTTTCTTTTTCCTTACAGGCTGCTTCTTTTTCTTTCTTTCTTTAAGTTCCCCCTTGCCATTCGAAGCCTGAAGTCGGTAATGAATTTATGTGACAGCTATGAAGCTAGTATTAAAATTGTGAATAGCGGCTAGCGGTGCTCAAGCCCTCGGCGTTAGCATCTTCGCACAGCGCTGAAAACAAGGCTGAGGCTGGGGAACGGGGCGGGAGGCAGGGGGACAGCCAGGCCCATGCTCCGGGTTTTCTCTCTTATTTATCTGTACACAAGCATCTGGGGAGTGAACTGGGGGAAGCACACGATGGAAAGAGCAAAATGGAAACACGAGTGCTCCTTCTTGTGCTTCTGCCAGGGCATGCTTACGGAGAAGGGGGGAGAAACGAGTAGAAGGAGAGACTGGGGACTTCTTTGGCTGCTTGTCGGTCGGAGCAGGGCACGCAGTCAGTCAGGAGGGGAAGTAACAGGGACGGGGAGTGAAAGGCATCAGCTTTTGCGGTCACTTCAACGTGTTTGAGCAGACTGAAGGAGTTGTGGCCACAGGCAGGTATAGGAGAGGACAGACAGGACAGCAAACGGGGGTGAGAGGGTGGAGGGTGTCTAAAGCTCTCCCCCCAAGGCAGGTGGGGGCAAATTTGTCACCCCCCCCAGTATATTTTTTACACACGTGCACACAATTAGAAGGCCAAGGGGACAGGACGGGGAGGAAGGGAGAGGTGCACAATGAGGGGGTGAAGGGTGCCCCATC
>VYZM01017408.1:541087-566871 GCA_013398915.1 Dromas ardeola | reverse complement strand
ATAAAACAAACGCGGTGTTTGTAGCCAGCGGGGAGGGGGGGAGTTCCGGGAACGTCTTTCCTTGCGCCTGGAAGTCGGCGTTTTGCTGCACGCGCGGAATTTTAGGGATGCATGAGTGAGCCTGGCACAATGGACATCCCGGGGTGGGGGGGAAAGGGCAGCGGAGGGGTCCCCGCAAAACCAGCCCCATCGCCCGGAGTCACCAAAGGAAAAGGCGGCACAGTGCTCTCACATTCCGCCCCCCCTCCCCTCCCGGCAAGAAAATTCCGTGTGGAAGAAGAAGCTGAAATAGCGCAAGGATGTTGCCCGGGCATTTTAATGCCACCACAAAATCCCTGCGTTTCCATAAGCCGAATGCAAGGAGGAGAAAAAAAGCAGAAACCCTCAGATGTTGTATAGCAATGAATGCAAATAAGGTGCTGAGTCTGTGCGTGCGATCCAAAACTGATTTTTGGATGATTTTGAATACGTTTGAAATTAAATATCATCCACTCGATAGGCAGATAAATTATAGCTCCCTGGATTCCAGGATGAGCAGTACCAAAGCGCTTAACCAATCCCTCAGAAACTGTCAGAGGAGACAAAAAGTGCCCAGTGCGGAGTACCCTCGATTTTGGCATGTGCAGAAGGATGGGGCTACCTCCTGCTCCTCACCGCAACCGGGTGCACCCCTGCACCGACCTCGGGAGCACCCCCATACCAGCTGCATGAGCACACTGTTCTGTGCAATATGTGATTTCACTGACTTGGGGGGGGAGGTTATACATACATAGAGTTTTAAGTACATATATATATTCATGTTTGCACATACACACTCCCACACACATCATCCTCTCAAGAGACCTTGCATATGCCTTATCCCATATAGAATCATAGAATGGTTTAGGTTGGAAGGGACCTTAAAGACCATCTAGTTCCCAGCCCCCTGCCATGGGCAGGGACACCTCCCACTAGACCAGGTTGCTCAAAGCCCCATCCAGCCTGGTCTTGAACACTTCCAGGGATGGGGCATCTACAACTTCTCTGGACAACCTGTTCCAGTGTCTCACCATCCTCAGAGTAAAGAATTTCTTCCTAATATCTCATCTAAATCTACCCTCTTCGAGTTTGAAGCCATTACGCCTCATCCTATCACTACATGCCTTTGTAAAAAGTCCCTCCCCAGCTTTCTTGTAGGCCCCCTTCAGGTACTGGAAGGCCACTATAAGGTCTCCCCGGAGCCTTCTCTTCTCCAGGCTGAACAATCCCACCTCTCTCAGCCTGTCTTCATAGCAGAGGTGCTCCAGCCCTTTGATCATCTTCGTGGCCCTCCTCTGGACCTGCTCCAACAGATCCATGATCTCGTGCTGAGGACTCCAGGGCCTGCTTTTCTCTGTGTGTTACAGCTGCAGTACTGCCAGCCCAAATGCTCACAGCCATCATGTTTGGGCATTTGATTACAAACATCACCTGTGAATCAGATTGTCCCAAAAGCAGGCTGATATTCTTCTCCCTTTGGAGTCAATGAAGGTCCATATGGAGTTGCCCTTCTAAGTCAACATCACCAGGATCTTGGGAAGTGTCACACCCTGCTGCCCAATAAACAAATGAACAAAACCCCTTGGCAAATCTTGCTGGTCTGCTGAGTTTCTCATTAGCAAATGTTTTGAACTTTTCTAACCCCAAATAGAAGTTCCAGGCAAGGACGAGGCGTGTACAAACAGGAGTGCATGAGAAGCCAAGTTAAACTCTCACCCTGCAGAGTTTTCCTCTTTACACATCACTCATCAGGGAGCAGATTCCTAGGATGAAAAGCTACCAGCAACATTCACAACAAACAACAGTATTTGGATACTGTTATGCATTGCAAAGCTATAACTGAGGAGAGCCAAGCAACTATTTCCAGTTTTAGAAATAACTCCTGTTACACGGAGTCCCGTGGCATACACACAGAGAGGCTGCAAGTTAACAGATGACATGGCCCCTGTTCCAGGATCACCATAAGTCAAATAGGGTAGCACTTAACTCATCCTTCTAAGGTGAAATAAGGGCTACTAACTGAATGCTCATAAAGCTCTAAAGCTATGAAATGTTTTCATTAAATTATCTGTGTGAAAATGGCATCTTACTGTACCGGCAAATGGAGCTTGTTAAAGCACCACAGAAATTTTTTGCAAGCTGTTAAATTAAAACATCCAGTGCATACGACCCATCAAGATGAAGAAAGGTGCTTTCTTGTTAGTCTGTAATCACTGTTGAAGCACTTTGTCACATGATACCACACTCACATCTTGGAAATGTTAATGGAGTTTTCTATTGACATGCCGAACACAAGCAGTACATGCTTTTAGGTGTCACAGCTAATAGTCCTCAGTGCTTGCATGAATCAATAAGGAGAAATCAGACTTAAAGATGGATATTTTGTTGCCCAGAATATTATTATTCTTTTACCTATCATCAGCTCAGAGCAATCCACACAGAAGGAATATGGTATATTTGCATTCTGGATTTACCTTGCACATTTAAAGAGTATTTTTCTAAGCCAACAAAAGGTTACTGCATCAATTACAAGGTAAATGTGGAAGAAACAGCAAGAATCACTTCTAGGAAAACTAAAATCAATAGGTGGATAACTAACACTGAGAAACAAAGGTAAAGCGCACATCTCATGACAATGTGTAAAGTACAACTTCTGCAATCTCCTTTACCAACTTGTTGAGGAAGTGGTTTGTGTCTCCAGTGCTAGCTTGTTTTCCTGCTTTTTCCAGAAAGAATATTTTAATGAAGTCACTGCTTACCATTCAAGATGCAAAGCATCAGGACAAGAAAGCTAAAGAAACATCCTGATTTATACAAACAATGGGCTTCCGTTATTTCTTCGCTGCCTTATGCACAGATTCACGAAGGCATCTAGAAGACTCCATCCACTAGGACGTGATACCCTGCATGCCTTTTCCAGTCTGAGCCTTGGAAGTCTAAACATCAAGACCTACCCTGCACAAGGGGAGCAAAGTTAACATTTTTGTGCACTTGAGAAAATGAGCCATTCAGGTCAATGAATACGCCTACAGGATATGTTGTTAGCTAGAGTTCCTCACACTTTTTTACTGCACAGGCTGTGTTGATAAGGTGCATTTGAATTTACACAAGACATCTAACTTAGCGAACCGTGGCACCTTGAGGAAAACCAGCATTGTGTGGAATGAACATGACATGCATTAGATAACATAAACACTGGTTTGTGGGCTCATTTCTCAAACCAGAGTTGTTAGTGGCGAGATGCTTTGTCAAAGCAATGAAAGAGAGACTTCCTCTCTTTCAACTGAGGGAACTGTGCAGTTTGGAAATGTTTGGACCAATCATGAAAGGACTGTGTGCAGGAGACAGGACTGGGAATTTTCTTACACCCATTTTGCAGTCAGAGGCTGCGTACAAGCGCTGAGCTTTCTTGCATGGAATAAAGCCTGAGATGAACAATGTATTTTGGCCAACACAAGCACGCTATCCGTTTGAGAATTTTCATATAATACTGATTTTCTTTACTCATTCAGCCACCTTTGTCCAGGCTGTTATTTCCATTTGGAAACGAAGGGGAACACTACCAGGATCCAGCCAGCTCACCCCTGCAAGATCCCCAGAAATCCACTAGCAAAATTGTGTCATTATTCCTATTTAAGTAAACCTGTCTAAGGAAAATAGCATTAGCCTGACTGACCATGTTTCAATATTTACGTGAATTAACTACGAAGTAGAAAACTACAGAAAAACTAACAGAACCGGGGCAATGGATACAGAACAGTGATCTTGGAAATCGTGTTTTCTATAACAGTTGTGAAGATTAAAGGTCTGCTCAGATCTGTATTGTACATTAAAACATTCAAGGCTGGGGAATGGGGAGGGCTGCAGAATGGCTCTGCAGACTCCAGTCCCCTGCCTGCAGCATGGAGAGACTGAACCTCAAAGGGGCAAATAGGAGAGAGCACCTAAATCAAGCTCTGCTAGAGGGTGGTCCAAAATAAGAGCATATCTTTCCACATTACCTAGAGCAGCAGCCTAAGGACACTAATCTCCAGTACTAACAGTCAGAATTTAAGTATACCCAAAGTATTTTAAAAAGCCCATGACAATATTCTTGACCTAACATTATGGCTCCCAGGCAGCCGTATACAGCAGCAAATACACTGAATAAGACCCACACTGATGCTGGCAAGTGACTAGTGTTGACAAAAACCACTTTTAATACATTAGACAAGGAGCTCGGATACTACGTTCAAATATTTTTGATACAACATGCCATGACCCTTAAGACGCTCTGCTTAGTGTATATGTCTTGTACTCAAAAGTCTTATTTTCTTCTCAGACACTACTAACCATGTTTCTGGCAGTAACAGCAATTTCTAGGCTCTCTGTGCCAAACTAGAAATGCATCCAGCTTTCTGCAAGTCATGCAAGCCTCTCACCATGTCAAAGGACATCTGAGGTGCCGGTACCACTTTTACCCTGAGAACAACCTAGAAGAGTAATAGTAGCTAGAAAATAACAAGAGGGATATTTAAAATAAAAGTTTAGCAACACAGTCGAATGTTAAAAAGGCATTCAGACTTGTGGTTTCAAAACAGCAAACCTGCTTCCTTGTGCAGCTGAGATGTTAATGACAACCGAGAGGTACAGCAATAATGGGAACAGAGAAGTTTACATTTAGCGAAGAGGTTAATTACGGAGAAGAGGAAAAATCAGGATTTTTTTTTTAATAGCAAAGCTACAGCTCTGTCCCTTGTAAACCACACTATTTCTCCTAAGCTTTGAACACAAAAGTAAGTCCGGATCCAGCTGGAGGGGCCAGGCATGCCACCGGGAACCCCCAGAGCTGCCAGGTAGGGGATGGGCGCTCCCAAAGAGACGAGGCCGTATGTGCAGACTGAAAATGGTACCTCCTTTATGACACTGCACCCAGGGCCCACGGAGTGCTGCTTCCCTTAAACGTACTTAACATTTAGCATGGACGTTAGCTCCAAAAATCCAGAGACCTTTTTTTTTTTTGATTAAACAATTCAAAGTGAAATAATCCCTTTAAATTTTCTTGTCGCGACATTGAACAATTTTAATAAACGCAAAATGTTTGCACGGGATAACTTTGATTTTGTAGAACTTGACCATTTGCTTGGGAAACCATCTTGTCAGAAAGTTCCTGTTGGTCTCATAACCAGTTTGCTAACTCACTGCTTCAACCATGAGGCATCACAGGATTCATCTGGATCAAAGCTGGAAGGGACCTTTTAAGATCACCTGGTACAACCCCATGCTTGAGCAGGGTCCACAGGGGCAGGTTGCTCAGGACTGTGGCTGGTCAGGTTTTGGGTATCTTCAGAGACAGAGGCTCCACAGCCTCTCTGGGCAGCCCCCGCAACAACAACAAAGTGCTTTCTTGCGTTCAGACAGAATTTCATGTGTTTCAGTTTGTACCTGTTGCCTCTTGTCCTGCCACCAGGATCAGCAGGATATCCTGCTGATAGCACCAGCTGTCAAACAGGAATTATCACATACTTCCTTCCGGAAATGTATAGACTTGCTCAAATTTATAAGGAGTTTTGCTGTTTATGCTAAATTAGTACTGAGGGCCTCATTTAACACTGTCTCCCTTGAGTACCATTATCAGACAATCTCTGAAAAGATGGACAACTTCCGGTCCAAACAAGTTTGTATTACTTAAGCCAGAATACCTTAATAAAGAACAAATACTGAAAGGATAAACAAAAACAGATGGAGGTAACAATAGTAAGATTTCTTAGTTGCACAGGCCAGCTGTATGCCGGCTGTCATGCATATGAATTATTTTAATGATCATTTGCTCTCAGATAGCACTTCAACAAAGAAAAGGGGGGAGCAGACCTGGAAAAAGAAGCAGCAGCAGAAAAAGTGTAACTGGGGACAGACAAACCATTTGACACAACTTGGTGTAGCCTCTGCTCAGACTGGAGCCACGAGCCTGCAAAGATGGGATGACATGAAACCCTTTCAAATTCAGAAATCTGTCCACCCAGGTAAATAAAAATATTTGGACTGAGTTTAGTGATGAGGACAAATGTCTTTGAAAGACGTTGAGCCAGATAATTAGGTGGTAATGAATGCGGAGCTGCACTTTGGCATTCCACTCCAGCACACCGGGGGCGAGTGCGGGCGGGATGCGGAGCTGGGCCTCCACCGCTCCTGCCACGCATCACTGAGGCTGTACGCTGCGCGGTCTCGAGTTGATTATCGCTGCTTTCCAAGTGGTTGTCAAAACATGTAAACTGCCAGCAGGAGACACACTTTTAATAAAACTGCCTAGTCTCCAGTGGTATTTTGCAGTTATGAAAACAACATCCTTTCATATAACATGCTCATGTGAGCAAGAGAGCGTGTAAAGCGCTGCAGCAGCGTTCCCAGAGAAGAGCATTTTCATTACAAGTAGGCAAATTGGATGTTTATGTAGACTAACGTTCTCCGTGCTGTCTGTTACATGACAATGAGATGATTTATTGTGAACCGACAAATACACTATATTTGCAATGTAAGTAACCTGAAGTTTCATACTGTCAGTCAGTCCCTCGATTGTTTCAGTGCCTGTGTTTTAACTCATCGTTTTGGGTGAGAACAGACAAGCCCAATTCCGTATTGCTTGTTTGTGTGTGTGTCCACGCATGTGTGTGTGAGAACAGATGAGGAGTGCAACACTAAGGTTTTAGATGCATCAAAACACCCTTAACACTCACTACGTCCCAGCACTCTGAGGATTCATTCGATAGTGTCTCCTGTCTTTCTGTAAGAGAAGAGAGGTGGAGATGGAGCCCAGCTGGTCCACAATGCCTGTGAAAGTAATCTCTGGATTGTAGAGGTAGGGGTAGAGTGGATACAAGCATGTCTTGTACATCCTATGTCCCATTTCAAAACCAAACAAAGCATTTAAAAAATGCAAATTTCAGTAATTTCTCTGAGATTTAGGGCCCTACGTTTCTAAGCTGCTTTAAAAATCTTACCCTCTGAGGGGGAGAGGGGAACAAGGATTAAAGGGATGCTACGGGTGCAACGGACATGAGAAGAGGATGAGGGCTGCCTCCTTCTAAGCAAACATCAAGTACCACCGGTCCTCCATTTGCAGAGAAGGAATATAAATGCAGGTGAGTACAGAGGTGAAATTACAATTAGAGGTCTAAATTTTGACGCAGGGAGCTCTTTTTTGAAGTCCCTTGAATCACAGAGCTTCATTTCAAGAGCTTGGCACAGGGAGTGAGGGTTGTAGTGATGTAGTGCATACACTCATTTCACCATGGGAGAAGAGCAAAACCAGGATAGCAAACAAACACTGACCTTTACCAATAAACAGCTCTTTTTCCCTTTATGATACATTTTGTTAAAAGCATCTTCTATACAGCTAAATACATAGGTGTTATCGTGTTACTGCAGTCTATTAGCATGCCTTGGGGTTTTTTTGTGTTCTGCCTCCTACAGTCACAGAGTCAATAACAGTGCCAATGCTTCATTAACTAATCTTCATTTTTTTTTAATTCTCCAATAAATTACCTTATTTGAAAACAGGCTTTCTATTGCATTGATCAATACTAGTGGGAAAAATAACGGTAGCCTTTTCAAGAAAGACAAAGTAAAAATTGAAAACATGACTCCACACAGTGCATCTTTCACAAATAGAAGTCAATTAATATATTTGCATTTGCAGGTTTTGTCTTTTGGCCCACTTTATCTAGGGTTTAATTTCAGACAGAATCTTTGCCTCTTCTATTGACTTGTTTTTCCTACCACTTCACTCTTCCTTTGTACATCATTCTTTTTTGAAGTTTTTTCCACCTATCCTTTGTCTGCTCATTGTATGGGCTTTTTTCCTTCCCTGCATTGTTACAAATGTCATAGAACTAGCAAAAGCCCATTTAATTTTTCTTTGCTATAGGAGAGATTTAAAATCATGTAGACAAATAAGCTGACAGCAAGGGAACTCTTTATTTAAAGGGGAAGGTTTCCTCTACAGCAGCACTGCCAAAAAGGAACACAAAAAAGGGAAGATTCATAATTTTCCATATCTCCTCTTTTGTTCTTAGTACCAGAAATAAACTTTCTCAATCTCTGTTGCCAAAGAGGGCAAGGACTACCTTCTCTTTGCATCTCAGAATCAAAGATCAAAACAAAACTGGCAACAGGTATACCTACACTTGACTTCATAAACAGTTGCTTTGTATTTAAATTTAAGCACTGTAGGCTTCTTCTGCCTTTTTTTCTGCCCACAATGGTGCCTTGAGCAACTTTCTGTCAGAGTGCCCTATGATTAATATCCCATCACAAGCAGACTAAGGTAAGTACTGTGCTTGATGCCTCTGCTGATGGAAATGTTTGTAAACATGGCGGAGAAAAAAAAAATCACATTATGTTGCCATGAGTAGTTAGAGAGCTGGAAAGCCGAATGCAGAAACAGCCAGGAGCCAGGCGGGCACCCATAGCAATGGTTTCCTCTCTTTGCTCAGACAGCAGGAAAAAAAGACTGAAGATATTTTTCAGCGCTTTCCTTCATGGAAAAATATAAATGTTAATCAGGAGGCTGATAGACAAATCAATAGACAACATCTATCAGAGCCCTAGTTAATACACATAACCCACTAATTCTCTCTTCATAAGAGATGCTCCTTACCACATTGTATGGGGAATCATGCAGCAAGAAGATTCAATAGGTATTTTCAATCTTCTTTCAATCAGAAGGAGCTCTGATTTAACCTCTACCTTTCCTAATGTCTTTAGTTTTAACAGCTAGAGTCCTGCCTCTGGCAACACACTGGTTTTGCACCGAGGTCCCTCCTACTCACCCGCGAGCACTGAGGTACCCGCTGGGACAGCACCCACAGGAGTGGTGGCAGTGGGCATCCACAACGGCCTCACCTCCCCTGGCTGTGGGATTCTGCTTCTCACAAGCTGAGCCCATCTGCCCCCAATTTTTGTACCTTTCCTCCCACATTGAGTCCTACTTTTTTCTTCCTGTGACCACTGTGCAGGTTTTATCCTCTTTGGGCTCTGACACCAAGATCTCTCTTTCTGTCCCAGCCTTTCTTTTTTTCTTGATGTCCTGACTGCAAATCCAACACAACCGTGTTTCAGGGAAGACCTGACCCTTTAATATAAAATTCATCCTGGAGAGGGTTATTTCGGTGGATTGGCAAAGTTTGGGATTATTTTTGATCTGCTCAACGATCTGAGGCCTTCAGCTTTAGGCAGCAGTGAGGACCTGACCCTCAGAAAACGAGTTGCCTCCCATGAAGATGAAAGATTTAACCTCCGCTCACTCAAAAATGCTTCATCTTTCATTTTGGTTTCTGTTATAGATTTAGTGCGACACTCCTCAGCACAGTTTTACACCTAGCCCACTCTGCCAGATTTAACTGAAACTACCAAGACACGCCAGAATACGGAGCTAACTACTGCCTACAGAAATAATAAGACCATTTCTACAGTCCACTTTTACAGGCACACACTGGTTGCAACCACAAAATGGTGTGCCGTTTAAGGCTTCCCATATTTCTGGAGAATTTCACCACTGACAGAGCATTTAATTGTGGTTTTTTTCTTAATCATTTTTATTCCTGGTGTTTGGGGAAGTCACTGTGCCTGCAGGAGCTCTGTTTTAGTCAGTCTGCCTCCTAAAATTCAGGCACAGTCTTTGTAATACCTACTTTTTTTTTCCAACAAAGTGCATGCTAAAAGGACTCCAAAATGCCAGAACACCCATATGTCATCCTCTGAACTAGAGGCCATCCTCTCCCACATATAATTCTTAAACCAGACAGGGGCTTATCTCTAGGAACATCAACATCAACTTCAAGTTCAGTGATTAACAGTGAGGTTTTCTCTACCTTGCAGTCAATGCTTGCAGGTCCACTCAGAAGCTGGATAAATCATCATTTCTTCTCTCATGCTGAGGCCACATTGCTAGAGCTGGGTGCTTGCTATATCTACCTGGCAGTAGTAACCACTGCTGTGCGCTCAGCTGTGTGTCCAGAGGAGCATTCATACCATTTCATCACATTAAACACATACATCCACACTAAACATCATATATGCAAGGCTTCTAGTCCACCTATTTATTAAATCTCTGCTTCTAGTCTTTTAGGAAAAAACAAATAATCTTTTTAAAAAGCTTTTTTAAATTCTCTGTTCACTTTTCAGTGGGACTCTATTGCAAAACAGTGTCATTCTTCAATTAAAAGCTGTGTGAGAACATATATACTGCAGGAGGTGGCTGAAGGTGATTCAGTTTCAGTGTTTCTTGACTCTTGCACATTTTTTCACAATGTTAATCTTCTCAGCATAATTTGATGTGGCATTTTAAAACAGCTTACACAAAATTAAGAACAGAAGTATAAATCCCCGAGGCAAAGGCATAATTATCTGGGGAGCTGTATCTTCGAGACAGTATCATGTACAATTTCTCCAATAAAACTGTATGGGCAAAATGCTGAATGTGAGATTGCACAAAGCAGAAAGCTTCCTTTCGTCACTGTCTCACATCAGTCTGAGAGCAGGACTCCACAAAGCTTTGTTCACAGGGGTCACATCACGAGTTGGAGGTCACAAAACCTAGCCCCAAGCCAATACCTGCAGTTCCTCTTCCCTGTTTCTCCCCTTCTCTCTCTCTCTCTCCAGTCCTTCCACCTTCCCCAACCGGTCTCTTGCACTGTCTCTTCTTGCCTCTCTGTGTTCCTGAGGCTGAAGACAGGTATCAGACTGGCCTGACTCAGCATCACAGCATCTTTGGAAGAGACCTTGCAGAAATGTCTCTTAGCCAGAAATGTAGAGGCAGCAAGAAAGCAAAGGAGGCAACTTCTGGTCTAGAAGCACTCGGCCCCATTTTGGTCCCACTAAAGTTAGTCAGGGTTAAACAGGAGGACATCAGTGGCTACCACATCAGGCTCCAACATATTCAAATAACAGAAATATTACCATGATACGGAAAGATATTTATCTACCCCCATTTGCCTTTTAAACAGGACTCTTCACTACCAACTTCATGCCAGTCTTCATGTTCCAACATGTTATTGACCCGCTACCGATGCTGTGTTTGATTTTCCTTGGGCTTTTCATGTTAGCCAGTGCCACGTATATCTAAGTGTTCTCAGTTCCCTGTTGCTGGTACGCCTAGTTTCATCAGCTAAGGTTACAAATACAAATGTGATATATATTATTTATATTGCTTTCTAATTTTAAGCCATATTAGACTTTACGGTAAGGGCCATATTCTACACTCTGCGGGCGCCACCCAGTCCCGGTGTCCATAGGGTGGTATGCAAGTGAGTACAGAAGTGAAGACACAACTTTTCCCTAACTACATTAAATCTCCGAAAATCAGCCAAGCTAAGTCAATCTTATTTTACATTCAGCTTGCAAGCAATAAATTACGCCCTTTTCAAAAAGTTGCTCTTCACAAGAATAAGCATAGTCAGGTGGGCTTTAGTTACAGTGCAATGTTCTTGTAAGTTAGGTACACGTGAAAAGGCATATAGCACTTTTTAAATATTTTTTCAGTGAATTGGGTCCAACCTATTAAAAGTATAGTCACAGGGTTTGCAGCTGATAAGATTTGTAGTTCACTTACAAAATTGATTCATCTTTTCATGTATGTTAATTACTGAAATACTGAGAACAGAAATGTGCCTGGCAATGCTTTGCTAATGATCTAGAACTATGTTTTTCTCTTTAATGTTTCAATCTCTAATTCTAAATTCTGCATGAAATGAGCATGCAGATGGTTCTATATACCTTTTTAAAAAAATTAAGATATTTGAAATAACTTAGTTCTAGACAATTTCTCTGGTTGAGAGTGCGGAAAACAAACATGTTTCTTCTAAACAATGGACTACCACACTTATATCTAATCCCGCTCTTGTCTGCGCTAACATAAATCAGGACAATAACTAAAGCCAATAGGATGACATGGGGTCAAACCAGTTTGAAATCTGAATGAAGACCACACACTTCTTGTCCTTTAGAAACATTCATTTTGCTGTTGCTTCTCCTAACTAGGCTTCGCTTTCTGGTTTTTACATACCAACGTAAGACTAACACACAGACATTCATGAATTTAAATTGAAATGAAACAAAAATAAATTCAATTAAATGCTTCTCTCCAAGGGTAAATCAGACAAGTTATAAGCTTTCTGGTGCCGTTTCCTTTAATGATACACAGGATTATTAAAATAGTAGCTTTGATGTAGTTTTCAAATTGAAAATTGCTATTATAAAAATTCCTGATCTGGTTATTTTTCACTGCATGGTGAGCCTAGAGAGCTTTCTCAGCCTGACCAAGGCATCAAGGGAACAGTTTCTTCAGTCTCTGACAGCAAAACAGGACAGTCATTGGCTCAATATAGGAGGAACACCATCTGAAAACTCACCGAACTCAAGGAACCAGTGGTGGTTTGGACCTGGGGCAGGTGAAAAAGGAAAAGAGTGATTCCAGCAATAGTTTGTCATCCAGAAAGGCAATAAACTCACAAGGCAGAGAAAGCAGCTCTCCATTATGCACTTATTGACACCTAAGAATCACTGGGTAGTACTGTATTTTGGGGTCACAACACAATGCATTAAATATTACATAATTAAATGTATTTGATGTGTTTTAACATAAGTTTTGCTGCAGTAGCATTTTGTTTCCTTTTTTTTTTTCTTTCCTGTTTTCTTTTCCCTTTGATGTTTAAAATCAGGTGAAAAATGCTAATAAAAACCATTCAGTCATGGTGCAACATGTTTCCCTGTTTCATTCAAACTGCCATGGAGAGTTCTATTTAGATTTTTTCCTTACATTTTCTGAGTTTTTTCTAATTAGCTTTATGTTTTGTTTCAATTTTTCCCCCCTTTTGTTTTAAATATTGGAGCTCATATCTCACTCTGTTTGTGGAACACAGATTCCTTCTGCAGCCTCAGATGAGAGTTTATCACACCCTGCTTGTAGTTAATTTTAAACAGTAGCTTTGTCCTCTTCAGTTTGAGATAAAAATCCTTAAAATCAAAGGCTACTAGTTAGGAGAGCCTACATTTGAAGTGCCTTGAAGTCTTTGGTTTTCCTTTCATTTCTGTGGGCCTTGGATCAGCCCGTACAGTCGTCTTTGTTCATTTATCACCACAAAGAGGAGATTCTCTTTCATTTATCAGAACCGTAACCACTCAGATAAAAAAGGAGGTTTTTTTATAAGTGATGATACGGAGTTACAGTTATTTAATGATCTTATAAGCTAAAGGCTCATTACATGTCTCCTTTTAGACCCCTGCTAAGGATCTGAGCAGGACTAGCCTACACGTAGAGACCAGGCTTGTCTAACCAAGCTGAACCCATGTCTGCAGAAGGCCCAGACTCATTAGAGCGTGTCATCAGAGCGAAGCCAAGCACGAGCCCGAGGTGGCTTGCCAAAGCCGGTGGGGTAAAAGAGGAGCCGGGCTTGGCCCCACGCGCCTGTGCTGGAATCTGAGCTGTCACCGCCACATGGAGCTGGGATTGACTTATTAAGAGTTTGACGAGAGGCACTTGGTATTCTGCGAGGAAGACGGCCTTTGCGTGTGCGTTGGGAATGAAGGAGTTATGGCGTTTCTATGGGTCCTGCGAGCCTTTTATTTCATTCAGCTCTCCGCTGCTGCACAGCGTGAACTGACTGAGCCCCAGAAGAGGTTAACGAGCACAACAGCCATCATTTGTGAAGAGTGGGAAAGAGCCATGTGCTGCACCAGCTTCTTTTCAAGGCTCCTGATTTTTTTTTGTCTTCACACTGGCACAAGGGCAAGCACCCAGCATAGCTTGTCTTGAGGAGCTTGGCAGCACTCCCCTCTCCTGGCAAACCTGACAGAGCCAAATAAAGTAATCTGTGCATTGTCTATTCCTTCGCTTGGGTGACTTTTAAGTTGGGAAATAAAGGAGCTGGAGGGGGATAAGACTTTTGGATGTGGGGCCCTGTTGCCACTCATACCATAAGCATCTTGCTTGGGACAAACTAACTGAAATTGTCTATTGAAATCCCACCTATTAAGTAGAAATTATTTTTTGAGACAGCTCCCTCTCCCCCCCATCTTCCTCCCCTCTTTTCTGAAGCCATCACTGCATAGATTTATTCTATTCAGCCCTCACATTAGCAGATGTGAATGAGGGAATCTGACTGAGCCTGTCAAGGCAAAGAAAGCTATGAAAGAAGAGAGAGAAGAAACATTACACAACTATAATGGCAGCCACAATGGAAATATGCTGGCGTGAAAACAATTAATGCAATCGGTGCTCTAAGTTCACGGCTTACCCCAAAACCAAGCAGCCCCTGGAAGCATGAAGCTCATCGTAACGTAAGGACAAACCCCGAGCCAGCAAGGAAAGCACAAGTAAAAAGGCTTTGCTCTGCATACAAAGTGGCTCCAGGAAGGGGCTTTAGCAAGTGACTTCTCTGCCATAAGCTGCTGCGGCGGCTGCCACATGCCAGAGCCCTGCTCAGGGACCAAAAGGCGGTCAAGGTAACATACTGCAAGGTTTTGGCTTGCTGATGTGCGTGAACCCTTGCCACCGTGCCACGGGGCATTAGAGATGGCAGGAGCAGCCTTCCTCTTCTCTGCCCGTCTGAGGATCCAAAATCTTTCCCTTTCCAACGGAACGAAAAAGCCAAAATCCTGAAAAAGTTTGCAAATCAATAGCCCAGGGCAGAAAAGGAAGGGGAAGGTCAGCTGAAATGCTTCCTTTTGATAATCTCAAGTGCTCCAACCCAGAAAAATAAGAATTTTCATCTTAGAAAATGTTGAAATACGCAGTTTCAAGAATTTCTCCTTTCCTGAAAACAGGCTTTGTTTTAACTAAATACCATCTCACAGGAAAGAAAAAAGAACGTTTTCTGGAGGTATCTAACTAGCTCCATTACAAGCAGACCCATCTACAACTGATGTCCCTTATAGCACTTATGAGTCACACAGGACAAGTAGCACAGTACGACATTTGCACAGCAGAAGTACTGGTTTCCCACAGCACACACCACTAATGACTTACGGTAGCAGAAGCAATAATTGGACCAAAAAAAAAGAAGTATTACAGAGCATTCAACTCCTTACTAGCCTGCATGGCCGCAGGTCTAAAATAGGATTAAAATTCATACACTGATTTGGATGGTTTTGCCTTCCAGGATTAATATAAACAAGACAAAGGAAGACAAGGGAGTGAAGCAGAAGTTTTCCTCACTGAGGTGTTACAATGCAGGAAGAGATCTGAAGAGAGACCTTCTGCTGATGTCCGTGATCAGGTGCGTGACCATCTAAATCACTCACCATCTCCTGGGCCTCAAGGGCAGAGATCAGGCATGCCAGGGAAGGAGTTGCTAAGGCTCCCTCTGAGCACTAACCAGAGATTTCACTCACCTCTCTCCTCCATTTCCAGGAGCAGCCTGAGAGGGCAATGAATTTTACCCTTTGAGGCAGCCTGATTTAGTGTCTTCTCCACAGCCCCAAATTTAGGGGCTTGCTTTGACCTGCTGCACAGTTACAGCAGCACTTTGACACAATCGTCACTGGATCTCCCATCTGGTATGGACACGTGTATAATTGCT
This sequence comes from Dromas ardeola, assembly GCA_013398915.1. Lineage (NCBI taxonomy): Eukaryota > Metazoa > Chordata > Aves > Charadriiformes > Dromadidae > Dromas > Dromas ardeola. The sequence goes on along the minus strand of VYZM01017408.1, from coordinate 551,299 downwards.
CAAGATGACATCCAACGAATTTAGCTAGTCCCTGTTCCCTTTGCCCATGTCAGGATTTACTTTTAAAAGAATTTACCAATCTGAATTACAGGCTGAATACATTAAAAATATATTTATTAAAAATTTTCTCTTTTTTTATTTACAAAGGAACTCTGTTTCTTTTCTAAAATTATATTTGCATATATTATGCAACAGGTTTCTAGCTGTCTCCCTGCATTATACCATCTCATTTGCATCTTGTTTCCTTTTAATGCAGCAATAAAAGAGTGGTATACATGTTGTGATTCTATTTATAACTCAGCTTCTTATATAAATAGAAATGATCCCTCAAAACACAAACGAGATTCATCAGGGTCTTTTTCCTTTCTTGCTTGCTTTTTAAAATCACCTCTTGCCTTTGTAGTTATAAATAAGGCTTCTCCTCTTCCCTTTTGTGAAGTCTAGGGTAGCTATCAGTCACTGCTGTAGGTCACAAACTTGTTGCACACTACGGTGATAAATCACTGTCAGGAGGCAGCTACTGTATAGATAACAGGGCTCTGTCCCACATTAATGCAGCAACACATAGAAGTGGACCTGCAGTATCCCACTTCACCTGAAAATCCTCAAACACAGTTATTTTCCAGAAAAGTCCCCAGAAAGTCTACTCTTCCTTTCCATTTTCCAGGGGAGATGCAGGCTTCCATTGAGCGCTGTAGGAGCCTGGGTGCCCCAGGGCAGACACCGTCAGATATTTTGGGGGACTTTGCTGCTTTGCTATTCCAGGCCTGGCCCAAGAAACAGTCGATGAACCAGAGGGAAGGGGAGGGAGGAAGGGGGAGACGGTAGATGACATAAAAAATCTGTCCCTAAAGAAGAAGGGCTGAACAATAGTTTCACTGTTACAGAAAATAAATGAGTTTAGAGTCAGCGCAAACATAAGCCCTATCAAAAGAACTCAGCTTGTTAGGAGAAGGTTTGCTGAATGCCAAAAAATAAACCAGGTATCGAGTGTCGTACATCAACTTTCAAATTAAAGTCTGAGCCTCAGACTTTGTACACTATGGAATTAGTTCAACATCTCAAATTTTAATTTCAAATTGACAACACTGTATATACATCAGCCAGTTACCTTATTGCTCTGCTTCTTACGCAGTCCCTAAGGCTGTACTTAAGCTGTCCAAAGGAGCATATTTTCTCTGCTCCTTTTTTGTTCAAAATAGAGTAGACAACATAAACAAGATGTTATAAGCCCTCTATGCTAATTAGATTATTATTAGAACATGCAACTTCTAACTATTTGACAAAAAAAAAAAAAAGCAGGGAAAATGAGGAGAGCGGCAGCAAGCAGCGGTGTTTGCCAGCTCCCTATTATGACAGGGTGTAAATAGAGGTTAGGCTCATGCCTCCGTCTGCGAGGAGGTCACATCAAACCGCTTTCACCCCACAGGCAAGGTGAAAACAAGACCACACAGACAAAGAGGAATTGAGCTTCAGCTGGCATGACTGGAACCAATGCCAGTCAAAGAGTTCATTGAACAGTTCAATCATTTATCTTGACAGGATATGATTCTTTTCAGGCTCCTTCTAGCACTCAGGCACAGCCAGCTCCTTAAATACTGACACAGTATTTAATAGCTCTAATGATCCAAATGAATATTTAGTCTAGAAAATTAACTTTTGATAACAGTAGCTGATATACCCTCTTATGGCATACTGTGTTTATCAAATGTTACGGTAATTTATCACCGGGGAAAACAGAATGTTGGCTTTTATGGACAGACTCCAACACTCCTTTCTAAATGAAAGTTTAGAGAGGGATTTACAGTGGTCTGTACCACACAGGTTGCCAGAGTATGAATTTGACATCCTTAATGCCCAAACACATACCTCTGTCACTCGAGAGGAAGTAATAATGCTGCTGGACCTCCCATTCAGCATGGTGTAAATTGTGTTTTACACATTCATCCTGCTTAGTCTGACTTCCAAACCTGTAATTTTCAGAGAATTTTCACATTCTCATGAATTACGTTATTGGCATGTTTTAATATCTCTACAAGGGAAAAAACAAGATGTTAATAAAGAAGATTTAGCCAAGGCTGAAAATAGACAGTAGCAGGTCCCAGTTTTCTCGTAGGTTTGATCTAGCTGAGGAATTTCCAGGTTTCAAAAGAGTCTTGCCGCAAGAGGGGCCATATGGGATAAAAGAATGTAAGTTTGTAATAGGATTTCTTCCCGGATCCATCCCATGCTGCATCACAGCACTGTGTGGCCTTCTGTGGTTTGCCATTGATTTTCAGAGGAATGGATCCAACACAAATTATTTTTGTGGTCCCAACTATCTCTAGGCCAACTGGATGCAAAGCCAACAGCCTATTCTCCCTTTTTAACCAACTTTGGATAAATCTTTCCTTTTCATACAACTAACGGCTTTTCTACCTGCTCCTGAATTGATTTTGGAAATACATCCTTAAGTCACGAATCACAGTTTTTCTCCCCTTGTTCTGAAAACATTTCAATGACATTCAGGGACAATTTCTCTACTCTGTGTTGCCACGAAATCACTTTTTGGGCTGCAACAAATACAGTATTCAGCCTACCTGATAAATTCAGCTTTGGCGTCATTAACATCTCTCTCATAACAACCGCAAACCAGATGATTTAAGCCAAATGGGCCATCCTGTCCAGTCATGCTTCAAGCATGCGCTTAAGCCCAAATCTGCAAAAGGGCTAAAGCCCCAAAGTGCAACTTGGGCAGAAGTTAAGAATCTGTTCTCACAATCCTCCCTAAACCCTGCAGCACAGGTCTAAGTCCCAGTCATATATATGACAACTGTATACATAACATATATATATACACATATATGTATACATACATATACAACATATATATACAACTATATATAACATCTGCTTTCAAAAGATACCTAAAATCTTCATTCAGGGCTTGGAGAATCCAGCTCACCTCAACAGGTTGTTATCTGGACCAATTGCCCCAAATATAAAAAATACGCATTATTTTTCTCTTCTGAAATTGTCAAGCTATGCTTTCCTCCTACATTACTGCCTTTATTATAGAGGTAGTAGCTAGCATTTTTGCCATTAGTTACCTCTTGGATTTGTGTAATTAAACAGACTTAGCCTCATTAATCTCTTGCAGAAAAACAGATTTTCCAAGAGCTTCATTTTAATACTAACACATTGACATTAGTGCCTTGTGGCAATTAATTATTAATATCAATAAAAGATAAACTCATGTTATTGTCTATGTGTTCATGTCAGAATTCATAATTGTCAGTGTTCAGAACAGAAACAGGCAAAATATTTGAACTGATATTTTCGGACCGACAGCATCAATATGAAAGTTTTCATGGAAAACCTTAATTAGGCTTCATATTCTTAAAAGAAAAAAATATTTCATTAAAAATGTCTGTTTCCCATAATTTTTACTTGGAGTTTAGAAAAATAAGTGTTTCCCGCCAAACAAACAATTACCAAGGTTCCCTTTTAGGAACACACTTTTTTGGCACGGCAGCATGCCCTGTCCTGGGGCTGGTGACACATTTTGCAGCGAAGAGACGAGGGAAAAATTGCCAGAGAGAGATCAAATCCTACATTTCCTGAATGACTGCTCTAACATCTAGGCTGTTCAAGAGAAGACAAGTGGTACCAGTAACGCCACTGGGATGTGCAAATGAAAATATGTACGGCATCGACAACACACATACATCCTGAATTTGGTGCAGACCCCACTGCCTGCACTTTGCAGGTGGGAAGAGCTGTTGTACTCTCTGGTGTCATGCAAGGACTTACAATATCATTAGCACCACAAATTAATAACACAACACATACATATGAAGGACAGAGAGAGTCTGTTCACCTGTCCGTCAGATTACTCAAGCCAGTTAAGGCTCATAAAAGGATGCTTCACCCCTTTTCAGGCTTTGCTCCCCTCCTGCCAGGCTGGCAGTGTATCCAGGCACCCGCAGACCCAGAGAGCGAGGGGATCCCCAGGCCTTGGGACAAAACGGAGGTGCCCAGGCATGCGTGGTGTTTCTGGGGCTCTCAACGTTTCTACCGCACTGAGAGAGTGGGGCGAAGAGACACCCAAATGCTTTGTGATCCCAGGCATCCATTTCTTCAGCTGCACTCGGTTGGGTTTTTAGTTGATACGGCTATACGTCCGAGCACTTCCTAAGCATTAACTCAGTAAAGAGAGCAAAACCCAAACCCCTTCTGAAGTCAGCAATAACCAGAATGAGGGAAATTTCTGAATAATTCTGTAAAGGACTCTGCGTGACCAAGAGTCTAAGAGACAGAACGTCTCGGTGCATCTATCACACGGAAGGCAATTACAGAAAAGCAATATGTAGCACTTGCTGCCAAATAATAATTTAGGAAATAGAGAATAAAACACACCCTACCTGGTATTATAAACTGTAGTTTCACCAAGGGATTTTCACGGTGTTATTAAGTTTGAGAGACAAGCTCAAGTGGTTTAAATAATAGAAAGAAGAAAATACAACTTCCGCAGCGTTATGTCTCAAAGCACGCTTCCTTGTATGTTATATATAGGGCAGCCTCACTCCAAATGCATTTGAGATTTTCTATTTCATGTTCTGCAGATAATGTTTTCAGCTCTGTGCAGGTATCTAATTTCCAACCAATCTAAGACATTACACTGGGGACAGCACGAGGTTATAGCATCAAGCCAGTCAAAAAACAAATTATTCAAAGACTGCTCAAAATAATACTGTAATTCCAGCTATCGTGCAACCTTTGCTTTCAAAGGATAGAGCAATATGCTGCTCACTGGACAGGTTTTTCATAAAAACCAACAAAATATAGTTTAGATATTCTTGCTTAACTTTAAGCAAAAATAGTAAATATTTCACTTTATGATATCCTACCTTATATTTTAGTTCTGCATGAGTGCCAGATGACCAAAGACTTTTAATTTCTCTGCTTCAAAGGATAAAAAAGTAGAAGTGTAAGTCTGCACCAACATCTTGCTTTTGGATAAAGAAATGACAGATGAAATACAATGTTTTTATGGCAAGATGATGGCACATCTGAGGCATCTTGTCTTGTCTTGAATGCTATAGACAGCTTGGATCACCCCATTTCCAAAGCAACAGAAGTGAACTAGAAAAGGTTTTAGCTCAGAGAAGGGCAAAACTCAGGTCAGAGGTCCAGAAAGACTCCTGTATAAGGAGAAACTGAATAAACTATAACTCTTGTACCTGGAAAAGAAATACCGGGGGCAGAGGGTGGAGGGATGTGGTACAATTCCACAAAGACACAAGGAGAGTATGAGCTATTTCTCACACCCCAGCGTGCAGGGGCATGCAACCACAGTATCTGACAGAAGGTTTGAAATAAAAGGGATGGTTTTTTTCACACAGCGTGCAACTACATTGTGGAAGTCACTGCCACACAAGACACTATGAAGGCAAAAGAAAGACTATAAACCAGTTGAAAATAGCTGGTTACAGGTGAAAGCCTGGAGAAGTACTTTAAAAACAATATTCTACATTTTGCCTGTTTCTTACACTCTTTGCTAGACAGCCAGTACCAGGCACTATCAGGAAGAGGATACCAGACAAAGTGGGCCTTTGATTTTACATGGTGTGGTTGTTGCTATGCTCTTGCATTTTCATATACATTAAGGGTTAAATTCAGCATAATGTCTTCACTCAGGAGTTTTGCCAAGGATACAAACTTGGGCATTTTGCCTGCTAAGTAAGCACTGTGACAGGAATTAGTTAAATCCAACTTTGTAACGGACACAGTGCTTAAAACCTTCACTGCTGTCCTCATTGCTGCTGCCCTTGGGTGCAAGGCTGTCATCAGCACAGTCTCTTTTACCCCTAGTCTTTGGTCTTGAGGCATAACACTAACTGAAGAACTCACCCTCACTCTTCCACCATATCTCCTTTTCATACTTATCAGCAAATCTGGAAACTTTGCTCAATAATAGCATTCAAGTTTTAACATGACAGATCCATCAATGGAAAAAGGCTGCATTGCATTGATCCTGAATTAACAATAGCACACCCAAATGCAACCTATAGCTGCTCCACTATTCTATTTTTGAGGAAATTGTATGTAAAACAGCTCAAATGCTGAGAACATATAAAGGCAAATCACAAACAGGGAACATGAAAATTTGGGGTTGATAATATACATTGCTTTGTGGTAAGAATTTCCAGAAAGAGTCAGCTTTTACAACCAGACTCAGATGCTATTTACTCACCTAAATAATTATTAGGAGGTTTTCAAAGGAGCTCAGCACTCAGTGTGCTGAAATCTTTTGAAAACCTGGTCATAATAGTCACAATGGGAACTGAGCTCTTTTGAAAAACTAGTCACAGCTGAGAGTGCCAAGGCAGCGAGAGCTGGATCTCAGACAGAAAACTTGCATCATAACATCTCTTGAAATACTCAGCGGTGGTTGATGGGAACAGATGAGCATCTACTCTACCCTCTGATTGAAGCCTGCATCAGATGAACAACCAGTGGTGATTTTTCCATTATATTGATTTCCCAACAGGAAATCTGAGTTCCAAAAATCCTTTTCTGAGAGAAGATATTGATTTTGAGGAATCAGTTTTATTTTCCCTCAGAACATCATTTCCATGCTCTGCAGCTCCCAGGACCTCCAGGCAGCCTGTGCTTTCCAGCTTGTGGATCCACAGAAGCCAAACTACTGAGTAAGAAGGAAATCTATGTCTTAAAAATTGTGATTCTGTAGAATTTTGCCGAATGGGTACTTGGAAAGGAGATACCTGTAGTCATCCTGGGCCAGGCCTCTGTAGTCCCATAAACTCTGCAGCTCTTCATGCTTTCAGATTTCTAGTTCCTTGGAGGCCTTATGCCCACAAGATGTGTTTTAGTTGCCTAGGACTGTTTCAGATGCCTCGTGGTATCCCACATGGCTGCCAGGTGCAACTCCAGAAAGCCACAGCACTCACTAGTCCTGAACATCCAAAGGCATCTAAAGAGGTACTAGATACCTGTGGTTAGTCATCTGAATTGCTCCAAGCCTTTCTGCTCCTTGGCAGAGTTTGAAACAAGCTACTACATCTCTGAGGAGTCCAGTGTACCAGGTAGATGCTGCACCCAGCAGGCAGGATAGGAAAAGGTGAACACTTTCAGTTTTTCTGCAGTAAAATTTCTTCAACTCAACCTGTGAATACTTACATTCTGAGTTGGACCAAAACAAAGACATTAAAAAACAAAATATTCTCTACATGAAATAAAAGGTTGCTTCTCTCAGATTCAAGTTAAACACTGCATAGGAAGTCTGTTAAGCAGAGTTTTCTGCCTGGTTCTTCTCAGCCACAAATTGTAAGAGATATGAAAACACCTACCTACAATTACACAACAAGAAAATTAGAAGTTGCACTAGCAGAAAAGATTAAAAGTTTTGTCACCTCTTATTTACAAAGAAATAACTTTATTTTGTCTTTATTTTAAAGGTAATTCTTACTGTAGAATTACAATAAAAGAAAATTTAAGAATTTCCCATTTAGCCTCTCTACACACTTCACAATTCCTCTATTCATTTTACCTCTTTTTAGTCTTCTGTCTACTCCACACAGGCATCTATCACTTCCTGATTTTCTAATCATTACCATTTTCATTCTCCAGATCCACCCAAATCCTTCTATATTCTTCATGGGATGGGATGATCCGAACTGGACACCACAGTCAGAAGGCGGCTGAAGGGAATTTCTGTCATTAAAATATTCAGGCCACATCTTTAATTATCTATTTGGTGTGTTCAGTTCTGGGCTCCCCAGTTCAAGAGAGACAGGGAACTACCGGAGAGAGTCCAGCGTAGGGCAACAAAGATGACTGAGGGATTGGAGCATCTCCCTTATGAGGAAAGGCTGAGAGCACTGGGACTCTTTAGCCTGGAGAAGAGAAGGCTGAGGGGAGACCTTATTAGTGTTTCCAAGTATCTAAAGGGTGGGTTTAAGGAGGATGGAGCCAGGCTCTTTTCAGTGGTTCCCAGTAACAGGACGAGGGGTAACGGGCACAAGCTGGAACACAGGAAGTTCTGATCAAATATGAGAAAAAACTTCTTTACAGTGAGGGTGCCAGAGCACTGCAACAGGCTGCCCAGGGAGGTTGTGGAGTCCCCTTCTCTGGAGACTTTCACGACCCACCTGGATGCAGTCCTGAGTAACGTGCTCTAGGCAATCCTGCTTTAGCAGGGGAGTTGGACTAGATGATCTCTAGAGGTCCCTTCCAACTCTGAATTCCATGATTCCATGATTCTCTTAGGAAGCAGAGGTCTTTTCCCTCAGGAGATCAAACCAGAAGGTAACATTTAGTTCACCTTAGCGTATTAATGCTATTGAACAAGGTGACGTTCATGAGATTATGCCACAGTGTTCTTCTGTGATAATGTTATTTCCCCAAGTGATACCTGAAGTTTTTACATAATTTCACATCTGCAGGTCAAAATTTAAAAACAAACAATTAAAGCTGAAGTTTGAATGACATTGTCCTACAGTGCTATTCCTTATCCCTAAATAACCACACGCAGCCAGGCAGCATTTGTCATGTATGTCCACTCACATGGTACCACTCTCTGGGGCTGCAGGGGCTTTTGGATTCTGACTGGTCTAATGTCATTGATGATGCACAAGAAGAGGATGCTAAAGAGGGTGTGAACATGGAAGAGTCTGTCTTTACACTGCTAGAATGTTGCTCATGCTAAAGGATATTAAAATACATCCTGCAGTCACACAGACAGAAATAGAGTGCTGAGTGAGAGTCTTGGAAAACTATCTGGCAGGGCCGGGAAAAGATACATCTGCAAAGACAAGTGATGTTAATGGGGCTGAAAAGTTAACATTGTTCCTGCTTAGAGTTTCACAGCATCAGACCTTGTTTCTGTTGCCTATAACCGCAATGAATTTTTAAAAAACTATATTAAAGCTCAGGTGGGTTTGGTCTTTTTCCTTTTTTTTTTTTTTTTTTTTGAGTTAGATGATTACGTCTCCAAAAGCTTGAAAAAAAAACAATTCATTTTTAATACTGGAAAACAAATCAAGCACTCAAAAAAGAGAAAGTTTCTAATTTATAACCTCTACATAACCCAGTTTTTCTCTCTTTAGGTGAATATATCCTGTTACTGTCTCTAATTGCTGAATGGGATAATCCTCTTGGGGAGGGCATTTAATTTTGGACTCTTCATGTGTCTAAATACTTGACTTCTCCATCAAAACTTTCAGAAACTTTTTTTATACATATCGGACATACCCAAAACTATCTACTAATCTATGTTTGTAGATGAGGAGTTTGAAGGGTTCTTCACAAGTGCCTTCCTACTTCTGTGCAGAGCCTTGCTACACATGTGAGCCCTTGAAAAGTTTTTTCTACATATGTGTGCTCAGCCTAATCTCATTGCCAGTTACACTAACTTTACATATTTATGCTTATTAGGCTTTCCAGTGTGTTTAACACAAAGTACACTCATTTTACCATACCTTTAGCATAATCAGAAAGGACCTCTGTATGTTTATTTCATCACAGTAAACTTTCTAATGATGTTTAGCCTTCAAAATACAAGGTACAAAACAGGTTCTTTTAGATGGGACTTCAGTAGATGCTCCTATGTATTTGAAATCACTCTGATTTTTTTTCTTCATAGTGTATGTACAACACCTACATGCTCAGTGGGAGTCAGGGGAAAGGGAATAGTTCTCCGGGTGCTCAGTTTTTGAGATGCAGTGTAAGTTTGTGGAGGTATCTGGACGCATCCTCTCCCCATTACCTCAGGCCCTGGGTACTCTCTGCAACTAGATGAATGCATCCAAACTCCTCCGCCATATAAAAGCCATGCATCGTTTTTATATCGCAATAAGCACGTTTTTATATATTTTAGGTTGATGGCTGGACTCCATGATCTGAAAGGCCCCTTCCAACCTAGACAACCCTACGATTCTATGATTCCATGATTTTATGCATTTTGGGTCTTTATTTTATATATTTTTATGTATTTATTTGATATATATTTTTATGTATTTATTTTATCTATTTATTTTTATATATTTATTTATACCCACACGCTCTCAGACTACTTTTAGGAAATCAGCACACCTCAATCGTGTAAACGCGTTCGCGCTCCGGCGCATCTCCCCTGGGTTGCAGTGGGGTTTTACCCACGCAGGCTCTCCCCCAGGGGGTCGTGGGGAGCGGGGAGCCCCTTCCAGGTGC
>VYZM01017408.1:497363-540988 GCA_013398915.1 Dromas ardeola | reverse complement strand
GGGGTGGGGGTTGTCCCGGGAGGGAGCGTACGCTGCAAAACAACCCCAGGGCAATCCAGACCCCGGAGATGCCAACTAGAAAGCCCACCCTTGTCTCTCCCTTCCCCAACAGGCTGCAGCAGGAAAGATTTAAGAAAAAAAAACCAAAAACGCACTGAACTGAAGAGGGATGGAGGATGCTCAGTGTGGTTGTGGATGCCCCATCCCTGGAAGTGTTCAAGGCCAGGCTGGATGGGGCTTTGAGCAGCCTGGTCTAGTGGGAGGTGTCCCTGTCCCTGGCAGGGGGGTTGGAACTAGATGATCTTTTAAGGTCCCTTCCAACCCAAACCGTTCTATATGATTCTATGCTGGTGGAGAAACGGTATTTTGTTTTTCAGCGTGAACTTGCACTGGAGGCATCCTCACCCCAGGCGTCACTTTTGGAGGCGCTGACGCACACCCATAGCGAAAGGCAACCAAACTATAGAAAGTCAAAAAAGGAGAGAAGATGTAGCCAAGGGAGAGCGGTTTGTCTGCATCTTCAAGCAAACAGAGCGAAAAGACGCAGCCTGAGCTTCCTTACCCCAAGCCCGGCTCTGTTTCTTAGGGCAGTGGTTTGCAACCTTTGCTGGCCTGCAGCCAGCTGGCACATGCCGGGCAGCACCGTGCTTGGCTCTTCCCCACGATGTCAGATGTCCCCGCGGACAACTTGTTGCCCTTTGGGCCACAGCTTAGGGATTGCCGTGCTGCACACCCACACTGCGTTGCCCGCCTAGCGCAGCACATCACAGATCCCTGTAGCCTGCTGTAAACGGCGGCAAGTTTGTATATCGTACAGAGGAAGACAATGAAAGATAGCATTGCGTTGTTCTTGCTTGTGGAAATTACACCAGCTTGTCTTCTGTGTGATTTTCTTTCTCAAACTAATTTTGTGATGGCTTTTCCTAGACAAGATAATTGGCTGAAATCAATTCACTATAGCCGTAAACACGCACATTTGGATAATGTTATAAAGGCTGCATTTAAAAAGAAGAAGAAAAAAAAAAACGAGCAAAGGTTGATTGCTCCGCATCATTATCTGCAATTCAGTTCTATTACTAGTAAATTATTAACTATATTAAGCTAACTTTGTTTAAATCTGACTAGTCAAAACAAAAGCGTTGCTATGAAAGCATACAAGCTCTACGTTAGGCCAGAATTACAGTGAACTCTCTGCATTGTCTGGAGCAAGGAAGGAAGTCAGCAGGTAATAACACCACAGTAATAACACAGCCTCTGCTGCTTCCCCTGACTCCACAAGCTCCCTTACCTTATGGTGCCTGGAGTTTCCAAACAGCCCCAGTCCCACCACGGCCAACTGCTAAGATCTGAAAGGTGTGTGCCGCTCACTGTCCTTCTTCTCCACCATGGGGTTGGAGAAATCGATGTAACACTTCAAGCACCATAAATCCATGCTCTACATCCCTCTGTTCATCCCAAATCCTGGAATCTCAGGGTTTTCCTGGTGTTTTGGCCTTACACGCGGCAACCTTATCGGAACTGCAGAAGTGCAAGGCACACAGACAAACAACCCCAGTCTCCTTCCTGCCTGGATGTTTATAAACTGCAAAACGTGTTTGCTTGAGAACATGCCATCAAGATCCGTTTGAGCCACCTTCTCGTCTTGTGTAAGACCATTATTTGTTCCTAGTTTCCGATATCCTTTGATCGCATCTTAAAGCTGAAGCTTCTTGTGTGCTGACAATACACAAACAGGCGCATGTTAATTCAAACTGCAAGCTTATTTTGGTGTATTTATCCAGCGGCTCATAACCGTGATTCATTTTATTCCAAATCTGCGCAAGGGATATGTGTCATATTTATACTCCATTAAATATGAGATTTAATGATTCTGAAAAGTGTTATATCACCAGGAAGAGCCACAGTGTACAAAAAAGTCAAGATTTTGTACCAGGGCAGTACCTTCTGTGTTTTTCGTGCCATTAGGCTGGCAGCAATGTGGGACCAAAGTCTATGCATAGTCTATCAAGAATTACAATGCAGGAAATGCAGAGCAGAGACAGGGACACCAAGATGATGTTCATATTCCTCTACACCACCCGCACTTCCAGGTCCGGGTTACTAAGTCTTTCCCTTCACCCCCATGGCATTGCCACCCAGGAGCCCTGTAGCTTCATCACCCTGTACATCTTGGCCTGAATGTCTCGCAGCTGAACATGGGGAACACTTCCCACAAATCGCAGACTTAAGTCCTATATCCTGCTGGACCTACAGGGCATAAGGCCTTGCCTAGGGCTTAAGCATGACTTCCATTTTTTTTTTAGCAACATATTATTGTAGCATGAACGGTAGCAGAGGTACCTGTGAGCAGCCCCTGTTTTTGTGGTCATTCCCTTTACAGCATGGCACTGATTTATAAGTTCAGCCTTACAGATCCCCCACCTAACACCCCCTTAAAATTTGTAGTAAATAACATTGTCCAAGTTAGCGCTGCATGCGCTACTCTCCTCATGTCTCCCTAGCAAAGCCCTCTCTGCCACAGCCTCAGCTAGAATGCCTTTTGTTTACAATTTCACCAGCTGAAAGACTCTTTTGAGAACAAAAAAAAAAAAAAAAAAAAAAAGAGGGGAAAGAAAGAAAGCTGAAGAGGCCACTATGAGGATCTAATCTATGGCTAAGACCACCCCTTGACTGGCAGTCTGCATTGCCATCAGCTGTATGCATCATGAACGCATTCGGGTTTAGATCAGCTGTCTGTGCCTTCTCCCTCATTAACATTGATAAAAGCGATGGCCTCTGCCGGGCGCGCGGCATTCCTCAGCATACCAGCTGCAGCTCTATCTTAATGAATCCTATGGGCTTGGAGAATTAATTAGTTCTGATAGTCACCATGTTTCAAAATGATGGCTGTCATAACCCTACAGATAAAATTACACACCCCTAGAATTTTCCACATTGCCCATTCAGACTCTCCATAGGCCACCGTTGGCCTCCTCAGATGTATGGCACTGGAAAGATTTAACTTGCCAAACCTTTTTTTTAAATCTTTTTGTTATGTTCCAATTAAGTCTGTGTTAATCAAAGGCAGTATTTCCCAAATATTCCCCCCCAAACCCCCCGCCTTTCCCCAAGCCTCCTCCTAGGCAACTTGATGGTTCGTGCCCCCCTTCCTCCCACCTACAATTAGCATTCAGACGTTTCTCTTGGCAGAGCCAAAGCCTCCCTCCCCCTAGGAATCTTTCTTCTTCTGAGCACACTTTATCTTTTCCTACCCCTCTGCAAGGTGCTTTATCCAGTTTCCAAACAAAGAGCAAAGTAACTTTTGTCAGACATATGGAGACTCAAACCATATTCAGACACCCCTGGGACAGTTTTCCTGCTGTGACCGGCTCTAAAGCAGAAGCCACATACAATAAAAAATAGCAATTCATTTGTTTTCTGCTGCTCACTTTCAAATTACTAAGTAAGAATTTTAAATTTAGCTCAAGACTGCCCTCACCCTTGACAGTCTCTAAGACCTCCCTAACAAGGCTGCTCCCCCGAGAGAGAGAGCTGAGCTGCAAGTAAGGTGGGACGTACCAGAAAAGCAGGACCAGCTTTTATTACGCAGAGCTCATGAATGTTCAGGCTGCAATGAGTCCTCTGCTTCAAAAGTGGTCATATTTCTTTTTTTATTTCTTCCTCTAAAATAGTGATTTTGTCATATGACTATTTGTGAAATGGCTGAGCTTTAAATTAATCTCTGAGAGCTCATCATATGCTGTTGAGCCATCTCTGGTTGAGAGAGCTTCACGTTCAGAAAGTTCAAGGGAATGATATACAATGCAAGTCATGTGGTCAATAATCAATTTTTAAAAAAAATAAATGCAAGAAATTATGTGGTTATCAAAACTATGTAGAGGAAGGTGAGTACTGGGGCCTACAGGAAGAGTGGTGAGGCATTCTTTTATCAGGGAGTGTAATGATAGGACACGGGGTAATGGCTTCAAACTGAAAGAGGATAGATTTAGATTAGATATTAGGAAGAAATTCTTTACTGTGAGGGTGGTGAGGCACTGGGACAGGTTGCCCAGGGAAGCTGTGGATGCCCCTTCCCTGGAAGTGTTCAAGGCCAGGCTGGATGGGGCTTTGAGCAACCTGGTCTAGTGGGAGGTGTCCCTGCCCACAGCAGGGGGGTTGGAACTAGATGATCTTTAAGGTCTCTTCCAACCTGAACCATTCTATGATTCTATACTGCAACCATCGTATCTGTATCTCCTCTAGTTTTTATTCACTTTTCAGCTGACCTCCTGCACCATATGCCTGGTTCTGAGAAAGAACAACTAACACTTTGTAACGCTGAAATAAGTTGCAGCACAAAACATTGCTTCCAAAAACACCTACATAAATAAACCATCGCATTTTCTCTGGTTGGTTGACATTTTCAGCACAGAAATAGAAGGAGCAACTCAGAGAGAGGCAGTAGGTGGATGAAGAAAGTAAAAAGGCAACCAGCTCACATCTACTTAAAGTAGGAGCATCCAGTCCAGGAATGCAACAGGAGAGCGGAGGAAGGCATGAGTGCGTGCCACAGCACATGGTATTTGCAGTATTACAGCACACACAATGACTCTTACTAATGTTTTTCACCAGGCTGCTTGCAACCTGAAAGTTTTCAGAGGTACAAGGGTGACTAGCAGCTGAGACAGGCAGCATCCGAGTGGCCGCTGTATCCCCAGGGAGCCTTGGCTGGGCTCCTCCGTGTCAAACTGATCCCAGCTTTCAGGTGTATCTGTGCCCACAGTCGTCACTCCCACATTCCTTGCTCTCAGTTGCCTCCCCTGTATCAACATCATTGTAAAAAAATCCAAGGGGACAAACTCCACAGACACGTTTGCATTTTGATATTTGTCATCTAAGGCTTCCAAAATCTTCACCTTCTTGTAGGAACCAAAGAGTTCCAAGACCTCTCCACCACTCCAGCAGGACACAGAAAGAGGCACAGCACAAAGCTAAAATAAAATATCCTACTAAAGCCAGGAAAAAGTAAGAGTAGGAAATGCAAGAGCAAAAAGGTCTCAGCTGAGCTGTATAAGCAGCAAGATAACGAGAATGTGACAGCTTGCCACCACAACCCTGGAGGAGGACAGCCCCAGAAACACACGGGCTGGACAGCCGGGACAGGATGCAAACACGTCAAGGGCAGGACCTGGAGGATGGCCAAGATAAAAGTTGGCAGAGACACGGCGATGCGCAGGGTAGCACACTGACAGGTCAAATCCCCACCAGGGATGCCAGAGGTGTGCAGACCCCTTGGCACTCCGTGCTACGGGCACTGGCAAGGGAAGGAGAGGACGGATGTGGGTCCCAGCCTGCAGAAACCACCACCATCATGTTTCTGGAGGCAAAGGGGGAAACTGTGCAGACAGGGCTTCTTGCCCATGCCAACAGCACACCAACACAGACAGCAGCGCTGGAACCAGTGGCTGGCCAGTACCTCAGGCACTGGCCAGGCCACCAAGACAACCTCCTCCCAAGCAAAGCACTATGCTGTGTTCCTATCTGGCTAGCGGGTACACTGCCACACTGCACAGGCTACTTTGAGTGCCAAGGTGACACCTTCCCATCCCCCAAATCCCCGAGGAGCCCCGTCCTCTGTGCCAGGTGATGTGTTAGCCTGTATTTCTGCCCAGAGTGGGACAGGGGCTGGCTCCAGGCAGGATTATAGTTAGTGCCCAGCACAGTCTGTAGTTAACCCCTGTGAATGAGGAAAATCCTCATCGCCAACACGAGGAATGGGTGGACAGTCCGTCCAGCCAGTCCCTCCTGGTTAGCAGGGAGGCCGCCCTCCAACACGAAGGGAGAGGAAGGAAAGGGAAAAAGGGTTTACTTCACACAAATGCCTATACGGGAGGTAAGTGCAGATAACAAGAGAGCTGATGTATGTTGCTTTTTATCTCAATCTACAGGACAGGAAAGGGACGTGCTTGATTTACTGCTCCTTTCATCACTGCCCTGCCTGAAGTGGCAACAGGCAAGAAACCCAGCTGACCCCAAGCCGCTGCCGAAGCTGTCAGCTCCTGCCATCACACACACAGGGACCGGGCAAACGTCTTTTGCCCAGGTAGCGTAGACCCTGTCCACACTCCAGCAAGGCATGGCTGCAGAAGAGGCAGAAGTTTTACTCCCAAACATCCCCCGGGAGGGTGGGATGCAGCCATGGGCTATCATCACACAGGAGAGAAGATCCTCCAGGATTCTGCTCTTTCAGAGGAAAACCTGAGACATTCCTTCCGCCAGCCCAAATTGTACATTGTATGCAAAAGTAAAGATGAAAGGCCTTGACCTCAGAAAAGAGAAACAGCACTTCTCAGGGCCATAAGTACCGTCAGCATGTGCATCGCAACCCCTGGCTGCTATCTTGTCAGCGTAAACAAGAAATGATTTACTTTCCTCATCGTATAGCAGAAAGGAACAGGATCTGATGAGCATGCAGGAAACATCTTGCCCTGCCACCTCCTACCAGCAATTTTGCAGTACTCAGTTAGAACATATAACAAAAGTAGATGAATTTGTGTGTTTTATGTGTATCACCACAGAGTTCTTTAGGAAAACAATAGGGAGTTCAAGATAATAGGTTTTAACTGCATCAAATGTTACCTTTGTGGTCTAAGGGTGAATGCAGCATCTAGCCTATAGGAATCTGGGAGAAAACACTATGTTTACAGCCACCGTGGACTCTTCAAAAACTTAACCTACCTTCAAGGCACGATTTTGTATCAAGGCAACCCTTATGGAGTGCCTTCAAAATGACTGAAAAATGATAAGGTCAGGGGCAAAAACCAAAGCTGGCAAACTGGAGGCAGCCAAATTATTAGGTATTTTAAACATGAGAGAGGATGCCCTTAAAAGACTGACCAGAGCAGCAGCAAAGAACAGCACTAGAAAAGAGCTGAACAACTCTGAGAAGAAAGAGAAACAGTCTTGCATTTGGCAAATCAAAATGTCTGTCTACTTATCTCTCCAAATCATATGCAAGTAACACAGCTGAGTTAATTTTCCTCTGCTTAGCTCCAGGAAATCAGTCAAAATGATTTAACAAAAATAGCAAAAAGGAAAAAAAAAAAAAAATCCCCCTTTTTATCCAGCTAAGCAAAGCGGGAAGATGTTCTTTTGGCCTCCTGAGATAAAGTTGGTAGTGTTTCTCCCAAGACCACATTCAGGGGATCCACCCTTACGTTATTAGGGCTGATAAGCCAACTTCTACAGATCCTTTGCTCTGCCTTAGATCAGCTGAACAAACGTAATGATAACAAGCGCAGCGGTTACTCCAGTCCCCTAGCCGTGCCCACCTAAGAGAAGAAAACATCTTCTGTCATCACAGTTCAGTGTCCTTGGTTTTGTACCGACAACAGCTTCAGAGAAAGGGATAAACGAACAGAGCTCCATCAGGATATCCTGTCATTCAGTTAGGAAGGGTTTATTCAGCTTTGTAGTGAAAACTTTCAGCAAAGACCCTGCATTTTGGAATTTTTCCTGCCTGCAGGCAAGCTTCACATGCCGTATCCTTCGTTCATTTTCCTTCAGAAAGACAAGAGTCCTGTTAAACTACATGCCTAAGAATGCAGAAGAAACAGCAGCTCTAACAAACAATCCCTTTACGTCAGAATTTTGTTTCTTCTGTCTGGAGGGCTCTGAAGGAAAAAAAACAAATTCTTCACAATGGAAAAAAATGCAGTTGTTTTATTCTTTTTGGCTTTTTTGACTGCAGTGAAGCCATGTTTGACATCGCAAGCCCCAGATGAGGTAAGAAGCAGCTTTTTATTCAAGTAACAAATTATTATATTATGTGTCTGTATTGCACTATGGGGCAAGGGCTGTTTCACTGTTACAGAGAGAGACTGGTTACCAGATACTGTATCTGATAGAAGAAAAACCCACTTTAAGTCACTGATGCCATATGACACTGAATTATAAACCAAGAGCTGTGTAATTCAGTCCCCTGAAACAACAGAAATGCATCTGTTTATTCCACATGAGAATTCAGCTCAAATGATGTTTCATGAGTACACTGAAAACGTCTCTAAAAAATGGCAAACATGGCAAAAGGCTGTAGCTGACTTACTCATCAAAAGCAACAAAAGAAAACCATTGGAATTTCTGATAAGTCAGATGAAAGCAGAATTTTTTTCCTAGTGAAAACTATCTGCTCTACTAACCACAAGGAGGAAAACCTATTTGAGATAGGTGGGGAAAAAATTCTAAGGAATTGAGCTATTGAAAGTAATTGTAAAGAGTTATAAATTTGAGTAAAAGATGTGTAGACTTTTGGGGAAGCAGTGCATTTGTCATGTACAAATCATATGGATCTGTGGAATTTCACAAAACTGGTTTTCACCACCCTCGTATAGAGGCAGAAAGTATTGGGTTGAAACCCTGAACCAGGAGTTCAACAGCGAGACATTAACCCATTTAAACGGTCTCACAACATGAGGCTTTAAATTACTGCGTTCTGGAAAAAAAAAAAAAACGCTTGTAAAAGAGGAAACAAAAGGATCGTGAGAAATTGTGGAGGGCAAAAAAAAGAGGGAAGACACTCAGTTTTGTTTTAAATGAAAAAATACTTTGAAAACTACAAACAAGTACTGGGAAAGGTGTTATCTTATTCTGTCTCTAGAAAAGAGCCGCTAACAAATCACCTTTCTTCCGTTTTCCGTAACAGCAAAAAGGGAAAATGAGGAAATGGGAGAAAGTGGAAATAACTCCACAATTTAAAAAAAAAAAAAAAAATAGTTTTTTATAGCTTGTGGTAGGGAAAGGGTATAACTTATTTTTATTTAGATTTTACCTTTTCAAAATCTCTTTGAATTTTCTTGTTCCAAAAATAAAATGTTGTGGGGTCCCTTTTTATGAGAACTTCTGCAGTGAGATAATTTCAGTCAGTCTTGAATCTTAATATCCTACAAGCCCAGACTTTTAATGGCTTAACCCGAGCACCTGCAAGGTCTTCAGTAGCATACTTGGTTAAAGACTCAGAAAAATCCACAAACACTCCAAGTTTATGATTCTTCAACATGAACAGTATTGGTTTGACTCAGTGGAAATACTTACAGAAGTTATGGTGCCTGGACTGTGCCTTTGTGCTGTGTTTGTTCTTGCTCTGGTGCGTGAGTCATCTCTCATTAAGGGTGGGCCATTATGATGGCTGTGCTGCTGCTGAGCACCGCATGTTTAAAGGGCTTGAAGCGTTCAAGCCCCCTCATGTTGGTGCCTGGTGAGGTGGTTTTGGATGGGAAGCAAAGTGTAGAGATGCTCTGGTTTGAGTTTTTGGGGGCCACCTTAGACCTGAAGCCCAAAGAGCTGGGTCAGTCCAATGTCCCACCAGCGCCAGGCTCCGCTGGGAGGGCAGGGAGGCTGCTGGGTCTGCTCAGCGTGGCACTGCTTGTCACTGCTTTGCCAAGTGTCAGAGCGAGCTGTACCCACATTATACCCACATCTGGAAAAAGGTCTCATTTTTATTTATTATGAAATGCATCCACACAACAGTAAGGGGTTTCACTACCCAAATATAACTACTGTACCTGAATTTTGCCCAAATCAGATTTCAACAGTACATTTGGAAAGGCTAAAATTTGAAGACTAAATAGATGTTGAAATATAAACTGGATGATGACTATCAAGCAGACTCCCTCAGAGCTCATGCAACTTAATCTCCTTGTCAGTGTCTGTGATACATCCTCACAGTCTTCACTAGTGGAATGCGCTGCTATCACAAACACTGAAGGAAGAATAACTAACAAGGGGAGAAACTGCTGGAGTGAGGGCTTCATCCAGGACTACCAGGCTGTGGCACGTATAGAAATTCTGCCCAAGGGCCTACCCAGGCCAGCTGTGAGCTTCTGCAATGAGGCTGCAGCATCCCACATGTGCCCAGAAGGTCCAATGCTACCTGGACAGCACAGGGTTGCACGTCCACATATGTTGTTTGGGAATCCCTGGACAGAAATACTGGAGGATATCCACTGAGCAACACATAGTGGCACCGCAATGGGCTCCATCCTTGGAAGTGGTGGCTTAGAACAGACCCTAGATAGCAAATGACCTGAAGCTCCTGCTGTGATGCTGCTGCACAAAGGGTTGATGGTCAATTTGCCAAGGTGGGACACAAAGACGACCTTGCAGGGCAAGTGCACAGGAATTGCCTAGACAGGCCAGGTCTGACATTCCCCATCCAGGAGGGCTTATTGCCAAACTGAGCAGGCTCCAGAGGAAAGCGAGGGAATGTACTTTGATCTCAGACTGTAAGTATTCATAGGAAGGGAGTAGTAAACTTGGTAGCAAAACAGCTTCCTACCTGTGGTGCAAACTACAGAGGAGCAATAGCTGGAGACTGAGGCAAAACCATCACAGACAAATTAAGACAGAAGCAACATACCACGGATTGTTTCTCCACAACTGATCATTTCCAAATCAAATGAATACCTTCTAAAAGATCTTCTTGTTCAAACTAAATTTCATGCAAGAGCCTCCATTATCCTCTACTATGGTCCTCTGGTATAGCTGTCCTTCTAGCTTTATAATCCGGGAAGCTATTTAAAAAGTCCATAGACAACTATTAATATATTTAAGTATTTTCAAATGGGTGATGCAGCTAGAACTGGCCCTTACATACATACACCCATGTGCGCGCGCGCGCGCACACACACACACACACACACACACAGAGTGGGCAGGTACAGTTTTTCAAGATAAACATGAAGCATTTCATCATGCTGGCAATGATTCAGACATTGCCTTAATTGACTACTTGAGGGCTTAATTGAAATCCCATTCAGAGAGTTCACATCAATTCTACTGTGCCAGACAGGAAGCCTGTCATGGTCAATATTGCTTGAGTGAGTTAAGACCACCTAAATTGGTCCATACTTAGAGACCAGTGGATAAATAATTATCTTGGAATAGAAAATGGAGCACTTCACAGTGCTTCCTCTCCAAGAATGATGATTTCATTCATTACTTTTTGTTGGTTTTTAAAGATCATATTTTGCATTAGATCATTTCTCACCATTTGTGAATTAAGAACTCACTACTTTGTGAATTAAGAACAAATACACACCAGGAAGAAAGAAGATGAGGCCAACATTAGATGGAGTTCAGCAAAGACTTTTTTGCTTTAAAACAGGTTGACTGTTTTAGTAGTAGTAAACAGACACTATTTTTGGTATATAGATACTTTCAAATCTATGAATTCTACAACCACAAAATACAATGCCACCGCTGTGACAATACCCTAAGCCTTTTCTCCTTTTTGCTGCCTTCTCAAGTCATTTGTCAGATTTGCATTCTTGAAAAGGGGCGCAAGTCATTGGCATTTGAGCTAGAGGACTGCAGCCAGGTTTCCCAAGATGGGCTGGTTCCTTCTGTGGCTTTCTCTAGGTGAAAAGAGAGGAGGCTGCACTTCTCACCAGGCTGCGCTGGTGGGATCAGGCCCATCACTTCTGCCAGATTTCAACACAAAGCCAGACATCACTGTTTTACACCAACTTGAAAATACCAGCCATAGTCCTCTAATTCAGTGCAGTGGTGCTGATAATATGAAACCTGCCCTTTGAGAGGAACAAAGGTTTGTGCTGTGCTCTCTGTGCACAGAGCCAGGAGCGACTTCCTCCACACCTTATGTTTAGTTTTGCCATTGAATGGAGAAGGCACTTGCCGGCACTTGTCTTTCTCCTTCCTGCTTTGGGCTTGTGAGGCAACTTCAGAACTAATGCTCTGTAGGCTGGTGCTGCGTCGGTAACCTGGCTTTTAAGTCTGCTGAACTTAGCATTTGTTGATAAAGCGTTCTTAGGAGAATATGACACTGAGAAGGGTTTATCCTGCAGTGGTTGGACGTATTTTGTGCTGACAAGACTGCCGCAAAGCCCTAATGTGTGGTCTGTTACCTAGTTTAACTCCAGAGCAGGGAGCTCCTGCTGAACGAGGTAGAGCTTGTGGCTGTGAGTGAGAACAAAGCTGAATTAAATTTGTCATTTTTCAGCAATGCCACTGGGGGCAGAGTTAAACCAACTCAGAGGACTTTTCCTTCTTTTTAATTAATCTTCTCCTATTACAGATAAAGAAGCAATGTGATCAAAAGCTGCTCATTCGAATGAAAACGGAATGCGTACCCTGCTCTTTAAACCTCAAAACCCCGTGCCCTGCTGGTTACACCAGAATTACCAATGGGACTGGGATACCAGACTGCAGGTATCTCTTCTGTCAGAGCTTCTGAATACTGTGCTCCATGAATTAGATAATGTTAATTCATAATAAAAATGCCGTATTTTATGCAATTTTCTTAAGGAACATTTACCATTGGCTTCACCAGCTCCAGAACTCAAGCTTCACTCGGAGTACTTCAAGCCCAGTTAATCAGCAAATGGTATAAGAGGAAAATAAACATTGCTATTGAAGGCCTATCAGATTTTCCTTTGCGTAATATCATAAAATCACTTCCTTGTTTATTCTGTATATTGATATGAATTATATATAAATATCATATAACAAATGTATGTTATCATATAAATTACGTTTATGTATTATTCATATCATATTATCATATATATTATCATATAAAATCATACAAATTTTTCAAACTGACAGATGGGGGAGTGAAGGGCAGGAAAAAATATCTCAAAACAAATTTGAAATCTTGTCTTTAAGATTAAAAAAAAGAAAAGCAGTATTTTAGGGAAAATGTAACTATTTTGAGCTTACTTAAGAGTTAAAGAATCTTGATAGTAAATACATTTTAAAATACTATTTCACAGCAAAACTTATAGAAAACTTCTGTGTGTAGTTTGCAGAAATGAAAAAAAAAAAGATAAATATACTATGCAAAAGAAACAGGTCCAAGGATCTTTTTAGACCTTGGTGTTCAATGTAAAAAAAGAAAAAAAGCCAGATGAATAAAACTAAGTTTAAAATGCTCTTCTCTGACACTGAAAGGTGGTTAAGAATTTCATTTTTCCCCACAGGAGGCTTTTAAGTACCTTAAAGCAGCTTCAACTTCTTTTCCTCAGGTACTATCTAGAAATTAAAACACACGTACTTTCCTTTCCGGGATGTCGGCATCATTGTATGAAGGAATTTGAACAACCTGAATGCTGCCAGGGACACTGGGGCCCAGATTGTATGGGTAAGCTTGCTTGCTTTTTTTTTTTTTTTTATAGAATTTGAGTAGAAGTAAAGCAGTGATTTTTCTTATTTTCAGAAACTATTGCCATGAGAAGATTGCTCCTCAGAGCTTATTATAGGAGTAGAAATTAACATCAGTTTTCAGCCGAAACTTAGAGGTTTTAGAGAAAAACACATATTCAAAGCTTCATTTAAAAAGAAAAATACATAGAACAATTCAGAAAACTCAGGGAAACCCCTTGGTTTTGAGATTTTCAAAAACGTTTCAATTCAATGCTTGCAAAATGACTTTTCATTTGGGACAATCCCCACAACGGAGCTTAAAAATTAAAATTTTCAAACCGCAAGTTTAAATGTTTCATTTTAGGTCAAAAATACCCTCATCTGAGTCTGAAATATCTCCAAATCTCTTTAGTTCTTTGCTTTTTGATGCAAGGAGGGTCCTTTCTTTCAGCTCAATTTGAAACAGTTTTTCCCTCCGAGTTTTTTTGAACCTCCAGCAAACGCTAAAGGGCATTACTGAAGCAGGGGTAGTCAGGAGTGCCTCTTCCCGCTGCCCCTTCCTCAGGAAAAGCCTTTCACCATCTCCACAAGTGCATCAAACCTCAGGCTACCGAGGTGGGCATCAAGACCCTCTGAGGAAGTTTCCCTGCCCAGATAGACTATTTCCTCCTTTAGTTAATGGGGTCAAGGTCTGGTTCAAAGTCTGTGAAGTCTTTTTGTCCACAAAATAGATTTTAAAAGTATGAATTTACCCAAAGCTATAATTTAAATATCAGACATTTATCTACTAAAGCAAAATCGTCAAACCCCAACTTATAGCTACTTCTACAGAAAAGGTAGCCAAACAGCAGAGGTCGTAGCGTGTGGTCATGTCTTCTTCTGAAGATAACAACTTCTGTGGTGATTTACCACCTTTCAACCAAATGCAGCCTAAGTGACCGGGTAGGAGGAAGGCAATGCTACATGTGATCATCATCCCCTAATTCAGGGTGTTCTGGGAAGCCACAAGAGGGGCATTGGTATTTCTAGAGAGGGGCAGAGCTCGCTGCCCCCAAGCCGGAGCCCTGCTTGCAACACTGCAGAGGCAAGGAAGCCCTCTCTTCCTTCAGACAAACTTCCTGGCCCCAAAAAGCAAAGAATCAAGGTCTCAGCATTGTTTCTGCTGTCATTCGGAGGAAGAAAATAGCTCTTTGCATTATCGCAATCTCTCTAAGAACATACGGCACGCCTTGAAATGTTTGGAGGAAAGACGGTCCTTCCTGAGGCCAGAGAAAAATCCCTGACTAGGGGTTTACTTCACATTTAGCATCTGATGGCAATGACAAAATTAGGTCTTAAATAGCACTCTGACTTCCTTAAACGATAGCACACGCTGAGACACAAAGTGTGAATGAAAGATGTTTTGTCCCCTTCCCTCCCCACGAAGTGCCCCAAGCCAACAAGCTGCATGCCCATCCCTCTGTAAAAAGGCACCAAGGAAAAAGGGAAAAGTACTGTGGGTTAAAAGGTCCAGGAGGAAAGAGCACAGCCTTTTAACACTGCCAGTATCATCCAACCGTAGATGCCAAAGCTGGCAGAGCTCAGATGCCCCACATGTGTAACCGATGGGCTTCACTGGGAGCTGCTCCCTACCTCAACTCTGGGCAAATATTTGCATGGCTACAAAGAAAAGCCTGGGTACCAACTGAAAGGTGTGCGGTATTGGGCAACTGAATAGAAAGCACTGTAAAAAAGAAAAAAAAAGGTGAAAAGGAAAAAATAAAGGCCAAGAGGAAAGATAATAAACCTAATTCTATCAAATTATATGTCCAAAATACATCATCTTTACAAGTTCTACCCACTGCTTCAGCCTGCAGGGAGTCAGATGAAGAGAAGAAATCCAACAGGCTGCATTTAAAAACACTTGGGAAGTGCTGAATTAAACTCTATGAGACAAAAAGCTGATAGATTTAAGCTCTTTTGCCCTAGGTATAAAGATGTGGCCTTTGGTGTCTGACAGCTGTAAAAGCTAAGCAGAAGCATCTCTTTCTTGCTACTTTTCAAAAAACGTCCTCAACAAAAGCAAAGGTCTCGCTCCTCCCCAGTACCGGGGTGGTGGCAGGTGACTGTGCCAGCGTTACTGCCATCACTACTCTCTTCTGCAGCCCTGCTGACCAGGGGAAGCATTTTATCTGCCTGACCAAACTCGTACAACAATACAGTAATTTGCTAAACTTCTGGTAAAGCTGTCCCTTGGTGGTGGTATCAAAACAAGAGACGAGAGGGAGTGAAGATAAGGGGAAGCGTAATGAATATCAACTGCAAAAAAACTGTTTTGTCAGCAATTTTAAAGTATACTTTCCTAGAATTTATACCATAAACTGAGTTTTCTCATGATTTCTCTACCTTTGCACATTCAATAAAAGCATCAGTGCAGTTAAAATTGCTCCCATTCAGACCAAATATTAAACAGTTTGAGCCTGTGTCAGTCCTAAAGATGAGATTTAGCTATTGCATGGTAGCCAGAAATCAAAACCCA
Source organism: Dromas ardeola (assembly GCA_013398915.1). Lineage (NCBI taxonomy): Eukaryota > Metazoa > Chordata > Aves > Charadriiformes > Dromadidae > Dromas > Dromas ardeola. The sequence goes on along the minus strand of VYZM01017408.1, from coordinate 525,333 downwards.
CTAAAAGACACTTTAAAAATTAAAGTATGTGTATTTATTACTTTACCTTATTTCTGGTTATTTCATCTCAACTCTTAATAAATCTTTTTATTTCAGCATGTATGAGAGAAACTCCACTAAATTTTTCATCTTTAAATTTATTGTTTTTTTCACAAGAAGCTTACTCAGATCCAACGGACTTCACAGACTCATCATTGAGGAATAAATTGAGAAATATTAACAGATTGGTATAAAGCCAAAGCCTTCACTAACGTTAGGTGTATACATATACACATCCAACTAGTTGCTCATCACTCTGTCCAAATCAAATTGATTTTCATGAAAATTTCTGCATCACTTAAACACTCTAAATCAGGATTAAGTTACTCAATGGGAGAACAGATCCAGCGCTGCCCATCTCCACCCACACAGAACAAACTGAGACTCTTTATAAGCGATAAATCTACCAGTAGAGTACAGCAGAGAACCTGTGAGGGCAGTAGGAGTTTGATACATTTAGATACCACCTGCATCAGGATATGGTACCTAATGGGAACTCCAATTACAAGAAGGAAGGGCTTACGGAGGGGAGTTAATAAATCATTTCCACAGAGAGGCTGAACAACTATAAAATATAAGGATATCCCAAAAGGGGGAAAAAACCTAACAGAACAATCTAACTAAAAATTACTGTAATATGCATTTCCTATAGGCAACCTTTCAGTACAAAATTGAATATTGAAATATTTCAGCCAAAATTTAAACTATTTTGATTTGGAAATACAGTAATTGTTTCTTATCCTCTCCTGCGGGCTGGGGTTTTGGGTCAGACTCTGTCTCACCTGGTATACCACTGCCTGTAATCATGGTTTTATCTTCAGAGGATCTGAAGAGCATAGCACATCTTTGGCAGACAAGTTTTACTAGTGATCACACCCATTCATTGTACAGAAATGGGTTATGAGATACCCAAATTTCAATTTCCAAGATCATTTGAATCAAATATCACAGTCTTACGGGAGGTAGCGGGGAAAATGAAAAAATTTCCCCATAAAGCAAATGCAATTTGTGGGGGAAAGAAAGAAGCTTATTTAAACTCTAATTTAGCTCTAATTAAATATAGTTCTGACAGCAAATTTTTAGTCAATCAGAGCTGTATTAACAAACAGAAGAAGTGGTCAGGCAAACTCCACTTGTATCAAAAAAGTTAACAGTTTTGCGTGTTTGCAGATAGAGGTTCATCAGCAGGGACAAAATTAATAGGGTACTTTAGAATAAGAAAACTATTTTTGGTACAAAGTATTGATTACAATCACTAGCTTAAGTTCCCATATTAGAGAGGGTGACGGTCTCTAATGAAGCTGAGATTCTAGTGAAGAGATTCGGGCAGCTGCAAAATAGCAGCAGTCACTCGAGGTCCCTGTCTGGCCCAAAACCCTGCAGCCTCCGAGTTCACCACCCCTAATGTGCAAAAGGAACACATAAGGGTCAGAGCGAGCTGACTAATGGCTTTAACATTGTCATTTGAGAAAGTTGGGGTTGTTCAGCCTGGAGAAAAGGTGGCTCCAAGGAGACCTTATAGCATCTTCCAGTATCTGAAGTGGGCCTGCAGGAAAGATGGGGAGGGACTCTATCAGGGAGTACAGTGATAGAATGGGGGGTTATGGCTTCAAACTCGAAGAGGGTAGCTTTAGATTAGATATATAGGAAGAAATTCTTTACTGTGAGGGTGGTGAGACACTGGGACAGGTTGCCCAGGGAAGGTGTGGATGCCCCTTCCCTGGAAGTGTTCAAGGCCAGGCTGGATGGGGCTTTGAGCAACCTGGTCTAGTGGGAGGTGTCCCTGGACATGGCAGGGGGGTGGAACTAGATGATCTTTAAGGTCCCTTCCAACCCAAACCATTCTATGATTCTGTGATTTCTAGCCTGTCCGGGAGGAGCTGCATCACCATGCAACAGGAGAGGACGCTGCTCCCAGGGTATAAATGGCGATGGAACGTGCACTTGTCAGGTACATCCCCCTTCTTTTAACAATAGTATATAAGCTCTGCTAAGAAATAATACACATTGTGTGGTATAAATACATTAAAGGAAAGTATTTCAGAAATAGCATAGATGATCTGCTTGGAGTTCATTTTTTTCTTGGTTTGTACTATTCTTCACAATATTATTTCTACAGACTTGAGCATGTTTAGGTGATATTATTAAAGAGCTCTTCCATCTTGTCTTCCGGAAACAGGTGGTTTGAGTTCCTCTGTTTTTAAGTGTGTGCTATTACTTATGACTTTTTTCCCTAACTAGAAAGGACTTGTACCTGGGACTAGTACTCTCAATATAATGTTTCTTTGCTGAGAGTGCAATGTGCAGTGCTTAATAACTTCAGCCAAAAAAGAATTTTTTAAAAAAAACAACTCAAATTAATCTTTTCTACCTCCCCCTCTACTGGTTAATCTTTCCATTACATCAAAAGCACCTCTTCTAGGGACATGTAAAAAAGAGACAGAGTGAGAAGTAGTCAGAAAATACAACCTAACAATTGTAAGAATGATTTAGGCATTAGGCTTGATTACTATTCATTATTGTGATCTTGATATTCCTAACATCTGATTTGATTTGAAATGTAAGAGCTAAAAATTTAACATAAAAAAAAAAGACAGAGAAAAATAATCATTCAAAAGACAATGTTTTCTAGATTGCAGTAGTCATCTCTTATTTGCTGACTGAACCTTTCATGTTATTTTCTTTTGGCAGCTAAAAATGCTGTTTAGTTAGAAGCTGCTAAGCATATATCTACCTATATAGAGATAGATGAGAAACTTAAGTTTTGATTTCCAACCTGTAATTTACAGAAAGGCTTTGGTGGGACTGCCTGTGAAAAATGTGCTGAAGATAATTTATTTGGGCCTCACTGCACATCAGGTAAGTTGAAGCTTTCTTTATTGAAGTGGGGGAAAGAAGATGAGTGAAAGCTGTATTCAGACACTATGAAATCCCAGTGAAATGGGTAGGGGGTCTAAGGGTTTCCCGTCAAGAGCAGCTGTCTGCTTCAGAGAACACAACAGGGAAAGAAAATAGGCAGCTACTCAATTCCTTATTTGCAGTGGGGCTGGATTCAGCTCAGGATGTACAGACAGCGCTCTCAGTGTTGCACTACAAAAATATCTTCATCTTATCTTGAATATGTTTGTTATAGCCAACAGTCAAATAAATTAGGGATTAGAATCATCTGTGTGTTCCTGCAGCTATGCCTCCCTGTTAGCCAGTTATCGTGTTATCCACTTTTCACCCTAAATTACAGATTTGCATGTATTTGATCTAAATACAGGAGGTTGTTATAGTACTTAAAATGTTGGATGGGAACATATCAAACGCATAATTTATAGTGGCTTATAGTGTTTTAATATGTTTTCTAAATACGTCTACAAACTGGAGCATCTGTGTTAAGGCATGAAATATTCACGGGGTATTGAAATCAATATATCCGACTCAAAAAAGGCCATTTTGAATCAGGCCAAAAGTTGTTCTAGCCTAGCACCCCATATTGGAGGCCAATAGTTGATATCTAGGGAAAGAGTACAAGCAGATGACAAAGATGCATTCAAATTGCAGTGTTAAAAGGCTCCTGCTAGATCCATCCTCCATAAATTGTCTACCTTGCCTCTGAGTCCAATTCTGCTATTGCTTTCCATGATATTCTGTGCCAAGGAGCTCCATAATTTAGTCAAAAATGTGAAAAAAGATTAATTTGGTTTCATTTTGATTTTTCACTGGTAAATCATTCCATTTGTTGGCCATGCTTCTATTAGGAGAAGTAGGACATTGAGGGAGGGGATCAGAGCTATGTGCACTATTTGTATATGTATGTGCACCACAAGTGTATATAATTTGTATAATGTTTTCGAGTTTTGCCTGTATCTTAATGATTTCTAGTATTTTATTTTCCTTCCTGACCCCTGCTGAGCCTTAAACAGACACATCAGAAAACTGCCTAAAAAAAAATACTAAGAAATGTCTCTTTTTTAAGTGGTAATGGTTGTTTGTCTCTGACTAAAACTCTCTTTATTCCCTTAAGATCCACTTAAAGTTACTTATAAAAAGAGTCACAAATGGCCTCACTTTAAATGATCTGTGTTGGCCTTTCTACACTAATCCTACACCACTGCTGACTCAAAAGCCCTTTTTCCACCAGCTGTCCACTGGATGCCAGTGTTGGTACACAGAAATGTAACTGAGCCAACAATTTAATGAAAATAGAGTACCTGAATGAATTCAACATCATAAATGTAATTATTTTCCAAGAAGCTACCGGAGGACTCAACTGCATATTAATTTAAGCAACATTTTACACTTCAGCTTTCAGATATTTGGGCTCCTCCAAGTTTCCTAAGCACATATAAATACTGTGCATTTGTGACTAACTGCTTTTCAGCAAAACATTAGACATTCCTGGGTTTTATATTAGGGCTACTAACATAGGTAGAATGCTACTAATTAATTAGTGTAGGTGATTTGCATGAGCACAGGATATGTTTGTAAAGGCAAGAGGACACACTACATCACTGCAACTTAAACATGAAGTCACCAATATATCTTTATATTTTGGAGGCTTTTCCAAGTGTAACTGTAAAGGGACTTTTTAAAAAGCATCATTACCATAATTGAAACAGTTATAACTGTAAAGCTTTTAAAGCATACTTAAGGCTTCAAAAACCACTTATAAAAGGGTCTCATAGTTGCCTGGACTCTGAATACAGCATCCCGTGAACGTATTGCCACAAGGTTTATAATCAGAAATGACAGAATATAGGAATAGGACCAGAAAATGGCCTGAGACATACACAGTGAGTAATTATCCTTTTAAATAAACAAATTCTGCTTAGGGGGAATAAAAGTCACAAAACTCCTCTCTTCTAGATGTGTTTGAGAGGGGCAAACAGAATTGAAGCAAAAATGAGTAATTTGTTAAGAGTTATAGAAACAGTCTCTCTTACACTTTATATTCAATTTTGGCTCAAGACTGTATGTCAAATTTTACAAGTTTTATGGTATTAGCAACTAATCAGTTTGGTGTTTATAGCATGTCCTGAAGATTTTCAGGCCCCAGGCTATTAGCAGCCTGCAAAAATCAGTATATTTCCTGATGTATACAACTGTGAGTATTGATCTTCTCATTAATGGAAGCCTATAAATTCAGGAACTCGGATCAAAACGGGGTTTGGCCAAAGTTGTTGGCCAGGACACTATTTGCTATGGGTAACCACTAATGATGTCTTTCCAAACACCATTATTATTCAACTAAAGCCAATCCATCTCTCCACATAGTTTGTGACTGCGTTCATGGAGTATGCAACAGTGGAATTACAGGAGATGGAAGATGTACGTGCTTGTCTGGATACAAAGGGCTCAGCTGTGATGAGCGTAAGTAGATTGTTTTCTGTATAAGATACATTCAACACCTCTGATACAGCTAGAATTGTCAAGGATGAACATAACAGTAGTCTTAGGGTAGCCACTCTAGAGCAACCAAACACACACTGAACCTCAAACCCTGTGTGTGAGCTCCCATAATCATCATCACCACTTCAGTCACCAGAAAAATGACAGCAATGAGATCAATGGTCTCTAGATCAGGCGTTCTTTCATCTAGTATACAGCAGAAGGCAATGCCTCCTGGCACAGGGTGCAGACACAGCTTAACCTGTCGCACTCTGTCCCTCAGCAATAGCTGAATGCGAGGCCTTGCAGTGCCCTGCAAACTCCAGATGCACCGCCTCAGGAGAGGATGGAAGACAACTGCAATGCACGTGTCTGCCTGACTACTATGGGGATGGTACGCAATGTGAACGTGAGTAATTTTCATGTCCACCAAGTTGTTTGTATACTACATCATTGGTATTATAGTTCAGATATTAGGTGCCCTTTTGAACCAGATCTCACCATCTAGTTGATCTTGGGTTCATATCACAAAAGCATTCTCATGTGCACAAACTAGATACCTTCAGGGTGAAACTAAACCCTAAAATGTGCTTCAGAAGAACATCAGTCCAATTTCTAACAAGCTTCAGTCCGTGCAACCAGACTAAAACGAGTAAACCCCCTTGAAATACATAGTGTGGATACTGGGTCAACAGTGGTTACAAATCCATTCCTATCATGTTCCTCTACTTGCTAAAGTTCAACACCATAGTTTGCTTCCATAAAAATCAACAGCAACCGAGGCCTTATATTTATTGAATATTCATCACATAGCAGCTCAGCTTCATCACTAAGCATAGACTCTACAGACAAGTAAAGCTCATTTTAGCTTTCCTATTTTTCATGACACAAAGCTAATGGTATCTCAGCTAGAGGTAAAAATCTACCTTAAAATTGTCTTTTTGACTCCTCAACTTGCCACTGAATGCTCAAATGAACTATATTACAAGAGTTCGGATTTTCTTTCCTCTACTCACATTATCTCTTACAGCACCAGCCCTTCCTTCTAGACCAATTGAAATGAAGAAAAATGGTTGTATCTGATGCTGGAAGCGCTATTTAGTAAATGTTGGCTTGGATCAGGCCAAAATACAATACTTCTTATCCTGTCTAGGAATATTTACATTCAGTCTTCCTCTTGTTCCTAACTATGGTGTCATCCTCTCTAAATAGGCTCGAATCCAAGAGCAAGGCATCAGAAAGTCACTCCTCAGGGAATGTGACCTTCTAGCAGGCAGCATAGACAAGCGAGAGAGAAAGAAATTGCAGCAACCAGCAGATAAGGATGATGCTAGTATTCCTGCCTCCCTTGGGTTTTGTATTGATGCAGTCTGAGTGGATGTTGCTCCTCTGTCCTAGTGCCTTTAGATACTGGGGTCATCTGTGGCTTATACCAGTGTCCTTTACATTTGACTGGCTGGGAAGCAGAGGACAGGCAGCTCCAGCACAGCTAAGTACGTGAGGATAGCAGTGGCTGCCCCAGACTCTGCTTGGAGGTGGTGTTGCTTATGGTCAATTTGAGCACGTGAATATGTGTCTACATGCCTGATTTCACACTGGAACAGAAGAGAATGCTTGAGTAAGTGAAGCTGAGCATTGCCAACTCTCTCAGTCCCAGCTGGGGAGGAAGAAAGGGAGGAGCAGAGGGGAAGACAGTGAGCAGCATCACCTTTTAGGGGAGTCTGGGACCTGCCACCTTTCAGCTACAATATGTGCTTGACCATATCCTAAACAGGACGCAAAGGTGTGAGAAGGTGTTCTCCAAGCACTGCTGGACTATGAACAAGGACAAACAATGCCATTGCCTTGAAAAAAAGGGCTCATGGAAATAACTAGTGAGCTTCCAGCCCAGTCCTGAAACTACAGCAGTGTGGAACACTCAACTAAAGCACTTGCTGGCCAGTTTTCCGTATAGCTGAACAGATGACATTATATTGTTTAATTACCGGAAAGAAAACAGCAAAGGCCTATTGTATTGAGAAATATTTTCCAACTGATCTAACACATGCTTAAAGCTTGTACAGACCTCGTACCACCTACATGACCTTCTCTGGTTAATATCTACCAGAGAACAGAGAAATAGTTGTGATATTTTAATGAGCACATTACATGTTTTAATCTGTTTATAACTCAATTTGCCAAGTTAAGAGATCGTGTCTGTTCAAAAGGAAACAGTTGGTTGCTACGTGAGTATAAACACATTCCTCCCTTCTGTCTTCATGCCGCCACTATACTTCAGACTTGGCTGCTAGGGGAAGTTTAGTCTACCTGGGCTTTGTTTGCCATGGAGGTGCTCTGGCAAATCCTCATCTTCAATTTCAGAATGGTGGGCAGCAGTTCATTTACTTCCCTTCTTTTTTCACAAGCTATCAACCCATGCTCCAAAAAGGTCTGCGATCCTAATGCTGACTGCATTTACCTCGGACCAAATCGACACAAATGTACCTGTCAAGAAGGTTACAGAGGGGACGGTCAGGTGTGCTTACCCATAGACCCCTGCCAAGCAACATACGGAAATTGCCCTCCAAAGTCTACCATTTGCGTATATGATGGTCCAGGAAAGGTTAGTATTGAATGGGTGCCCCAGACATTTCCTATGTCAACTGCCTAGGAAGGAATAATGCTTTCTTTCCAAAAAGAAGACACGAGGGTACAGGAACAGACCTCAGGGACGCCGAGCTCTACTCCTATCTTTGTCATAAGCCCTGCAGGTGACCAGGGGTGAGTCCCTTTACCTCGCTCTCTATGCACCTATGTGGTGCTTTCCCCTCTGAAAATAGAAATCGACAGTGTTCTTTTTCCTAGAATATTTTGGCTCAATTTGCCTCCCAAAAATGAAGGCACTGAAATTAAGTTTCTCACAGTCAAATTTTGTCTCTCTGGTCACAGGGGGCTTGTAGGACCAGTAGGCTCCTTACACAGGTACTGCAGATAAATGCCTACAGTGAATACATTTAGGAATGAAGTAATCTGGGTATTGAGGACTACCAAAATGAAAGGCACCATATGAATGCACCATGTAAAGGCTCCATATTATTCAAGCTGTTGGGAACTGGCTCAGGTTTCCATGTGTAAAACTGCTGCCACCAAGAAAGCAAGACTTCAGAAGACCATGCCTGTTTTGCCTGGATGCTCTGAAGAGCCAAAAAGGGAGTCAGTTATCCAGGGTCGTCCTGTAGTTCACATTCACAGAAGTGCTGATACTCCTCGCTCGTTAATAATATGCATTGGCACACATTTTAGGAGGCAGAGGGACATGGGAACAGAGGTAAAAAATCTGATTTTAAAAGTTTTCTGGTCATAGAAGCAAATATAAAGAGCTTTATCTGAAGGAAATTTACCTGAAAGTCAGTAGTTTCTGGAGTGGATAAAACCTAGAATTGAGTTGTATAAATATGGATAAGCTTTATGCTTGCATTTGAACTCACCAGGTGATTAACTAAAGCTTTAGAAGCTCGCTGTCTTTAGACCCTGGTTCCAGAAAGTATGCTGAAATCCACAATTTCTGCATGTCTAATTTTTCTCTCCCTTCTCCCAACCTTCTGATTTAGTCCCACTGTGAATGCAAGGAGCATTACACAAACTTTGTACCTGGGAAAGGATGCAGCATGAAGGACATCTGTGAAACAAACAACACCTGCCATAAAAAAGCTAAATGCTCAATGGTTGCACCAGGACAGTTTTCGTGAGTCTTTTTGCTTATTAAGGCTTTCACCCAGCTTCTCCCTCCTCCCCCTAGTAAACAGGCTGCTAAAACAAATCCAGTGGATGAACACCTCCTGAAGTTATCATTAATGGTTTCTTTACCAAGGACAAATTCCAAGATTTAATGGGGTTAGGGTCAACCAATTAGCATCGTGTTTGATTTCATCAGTCCAATTGCTAACACCTACTAAGTTTTATTTTTATAGTGCTCGGAGGTCATTGCTATACTAGTAAATAAAAAGGTCTAAGACCTCTTTTCTGTTCCTCAGGGCAAGCAGCATGGCCTGGCTCACAGCTAAAGTCTCTTCTTCTTCCAAAAGAGAGTAACTGCCTCTTGGCAGAGGTCCCTGGCACACTCTATCCTTTCAACTCTGCCTGGGCACTGCCTGGGAAAATGCTACTTGGTGTGGGCCAGAAACATGCCAGGCAGCATGCTAAAAATTAATCGGCATTAATTATCATGGGACAGCAATGGAGCCCTGGCTATTTTTAGTATACTAACACTAGGGAATCTGACCCCCATGCTGTGAAAGCAACACCAGTCTTCGCCAGACTCCTCAAAGCCTCGAGACAAGCACGTGGGAAGCTGCAAAATCTCTGGCAGGGTTTGTTTTCCTGTACAGAAATTTGCTACACAGATCTTAGGAGGAAAGTCAGTTTTAACACTAGACTTAACAAAGCTATCTTAAACCAAACAATTTGGATTACATGTTTCTGTAGCCCAGGGGTGGCTAGTACTGGGTTTAAAGAGCTGGCCCTGAAATGTTAGTTTTCAGGAGCTGGGAGTTTCAATGTGAAAAGACAGGACAGGCCGCTAGTTGTAAAGGGAGAAGAAATTATTTTTTATATAGAATCATATAGACAGAAAGTGTTCATTCGGGAGAGTACTGTATTGCCAGTTCTTGCTTTATCATGCAGCTTTCTCTTACAGTCTAGTATCGACATCAATTTTGTGTAAGCTATTGTGCGTTTCAAACAAGTTTACCTAGAATATCCCCTAGCTCATTTCTAGAGCGTACTATACCAGTCAAACTGCACTTAGTATATACTTACACTATACTTAATATAGTATACTGTTGTACTGCACAACATGAGTTGAAAATTAAACTAAAATTCCACATCACATAAATCAGGACCTTTCTTTCCTAATTTGTCACTGTTTCACTGTTGCAATTTTCAACAGCTGAGGAAGTTTTGAGAATTTTACAATGGGAAAATTAAAAATTTATGACTGGGGGGGAGGGGGACAAGCAATCCAAATGTTTTGCACATCATTAATTCAGTGACTTTTAATGGCAAAAAAAACCATACAGAACACAGGAGGGATTCAAATCAAACTAAAACTACGTATTTGGCAAAAAATTAAAACTATGCTGAACAGTTTCCAACTAAGGAAAATCCATTTATGAAATAGGAACTTCGCAAAGAAAAACATTGATTGGTAAATGTGGGCACAGTAAATTGCATCTGATAAGTGGCAGACACTGTATTTTGGCTGCATCCCAGATTTTAAATGTATTTGGGAGGGCTTTTTTTGGTGGAGTTTTTTACTTCTTTTAAAACACAAAGTTGTTACAGAGGCCACAAACCTGCATCGCTTCCTTTCTTTTGTTTTTATTAGACACACACTTGCGCTGCTGGCTTCCCCCGTGTAGAGTCACTTTACTTTCTTCAGAATCAGATTATTTGTACAGGAATAAATCTCTTATACAGACAAAGATGTAGAAGAGACAAACATTTAGTTTGTGAACATAATCTTGATTTTCCAGGAGGCTGTTGTCTCTGTGTTCTGTTCCCATATATATCTTTCCTGAGTGATTTCTGACACTTTCTATGGCATTGCTTCAGCTCACTAATTATGTTCACCCTTGCCCAGAAGCTACAAAGCTTCATCTGGTGCAGAATTACACTGCATATCAGACCATAACATCTCTGGTGTCTGAGCAGAGATAGCATTCCCTTGGTTAAACTCAATTATTTTCCTTTTTAACCTCACTCTTACTTTTACTCTAACTGTGTCTTCTATGTAGAAATTAATAGCTTCACAAATCAAAACTCTATTATGCAAGTTTTGGGTAAAATGGAGACAGAAAGCTGAGCTCCCTTTTTCTAGAGAGATACAATTCTCTTCCCCCTCCTGGGTAAGCTGAAGTAGTGACAGTTCCCATCTTTTTCGGCCCTGCCTGTACCATCCACGCAGCGTATCAGGAAAACATCAAACAACTAAGTTTAAATAGTCCGGTAGGGTTTGTTGTACAGCTTTTCCTCTTTGGAGGCACCCATCCTGTACAGTACACAGTGCATTCAAAGCTAAACTTACACAGCCATGCGCAGCATGAGTCGCAAACCAGATCCTCCAGGTAAAGCTAAGACAGAGCTAATCTAGTCAGTCACCCAGCTGGTCCTTCCTGAGCCTGGCCACACAGAGTCAATTACTCCATTAGAAGGGGTGAGGGGACAGACAGGTGGAAGGATTCAACCCTTCAACCTATGCAATAAGCGTTAATCTGTAGTTGCTAAATGCTTTCCTCTGGCAGTCAAATCCAAACCGTGTTACTGAACATCCATTCAGTCATAAGCAATATTGTCCTCAGAAAAGAAATTTCAAACTGTGTAGGTGTTTCTGCAGTTCACTGTGGCCCTGGAAATGATAGCCAAAAAAATTACTATGTTTAGCCACCTGCTTCTTTATGACCATTTGCTGAAAAAGAGAGGTGAGGTTTAATTTGAAACCTTGATTTGATTTGTGCAATATTTCAAGAGTAGTTTCTTTTTTCTACTAAACTATCCCTCAGCTCCTTTGAAGCCTCAGGTTTTTTTCTTCTCTGCTTAGAAGTGAAGGGGGCTATCTACATCAATACAGCAATATTTACCCCATCAGAAGAAAGGGGTCAGCTCCCAAGGAGTAGCAGCTCCACTCTCCCAGCACTAAACCCTTTATCCGATCTCCACAGTCACACCCTCTGACCAAGAGATCCCCTTAAAAAGAAGAGGGCTCACCATCAGAGTCACATCGTAAAATTTTAAGATGCTTTTAGATTGCTATTTTTACCTGGGACCAGAAGGAGTCAAAGCCTGCGGCTCTTGGCCAAAATCCCAGCACCCCTCTGAGTCTCTATGCACCCCCCCAGACTGCAGGGACTGTGGGGATTTTCAAATGTTGCTATCACCAGAGAAACATCTACGGTAGAGACCGTACGTGGGAAACAGGAGACAATTTGGCATCAGGTTGATACTACTGTGGGGTGTGAGCGGCAGATGTGTGTTTGTAACAACCAGCACATGCAAATGATTAGGTCATTAGTTATATAAAGAACATCTTTTGCTTGCGTGGAGTAATGTTCCTTCTCTAATGATGCCTTTAGAAAAAATATCCAGAGAAATGAATCATTATGGATAAGGCTTATATGGATACTGAACATGCTGGAGACTTAATTAGGAAAGGCACTATTAAAAGGCAATGTTTGGCAACACACACCGTACAGTTGTTTAGCCTCCCAAATATAGTTAGGGGTTTTTTCTGTGCATGCTACATGTTGACAAGCACCTGCTTTAATTTTAGCACTGAAGATGAGCAAATGACTGAGCTGACACCACCAGCCAGTCTCCCAGGAGCAGCCAAGCAGGGGCTGGTTTTCTGAAGACTGCAACAGAAAGAGCTGAGATTGGCAAATCCGGCAGGCATCGATGGCCCCTCACATTGAGGCACGCTTAAAGAGTCCAGATTGTTTAGAAAGTACTGACCACCTCTCCCGGTGAATAGTCAGGCTGACACAAGGTCAAGGCACACACAAGTCCTAGTTGCTCTTTGAAACTCATGACCCTTTTTACCCATCGGCATCTTATTGCAAGCACACGTCAATCACATTGACAACCAACAATTTCTTCCCCACCTCTCTTGCGATGCTGAGGTCTTTCACATCCATAAGATTCAGTTTTCATGAGGTGCCTTCCCACCCACCTAAGACAGAAAACGTCAGACTGACACTTGGGGTTGTTCTTCCGTAAATTTCCATTAGATTTTGCCTTGGCTGCAACACGCTACTTCAAATGCAGCCCATCCCAAGGCAGTGAGGACATTGAGCCCACCTCGAGGCATTGCCTGTCGCTCTTATGGGTACCACGACCCGAGCCTGCTTTAGACATATGTAGGACTGGGTCAACCGCACATCACTGACACCTCTCACAGGCTGCAGTCCCCAGGGGACAGCCCGGGTGTTACAGATGAGATGCTATTTCCAGTGCAGAGACAGCAGAAGCATACATGTGAAAAAGCATGAGATTTCATGCTTCAGCATCTTCAGAAAAAAAAAAATAATATTAAAACAGTAGTATCATTGCCCAAAATGGTTGTGGTTACTTAAAAGGCAGGATAACAGACAACCGCTTTGCTTTGTTGAAAGGACTGAAACCCCTGCCTGCCTTTTTCTACCAGTCCCATACAGCTATCGCAAGTATAGATGAGCTGCCATCACTGCCTTCATACATAACTCGATGTTCTCAAAGGTCCCTTTCAACCTAGATGATTCTATGATTTATGCCATAGCCCCTCCTTGCCCACAGACAGGCAGCCTCAGTGGCTTTCTGGGCTCCAGCAACCACAACATTTGGGGACCAGAGGCTGCACCACAGCCAGGGGCAATGCTGTAGCCCCCATTCAAAGAGGTCCTGCAAGACAGACACCACCGCTTCCTGGCCCAGCTGACAGAAGGGCATCACATCAGGCAAGCAGCCACCAGCCTGCCCTACACCCTAACATACTTCACAGCATGCAGAAGTAAAGATTAAACTAAAATGCATAAAATGTCTTCAGAAAAGCAATAGTTAAACATCTGGCACAGATCCTCCATGACACCACAGGGCACCAGCGCACAGCTAAAATGACAATCCCTTCACAGGTGTTCGTGCCAGGGGGACTCCGTGGGGAATGGGTTTGTGTGCTACGGAAACATCATGGAGCGCCTTCGAGACCTGAACGCAGAAGCGGGAGGACGGTGGCAAGGCAAGCTGACATCCTCCTTATCGCTCATGGGTAAGTGACCACACACAAGCAGCCTCAGCTCCTGCTGGGTGGGTTGATCTTCCTGTCTTCCCCCAATCCTCCCCGCTGCAGGAAGGTGCTACTAGCAGCATGACACAGCATGCACATTACTCCCCACAGAGTTCTGCCGTCCACCTGAAGCTCCCTTTGCTCAGCATGCCCTGCAATCTGCAAGAATTTCCAAGCAGAAGTGCTAAACGCATTCCCACAACCCCTCACACAACATTTGATGTCACCAGTGGGTTTTGCCCCATAGCGCAATGATCGGGATCATCCCACTTCTTCTTATTTCCTGCCCCCATTGATTTTGATAATTGAGATTTGATCTAGACTTGACACACAGAAGTCCACCAAAAACATCAGGATTCCCAGCTGGGTCTCTCTTCCCTGGTCCCCAGCCATCAGCAGTGGCATTGCTTTCACTAGGAAAGAGTAGAGAGGCAAGGAAAAGAGATTTATCCCATCCATGGTCTCCATCACCCTCAGGACCCCCCACCAGAACACTTCAGCCATAGCTAGGGGGCCTCCACATCTCCAAACTGTCTGCAGAGGTGAGATGGAGCCCCCCCTCAGGTCTCACAGCTTCTAGTCTTTTGAAGTTTTTGCAGTCACCTTGTGAACAGAACAGCACAACTGTCTTCATCATCTTCTGTTGCATGGCCACAAATTTGAGCTATGAACAAACACTACTAGAATCAAGTTGGATCTTTGAGTTAAATTTGTAAATATGAAAAATTTCCTCCTGTTTAATATAATTTGCTCGGTTCTTTCCACTGAGGCCAGCAATTAAAATAAAGATTCTGAATTCCTGACCAGAACAGAATAAGAATCCCCCATAGCTGGCCAAGAACAAAGCCTGACAGTGACCTTCACACTCAGCACTGAAGAATGTGCCGCAGCACTGAGAGTTCATTTTCTCTATGTGTTTCTCCTTGCGTGTCTGAAAAGTGCCTGACATGCTGGGCACCACAATTTGTTAACAACCCAGGTTTTGTGTTGTCTGGTTAAGTTTTGGACATAAATGTGCCATTTGATTTACTACCCAGAAGCTACAAACACACATTAACTGCACAGATTATTTTACAATAAAATTACTCCATATTAATGTCTTTCAAAAACTAAGAATAAACAGCAGAATAGTCCACATTGTTTTGTAAAATTAATTTTAGATATTTAAGCATATTCATTTTGAGGAATATTCTGTGGTACAGCATACCTGTAAGAACTGTAAAGATGGTTTTAGGTGTGATTTTAAACCTCTGGAAAAACATCTGAATATTAGAAATATTTAATGCCTTCCTCTACAGAATCAGTGGTCTCATACTGCTGTCTTAGAAACAGAAATACCATCTTGGTAGCAAATGAACTTTAATTAACTTTCAGTGCATCAGCTTTTATTACCAGCTATGTGTTTGCTGATATTTGCATTACCAGTGGGTTATCAGCAGCATATCCCTCACCCCATGAAGACTGAATTGATTTAAAGCAGGAGACCATCTTCCTGTAAAGACACATCTCCAAAGAAAGGCTGTTTTCATGTCCATCACCGTGGTCCACATGCCACAGAATCCAAGGTTCCAGAAACATTCTGTTTTGCCTCATCCTGTGTCAACTATGCAGCAGCACCTGGAATTTCACACCCCATTTGCCTCTCATCTTTCAACAATTTGAATTTTAGAACCTTAAATTAACTTTTAATAATCACAGATAATGTTCTTTCTTATTCTGCCCTTACTACCTGGCACATATTACACAGTCCCTTCCTCCAGTGAGCTTTCCAATACACATTTAAATTCTTTCGTTTTTTTTTTTTTTGTTTTGTTTTGTTTGTTTTTTTTTGTTTTGGTTTGGTTTGGTTTTTTGTTTGTTTGTTTTTTTTCCTCTGTCCTTATAAGAAAACGTCTATGAATGGCCACTGAGTACTCTGGGACCATTTACCGTGCTTGTACCAACAAACAGGGGGCTCAAAGGTACAAATGTAAGTAAACAACACAGAGGGTTTTAAACTGGGGGGGGATTTAGCTCCTTCAGAAATCTCATCTGTGTTAAAAGTGTTTTGATTCAACAGATTCAGAAGAACTTTTTGCTCTAGTACACTTCTGGATACATTTAAATGTAGGGGCCAGAAATTATCTTTTTCCTATTGAAAGAAAAGCAAATAATTTGGCGAGTCAGGGTAGAACAGTCATGTTTCAAGTAAGTCTTGCATTGTCTTACACGCATATGCTCAAGGGTTTTTTAGTTAGTTGAGACAGGGGCTGAATTAAGATCTGCATTTTCAGCAGGGGGCCTACAAGTCACTTTTTATGCACAGATAATAAAAAATTATGGGGTTTTAAAAAAAAAAAAGTGGCCTGATATGCAAGTGGTGAGCATCCATTGCCTTCCACTGAAGTCAGGAGAACTCTGGAGACACTTTGCTTATGCAGGGTCATAAGGGTATGATCTGACCTGAGCTGGAACAAAGGGAGGCCTCCACCCAGTTCAGACCCTACCACCTCAATTCAGAAGAAAACATAATATTTCAGAATGTAACAGCTGGAGGGAAATAAGCATTCTCTATGAGATATTTGGGTTTTTAGATTAAGCCTGTATTGAAATAAATCTCTGTTCTTCTGCTCTTCTAGATAAAGGATCTTCTGAATAATAAACAGAAAGCACAGTACTTCGTGAAACTCCATGTAATTGCTGGTCAACTGAATACCAGTAGCTTGAATAATACCAACATAATATATACTTTGACTGGCAAGTCAGGAGAGATATCAAAGGGAGAAAAGGTAAGTAGGCTTCCAGCCTACCTCAGAAAGAATACTACTCTCTGTTCACTCAACAAGGAGTATCACAGGCCTTTCTGCAGTGAGACATCAGGTCGCAGATAGCTGTTGGATTATGAAAAAAAAGCCAGCTGTGGCCATGCATTACAAGGAGTTCAAGTGAAACTTGAAACCTCATCAACATCAAAGTTCCCACTGAAATTACTTTTTGATATATGTCACCACTGAGCAACATAGCAGTCTAACACAGACTGCTCTAAAAATGTTTGCTGAAATTAAGTCATCTTAAATCTGCAGGTACAGCCAGCAGAACTGGGGGGGGACATTAAAAGAACCTAGGTGGAGTAAGACGGAGTGTCAGGAGAGAAAAACCCAGATCTTAAGCTGGAAACCTGTGCCTACTCCTCACACAGAGCAAGCACCAACTGCACTGCAGATCCCACCTCCTACTGGGCATCAGCATCCTTTGAATGGTGCAGCACATGAAAGTCTTCAACATAAATAAAATGCATGTGGCAATTTATCATTAGAAACATGAAGGCTGAAATCAAGTACTTCTCATGTTTTTTAGTAGATCAGTGGCATCTGAGAAGAGAGATCTATTTTATTTCTCTAACCAGCACACACTCCATTTGTAACAGGAAAATATCATTGCTGTCTGAGGCTGTTAGTTTCCTGCAGGCATCAGTACAGTGCAGAATCAGCAACATTTTGTTGTTTTAAATATACATATAATATAAGGAAATGGGTTGTAGTCCCTTAAGATTACAGGAGTTGACTCTTTCAGTACAATCACATTTTAAATCATTTCCTGGCAGGCTTTTATTACTAGCAGTCACCAGAGCATTTTAGGTACGCTGGTCTCCCCACAGGGCCTGTCCCCACTTCTCTTCTGAACTTTGCTGTCCTGGAACAAAACAACATGGTCGTGATCCAAAGTCAAAGGAATTTTTTCCATTTCCTTGATAAGCACTGGAAGCAACCTTTAGCCTCCCCAGATGTAAACGGCCCAGGTGTTGGCAATGGAAGGGGCTGTTAGACTTTATTCAACACTCGTGCTCTCTCTGTTCTCATCCCATAATAAAGAGCTCACTATCCATCACCTGGCTTCTTTCAGGATAATCAATTAAGAGTTAGAATCCAAGGAGGAAGGACAAAAGGAAAACTTTTGCAGGGAAATATTATTGCTTCCAATGGGATTTTGCACATTATTGACAAAGCCTTGGACAACATGGAGCCATCATTTAAAAGCAGCAAAGAGGTGAGCTGTATGCTATATACATGCAAAGGCAAACTTTAAAATAGTTTCACATTAATTGAATGCAAAGGAGGATGCCTGACAGCAGGTAGACAAACTCTACCAAGCCATTGTGTGTCAACTCAGAGAAGCAACATTCAAAGTGAAAGGTAATGACACGGTTTCCACAGCAAACAGACATTTACTCTTCTGCCAAGCTGGTCTGTGGAGGATCAGGTTGTACTCACTGCATTTGAGTGGTTCCCTTGGGAAATTGGCAGTCATGATCAGTGTATCTCGCTGAAGTCCAGAACAGCATACTAAAAGAAGGGACATCTGGACAGATACCGGGCAAGACTTTTATTCAAAGCAGAAATCCCTCCCTCCAAAAGGCTAATATTATAAAAACCGATGATTTGAGGGTTTTGGGGTGCCCTGCTTAGTGTACTTCCTTGAGAATTCACTTATTTATATGGCATTGGCAAATATTTTATTTCTTTACCCTTTCTCATTGGGAATGAAGAGATAGTAACACTTTCCCCATACATACACAGTTTGTGTATTCTGTGACTACACAGTATTTCAGGACAATGACAAACTCTAACTATACACCAGTATGCCACCAGGACAAGAGTGCTATCATCTCAGACATTTCTAGACACCACCAGCCACCCAAACAATAAGGAAACCCAAACGCACTCAATCTGTAATAACTGAGACTCGCACAGTAATTCAAATGGTGTCTTATAAGAATTGACATTTATTCCACGTTCCCAACTGAAATAAATCTTACTTTCATCTCATTTTAGGAAACCATAATGTCAGTACTTCAAGATAATGGAAGATACAGCCAATTTACGTCTTTGATAGAGGTAAGGATCCAGAAAAGCAATTCTGTAAAGCTATTTTCAGATGTTTTCAATATTAATACGCAATTTCACTTTTCTTTTTAAAATAAAACAGAAAACTGGCCTAGGAATGGATTTACAGCAGGACAGCAGACCTTACACAGTCTTTGTTCCAAGTAACGAGGGTCTGAATAATATGAAAGCTGAAGCTCTGGACTACCTGCTTTCCACCGAGGTAAAGTCTTTCTATAATGCAAATCTTTCTTAGATAGCAGATACATATATAGATATATAGTAGATGCATACACACATCCTTTTTCCATGTTGGTCTGAACTAAGCTCCTGTGATCAAGGTTTAAGCCATCTCTAACAATTAAAGATCAACGTAACACCTAGAGAGAAATGGGATTTGGGATCTCCCATCCTATGAAGCGACACCAATCCCCCACACCAGATCCTCACTCCCCTGCTCTTGCCCTGCCAGCACAGCCCAGACAGACACATGGCAAAGCCCCAGAGCCTCTCCTGGGAGGTGTCACCCTTGTCAGGGACAGACAGAGGGAGCAGACACCACAGGACAGGTTGCATGCCACGAGCTGAGCACCACCACTGACCCAGAGGTTTCTGGTGCAGCAGCCAGCGATGCCTTTCTCATCCCCATGCCCTCTCACAGGCCAGGTTGTGTTTGTGTGACTCATTTTGGGCTAAAATGGCCTTTTTTCCATTTGGGCAGGGTTCATGGAAGCTGCTAGAGCTGGTCCGATACCACATCATCTCCAACACTGAGGTAAGGATGGCTGCTTTAGTGACCCAGGGGTGCAAGAGCATTTTCAAACCCTTTGTTACTCTGAAGGCAGAGATTTTTCCAAGATCAGCTTCCCCTCAGTGCTGCACAGCAAGGCTGCAAAGGACAGCTGTGCCTCTGCACGTAAAGGTCACTAAAAGAGAACAAAAACCTTTCACCTCAGTGTCACTGATCAAAATAAAATCTTGCGAGAAGGCATGGGGTAGTCCTTGAATCATGGCAAATTAAAACTGTTGTGTCACAATAGTGTGTTACATGCAAGTAACTATTTCCACTTTAAAATATACCTTTTGATGATGCGGACTTAGCCCAAGTGGGAAGAAGAAATATACACACACACACACATATATATAAGTAGTCATCCTGAACCTGAGACCTGCTACTTTAGCCTGCTGTGGAGCAAGAACCATTGTCAGGGTGTATTGTCAGCTTGGCAGAGCTGCAGGAACAAGTAGCAGGAAAAGTATTGTTGCTATCTGAATCAAGCACTCTCTGAGCCTGTTCTGCTAAGATTAGTCTTCTGTTTATCAGGGAAAGGTGGTTTTGCCATCCTCTAAGCAAGCCCCCTGTTTTTCCCCTCCTTTTTGTACTGGAAACGAAGAGCAGAACCCAGCAACTAAGGGTCGAGGAGACTGAAGCTCTTCCCCATCCCAACCCCTGCTGCGGGGAAGGAAGGATGTGTTTCTATCCCTAGAAAAAGGCCCCACTCACAGCATCCAAGGCAGAGGTCATTCCCAGCACAGAGCAGGATCACAGGGAGCAGAACCACGAGATCCTCGTGTCCCTTCACAGGATATCGGCACCGCCGTTTCCACAGTGGTCTAAGGGTGCGAACAGGGCTATTTTTAGGGAGAGGTGAAAACTTTACTTAGACTGGTTGCTATAATTAAGAGAAAAAATAATATCCTTTTGGGCAACAAGCTCTTCCCATGTAGCAATCAGCAAACTCAGCCAAAATTTAATCACTAACTTCGTTACAGAAGGTCAGTCAACGTGAGGCTGCCCACGTAGCTAGAGAAAAGCTGATAGGGTTATTCGCTCACCCTAAAGAGAAAGGTGGTCTTTCTTGTGAAATCCGTCTGGATTTGAAAAGAATAATGAAATTACATTTCTTTCAACCCGTTTATATTCATTTCAGCTGGAGGTTGCCAGCCTCGTCTCAATAGAGCACATCAGAAGCATGGCAAAGCAGTTCATTTACTTTAACAGGACCAGCAACGTAAGTCAAAGGCAGCTTTCACCTGTGAGCAGCTCTCTCTGATCTAGGCAACTATTTGCATACAGGGGGAATAAAAAAAAAAAAAAAAAAAAGGGAGGAGGGGGGACATTAGCAGAGGAATTTCTTACTATAATGAGGCAGAAATTTTCAACTTGCCATTCTCACCTACTGTTAGAAATTAGTATTATAAAAGATGCAGAGCAAATGACTGGCATGTGAGGACAGCCTGCAGTTTCTTTTTTCTTTGATTAGTCCCAGTCCGGGAACGATCCTCATTTATGCTCTGCCTAGTTTTAAAACTATTTAAAGTGTTTTAAATCATTCTGTTACATATTTGGCTTAGTTTAAACGCTTCTCAGTACACACATAAATATTCTTTTATTCTTGTTAATATTATAGTCTCTGACCCTGATGAACATAAAGAACACATTTTTGAAGGGGGTAATTTGTCAGTACTTTTGCAAAACCAAATTCATCTGTTACATTAACTCCCTTCTGTTCTTTGCATTTTTTAGCCAAATATGAGCGTTCTGGAGAAGAGATTCACCTATGAAAATTCTTGCAGAGACATGAGTTGCATGAGTAAATGCAGAAAGAATACTATTTTTTTCCTCCTGTCAATTTGGATAGATCCCAGATTTTCTCTCACTTTCTCACCCACTTTGTCAGAAAGAGGAACAAAGCATGCTTATGTCCACTGAAATCCGTGCCTGAAGTCATCAGTAGTTTTCTCGTTTTGGCCAGTCTTTTAGTCACCAGTTCCACAGGCTAACAGTGCATATTAAGAGGAAAACTTTAGATGCCGCTGTTGTAGACCAGTATTCAAGGAAATGCGCAACATATGCCTGCTTCTTGCATGAAACAAGCGTAATAAAAAATAGATAGCCAATTAAAAAGATGTATGACTAGAAATTCTTAAAATTATCAGAAACTGAGAAGTTGTGAAAAATTTATTAATAATAATAATAAATTGTTTCATAGGGACAAGTCTTGGTGAGTGGAGAAGAAATGGAAGAAACAGATATTGTTGCAAAAAATGGACGCATTTATACTCTTGCAGGAGTCCTTATCCCACCCACAATTGTTCCAATTCTACCACATCGGTGTGATGAGACAAGAAGTCAAGTCACAATGGTAAGAGTATCACGACAAATCAATAGCTCTACATTGCTCCATACAATGTGCTCCAGTTTCCTCTTTACTGCTTTCTCCGATATTGTCCATAAGAAGGGAAGTATTGTTAGCAATCAATATATCAATGACATACAGCTACCTGGCTAGCAGTACTGCACAAATACAAATATTCCGTAAACAGGGAACTCATATGAGCACCTTCTGCACTACTTCAACTCATTTAGTTCTTGCAGTAGCCCTTTTAAACATGTTGTGCCTCTGGTCAAACTTTTTCCTCCAGTTCCTGAATCCCGCCTGTGCATACAAGTACATGGTAAGTAGCGTTAAGTTTGCACAGAAGCTGTTCTGGATCAGTATTTTCATTTCTACTAAATATGCAGGGAAAGGAGCCAGCGAGTTAAAATATTAACATAATCACTAATTTTATATTAATATAGTAGAAATATGTTATTTTCAGAAGCCACAATTGCCCCTAGCCCTGCTTTCTTCCAGTCTCATTCAAATCAGGAATTACAAAAAACTGTTTCATATTTCAAAGGGTGGATTCTGACATACCTTGTTCAGTTTTGGTAACACAGTACAGGCCTTTACACTTGGTAATATTCAGATACTATTTCTGGTAAGAAGTCTGAGTATCAGACTGAGCTTTTAGTTTGCAGTAAGCAGGGCTCCAATGAGCTGTTACTGGACCACGTTCAAGCTCGTATCTGGGCCGGTAACAGTTCTGGTACAGTAATGCAAAACATTTACTGTCTTACCTTACAACAGTCCAGAATCACAGCCTTGAAAGAGGTTCCCAGAAGAGCTGGACAGCATCAAAATTTAATGAAGAAAACACAAGAACTGGCACTAAAGAACTATTACCTCTGGCAGTAACTACAAAGTGCCGTATGTTCAATATAATCGTAAACCAGGCAGAGCGCCGAGCCGCAATCTCCAGTACAAAAAAGCAATCAACACCTTACAAATTCAAATTACACTCCAGTAATTTGAATTCCCTACCAGAAACCTACCTAGAAACTATGTCTGACATCAATCAATCCTAAAGCAACACTACGAAAAATTAAAGACAAAACAAACGGCATCTGTCACAAAAATTATTCCCCGAACTGAAGTTAGGAACTTTTGTCAGCTTTGAAAGCTTCATGCATAGTTTGAAATATAGTTTAATATCCAAGGCTTTAAAGCAGAGCACTGCTAGCAAGCAGAATTCCAGAGGGAGCAGTGGCTTTGCTTTTCTTACCTGCCGTCATGCATCTTCATCACCCTTGGAAAACATGAGCAATGCCGCCTTGTAAATGCTACTTGTGGCACCAGTGAAAAGTGACAAGCCTTGTAGGATCTAGCAGTTGTACACACCAACAAGAACTGTACATCCCTAAAGATGAAACCATTATGTTAACACATACATAGCCACGTAACTGTACCTGAATGTTGCTAGTAACTGCAGGACTCAATATCTTGCTCAGCCTCCTCCCAGAGGTCATCAGTCCCACAGCAGACTTGGAACAAGGGAACATACGTCTATGCTTCAGACACTTTGGTGCAAAGAGGGTATCTTTATCTACTGCTGAAAATGGTCAGATTGGACCTTGCGTGGAAGTGCAGACACATTTCCCTGTCCCCTCTCTGCAGTGTAGCAGAGGGGAGAGACAGGACTCCCATCCTCAGGAAAAGGAGGGAACAGGTACACGTCAATGGCTGAGACCATGCCAGGTGGAGAAAGGGAGCAAACAGGTGATGTTGAGTGGCACTGAGCAGCAGGGAGTCAACGACAACAGCACAAAACACTTTCCACAGCAATCAGCCAGATTTTTAAGTTCTAAAGGAGCAAAGAAGCACTTCCAGGAGTTTTCAGACATGCAAAAAAAGCTAAAAACCTAAGTCAACTTCAGCCATGACTACACAGCTTACCAAAGAGCTTCTATAATGCCCAAATGTGTTTGCCAAAATACGTCTGACCCACAGACCTTTAAAACATAGTAGTGGCATTGATACCTCAACTATTTGATGCACAAATGGTTTTGTAAGTCTGGTCCTTTATTTCTTTAAGTGCTGAACAACATGAGAGACTACTAAATCCAAACCAGTACCTGATTCTTTCCTCACAGCTCCAGTGATAAATCTGTGAGGAAAAATGCCATCATTCGAGTTCATGGTCACTTGATTATGAAACACAGTGAAGTAACACATCAAATGCCAGCTCTAGGATTTATTCTAACTTGGTTGAAACACAAGACGTTAGCAGTCTTGAGCAACACAGCTTTGACAAACTCCATATCCACACACTGAAAGGCTCAAACTCTCTGAAGTTATTGCATGGTGAGCCTGTCAGAGGGCCCACCTTTAAAACTGCCACTGGAGTTCGTATCTCCTCAGTGCTGTAATTGGCAGTCTCTGTCACCACCACATGGTGATAAATTAGCTAGTGGGGAGAGTCAACCTAAAGGTGAAGACCTAAAAATAGTTATACACTGCTGGATCATGGCGGAGTACAGGATCTATGATGTGGAAGCAAAGAATATTTTTCTCTCCACCGCCTATACACAAGACAAATTTCTATTCACACTGTCTATATACAAGACTCAACTAATTTGTGGTCTTCCTAGGAAGAAATAGAAAAATTCTCATAGTAGTTAAGTGTACAGACTGCACCAGACCCTCAGACGATATTAGCTAATATATTATACCAGCTTGAGCAAACGATGCCAGTGCATTTATGTCCACGTTTATGTTCTATTTAGGAAGCTGCAAGTTCTTTAAAAGAGGGGAGTAGGGAAAGGACAAATGAAGATAAAAAGAGGAAGTTGGAAATGAACAACCACTCAGCAAAAAATCAGAGCCAGTGGATATTGCCCTGGTGCTGCTGTTGGGTCCCTGACCATGCTGTGACAGTTAAAAGTTATTAAAAGACAGTTAAGTACAGGCATACTTAAAATTTACAGGGTATATCAGCCATAAGTATGCATCTCAGTAGTTGATATAATGCCTTTTCAACTAACTGCCCTTATTGTTTCCATCTAGGGTGTCTGTGCAAGTTGTTCATTGCATGCATTGCCTCCCTGTCCTCAGGATTCAAACCCCATCGTAAGTGACATTGTCTGACAGGTTCCTCAGTTGTACAAAATGCTTGGGGAGAAGGGGGTCCCCATACATTGATTACTGCTCTACTGATATAGTGAGCAAAAGAACCAGATATGAATATAGGATACTGCATAAAAATACAAATACAGACAGCACTTTAGTCTCTTTTTGGCGATGACTGAAGCATTAAGTAATTTCAGCATTATTATGTTTGCTGTTGCAAGATCCTTCACAGACTTCATAGAAGCTCTGACTCTTCTCAGGTAAAATAAGATCTATTTAGGATTGGTTTCAGCAGAAGAGAAAGATGAGGATGAGAATTGCTACGATTATGCTTTGAGAGTTAGAAAACGAAAAGCAGGAGGGATACATTTAAAATAAACCTCACATCTGTTAAAAATTTCCTTTTGATTAAGCATCCTCCCAGACGTAACTGTCTGCAGAAGTAGCTTCAGAAAGGATTGAAAAATCTTCCATCTGCTTTGCGTCTAAGAGATGCATATCTGGCTGCATGTTTCTCCACATACAAAACTCAAGTCTAGCTACCACAGGAATTTTATTCCCCATCTTATAAAAATTCTCTCATAGTTAGTCCTATATGCCATAGTCAGTAATAACCTATATGCCATTATTCAGTTATAATGAAAAGAAAGCTCATATTATGAAAAAATACTTAATAGATTTTTTTAATGCAACACTATAAAAAAGTGCTTTCTGTTCTCCAGTTAAATTGTTGCGATATTGAGAATGTATCACAGAACTGTACATTGCTTAGAAATACTAATGCTTCCATTTTGTGCATGTTCCAGCCTTTCTCAAAACGGAGATGCATTATTGAAGGCCCAACCTTTCAGAAAACTGGCTGTACTAGATCCTGCAATGTAACGACAAAGGTACAGAGTTATGGTTTCTTAAGGGGAAACGGACATAAAAGTTTTCCAAAATACTGTCTTTTACATTGTGGACTTTCCTTTTGGAGTTGGGATATGTTTGGAGATGTCCATGTAATTTCCATACCCTTCTACAGGGTGCTGAGAGGAGCTACTGTAAAACTTAGAGCAAAATACCAGGCAAATTCCAGTGAGGTTTTTTAATTGCCATACATTATTGACAACTAACTCAGGAGTTTTCACATAAGATTCCAAGCCCAAACGTTGCTGTTGCTCACTTTCACCCACAAAGAACAGGACAGCTTTGTCTCCCCCTGGTCCCAGCCCTTCAGTCCCAGGACCTCACACAATATTGGGTAACAACGAACGGGAAACACTCCCAAGAATGTTGCTCCACTTGCTCCGCTTGGCAAGTCTAGTCCTCGCAGGAGTCATTAGCCCCTGAGAAGTACTTACACCTTTCTGGCTGCTAAATAGGCTTCTGTGTTTTATGACCACCATTAAGTAAACAAGAAAAGTCCACAAAGCTGTAAGCTTTGAGAACCTTCTGCTAATTCCCATTTCCCTTGAATCACACATGTAAATGAGGTTTTGTTTATAACACTTTCTGTGCTCTTGGTAAATAAATGGATCGAGCAGCCAATTCATGAATAAAACAAAAGATGCAGCAGAGAAAAACATTTAGGGCTGTGTAGTGGCTAAATCCCACACTGGTGCCGAGGGGAAGGGGGAAGATCAAAGCAGCATGTCTAGATTTCACAGCGTCTCCCTGGGGTAAAACATATCTTTGAGTTCCTGATCTCAGATGCAAAGGAGACCGCCTGCCTCTGAACTGCACTGCACTCCCACTGCCAAATACAAGAGCGCGCCCAACATGATCAGACCTGCACAGGCACCTTCGTAACTGGTGACAGGGCAGGGATTTCTAACACCGATGAGTCTGATACGAACGAGGGAAGGATCTGGTGATCTGCGCATCCTCTTCTTTGGCTGCCAACACCCCTCCTGGTTTTAACACCACCATTACAGAAGTGGTTTTGGTTCAACACAAGATTTTTAAGAGCCAGATACCTCTATAGGTCTTTGTCAGAGGGCCAAAATACAATGGAGGGTTGTCTTTTGTGCACTGCCTCCCCACTAAGGCACTGGAACAGAGGATACTTGCTTTATTTCACAGGAACCAAAGTGTTGCAAAGGCTTCTTTGGCCCTGACTGCAATCCGTGTCCAGGAGGTTTCTCCAAACCCTGCTCAGGAAACGGGCAGGTAAGCAGAGCATCTTGCAGCACCCTGCACTCCCATGGGGGAAAGGACAGGCTGCATCCCAAAAGTCCCTAAAGCACTTCTACACGACAGGAACATTAGGCTCCACAAAAGCTGCACCCTCCATTTATGCCCAGTGATGGCCGTGAATTTCAGGTTCAGTTATACAGAGGAGGGAAAATGAATCCATCTCCTCTCAGATGTCCAAACCGCAGGTTTCCGTAGTTCCAACACAGGGCACACAGGCAAGGCTGGAGCTGGGTGACCCACTCTGATACTTTTACTTTGCACAGCACAGGATAACCACACAGATCACTACTGTCAATTTAAAATTGCAAAGGAAGGTAGAATACGCAGCAGCAAAGTACAAGCACAAGGAAAGCTTTTGCTTTGAAACACCTTTTTCATCAAAGCTGAGGTTCTTCCTGGTAGTCTGTCACAGTCATAATATGGACAGGCACATAGTCTCTTCTCTGGGTTGCCCAGAGAGGTGGTGGAGGCCCCATCCCTGGAGACAT
>VYZM01017408.1:474375-497265 GCA_013398915.1 Dromas ardeola | reverse complement strand
AAAAAAAAAAAAAATATTTATTTCAATTTATGCATAGAAATCACCTCTCTTCCATATCACAGTGCATGGATGGCCTGGATGGAAATGGGACCTGCATTTGTGCTGAGGCGTTTCAAGGCTCACACTGTCAGTTCTGCGCAGACCCTGACAAATATGGACCTCAGTGTGACAAAAGTAAGTACAGTCATAATTTCTCAACCCAAGAATATGGGCTATTTCTTTTGGACCCTAGTAACATTGAGGTAGGAGTTAACTGCTTGCTAAACAGTCTCTACAGAGGATGAGTAAGATCTCTCTGGGGGATATTTTCATTTCTTATTTCAAAAGAATACATCATAAACCCGGAGTCAGGGAAAATGTTCTCACTGACTTAATCTGGCTTTCTGCAGGGGCCATAGCTTGCTTTATACTAATTTATTGTTCTTTTCATTTCTGTCTCCCTCACATAAGTAATTGAATAAGAAAATCCTTGTTATTCCATTCCCGTCTGGTATTGCAGAACAGAACAGATTCTGCCTGCAATGACAAACATATGTAATGTAAGAACAACTAGATCTATAAACAGATTGTGTTTAGGGCCACTCAATAACCATCCTTACTGAGTAATTTCCGATCTATTGAATAGCTTATAATTCTAGCAGTTGTCTTCTATATACTGACAGATTTAATCCTGATACGTCAAACTATGCTACATTTGAGAGTCTACAGAATGTACAACAACAAATATAGATATATTCCTCATCTACAAAGTCATTTTTAGTCTTTTTTGCTATCAAGCAGCATGTCATTCATGACGCATAGCTCACTCAAAGGTTCAGAGATACATGGACAAAAACCAAAAGACAAATTCCATAGGAAAGGGTGGTATTGCCTAAACTCCAGTCCCACCAAAGCAGTATGTGTTGGCTTAACTAGTCACCACTGGCACTTCTTGGGACTGCAGAAGGTTTGCCCACTATGTCCTTTGGGCCTCTGCCCCCCAGCAGGACTGATCAGCCCAGCCCCAGCAGAGTGCTGGTAGGTCTGTGCTGCTGCTCTGTGTACTAGCCCAGCACTGTGTAATTTGTAAGACTGTGAACTCAGTATTAAAAGGCTTCCCATAGCACTGAAAGTACACCAAAAGTGGTGCAATGAAGTAACTTTAGGCTTAGTAGCCTAGGACATAGTATTTTGCTCCTACTTCTCTGAAGTACTTAGAAATTCATTGGTAGATAAGTGCACTATACACAATAGATTTTAAAGTTACCCATAAAACACCCGAAAAGACACAGATATGATAAATAAACAATAAGTCCCCCAGCAAAGTGACACTTCAAAAATACAAAAGTTTAGATTCTAGAAAAAAAGGAGGACTTGATTCATAAGAAATGTTATGTAAGGATAGATGCCTTTTACCACTATGGAATTGCATTTATTGTAATTTATCTCCAACAGAATGCCCCTGCATTTATGGGAAGTGTGATAACCGAATAGACAGTGATGGGATCTGTCTTCCTGGCTCATGCAGAAGTGGATACACGGGGAAACTCTGTGATAAGCAGATTGTTCCCTGTGAGCCCTCCCTACAGCTCTGCCACGCACACGCAGACTGTCAGCTTAGCGATGGTGCAGTGAGGTAAGTCAGTAACTTGTATCTAATTAATGTTAACTATGATGCAGCTCTTTCCCATTTGCCTGATCAAAACAGCATCTTGTAGCCGTACACAAAAATCAACCACTGAAGTACTGCTATGCAGCAAATAAGCATAAGCACATATGGCATCGACCTCGAGTTGCAAGATAGTAATTAAGAGTTCCCAATGCCCTATCTTGTACCTTATATTTAACACTGATAAGATGGATGCGTACACATCCGACCCTTACTCAGAAGGCTGCCTTCCTACCAACACCTACAAAGGCTCTTAGGAGCCTCTTATTTCTAACCATCCCATAGTGAATTAGGAGCTTGAGCTTTGCTGAAAAACAATGAAACTCTCAGTTTGGGGACAGATCGTTCACTCCCATCAGCTCAGGTAAGATTTGCACACCACAACACCGGGGACTTCAGCACAAGCTCTCCAGTCCCGACAGGACCCGTCGCAGAACTCTGTTACTACTACAGCTGCCTTGTCCTTGCCTCACGCTCACCTTCACAGGCAGCAAGTTTCCCTCTTGCCGCAGTCTATTCATAATGAGTCACCACAGAAAGCAGAATGTGGGATGCTGCATAGCCAGAGTGCTTAAGTAATTCCCTCCAATTTGGCTTAATTTTCGGGGGGACAACCCAGGGGAACAGGCGACTCGTTGTCTTGCACGCATTTCAGGGAGGGAGCAATCTTTTGTGTCACTGAAAGAAAGAGCAGCCCCAGCTAATAATTAATTTAGAGCTATTATCTCTGCAAAGATCACATCAGCAGAGAATTAATTTCACTCCCCATCTCATACACAGAGAATAGATCCCTGATTGGACTTAATTAACCCAGTCAATATTTGGGGGGAAAAAAACACTTAAGCCATTTTGCATCATGAATCCAAGGTTACCAATTTTAAGTTGCCTGAAATAGCAAGTTACATTAGAAAACAATCGTTTCACTCTACAGCTGTCCTATCACATTTAATGCCCCCCTCCTCCTCTTGTCTCTACAGCTGTGTTTGCAAACCTGGCTACGAGGGAGATGGCATGAGCTGCAGCAAAGTTGACCCTTGTGTGGCTTCAAACCCAGGTGGCTGCAATATCAATGTAAGTATGTGCTTATCACACAGAACCTGACAACATAGCAAAGTGGGCAGCAAGGAAGGTTTGGCCAGAAACTTTTGCAGAAGGAAGAGTGACAATTTGCACTGCAGTTTCAAGCTCTTTCTCTGATAGCGGCATCGCTATTGCTTAAGACAAGCCTTACACCTAAAGCCAGATGCCACACAGCTGTCCTGAACAGATGCCTCTGCATCTCCCCCAGGCCGAGTGCATCCAGACGGGCCCAGGAGAGCACATGTGCGTTTGCCAGGCAGGATGGACGGGCGATGGAAGGGACTGCTCGGCCATCAACAACTGCCTGCTGCCCACCGTGGCGGGGTGCCATGAAAATGCCACCTGCATATATGTTGGACCAGGTCAGGTATGTCCTCTTGCATTCATTGCCACCTAAGGCACTCGTCCTCACCCATTTTGCTCTGCTGGTGCTTCCTACCCTGTTTTCTTCCCCAAATTGTCCTCTCCCTCCCAGCCACAAGGCTGTTTCCACATGGCACTCTCTACCCAAAGCAGTCTTCTTCGGTTCCTATCCCGGTGCTCCCTCCCTCCTACCTGGCGGTGTTCTGGCAGCAAATACTTTTTAGTAAGTACGTTAGTAGATGTCAGGTATAAAGGTCTTCTGGAGATATTAATCAATGTCATTCCACTGAAGTCAATGGAGCTACGCAGAAACACAGAGACTAATCCACCATGTCTAGAATATGCATACTATTTTGATCATTTTAATGAATTGTTATGTTTTATTGAAATGACAGAATGATTGCAAGTGTAAGGATGGATTTCAGGGGAATGGAATTGAATGCACACCCATAAACTTATGCCTGGAACAAAATGGAAAATGCCATCATCTGGTGAGTAATTAATCATTCTCTGAACAAAGTGTTCAGATACATATCACACCTCGCCTCCTGCGCACACCATAGAATTTCCTTGCCATTTCAAGCCTGCAATTTCTGTTTGAGTTGGAACAAAGCTGAGGACACGGACTGCAAGGGCTGCTCCCACTTCTGCCTGTACAGAAGGGCTATCTCAAGCCTGCAGTAAATAAATCCCGCCTCTCTACCAGCAATTACAATGTGGATGCAGTAGTCTGAGATGTTTACTCAAGTCACACATCTCTACGTGGGCATCTACCAGCTTTATCAGCAGCTGCCTGAGTTCAGCAGACCTGCAGGCTCTGCTGTGCTCTGTAGTGCCCTTTCCAGCCTTAGGCAGGACACAGGGACAGAGATAAAGCAAAGAGCACAGGGGAGCAGAAGATGGGTCTGCTGTAGTCGTAGTCTGGTGAAGAGAGGAAATGCAAAAGGGTAGAGCAAGGGTTTAGACTCCTTGTAGACTTAATGCATGGCGGGAAGGTGAGGGAGTCAGTGCCCTCAGCTGGTGGAGTTTGTCCTATAGGAGGGTGAGGAGGTCCATGGAAGACGGTCCTTTGTTGTGTACAAATGTGTATCAGTAAGAGGGTTTACAGGCCATCCTTGCTCAAGTGGCCTCCTGTGTATTTAACAATTTTTCTCTCTTTATGGTTCAAAGGCAACTTGTCAGTTTGAGTCTTTTCGTGGCTGGGAGTGCGTGTGCCCAAAGGGCTACGAAGGAGACGGTAGAATATGCTATGGAAATGCAGCAGATGTAAGTAAAATGATCATCTTCTCCGAGTACAGGATCTACAGCACAGTTCTCACACTGGATCTTAACTAGAGAGATAACAAAGCCATTATAAACAGTTGGAAAAATATGATGCCCACCAGTACTATCTACAGACAGTGTTCCTGCTGGAGACTCTTGTCTGATACAGAAATGATCTGCTCTGTTTAAAAACATAACTTGGAAAGGGGCCTAAGGGATGCAAGCATATTTCTTTAAGGCAAGTTGAAAAATGCCAGCCCTGGAGGCCTAAAATGCAGAAGTGCTAAGCACTCCCCTCCCAGCTGGGAGCAGCGAGCACCCAGCTCTTCTGAAGTTCTGCCTTGAGGTCTATCTCAATGGAAACAGTCAATTTATCACGTTAAAACAAACCATGCTGACCAACAGGCAAACAAAACCAAAACAAGTAAGTTGGTGAAATAAATATGCACTTAACGGCACAGGAAAAATGAAAGTGTCATCTGTCCAAGCCACTGGCAATAATCTTACGTGGCTCTTAGCACAATCTGCCGTCCTTGCTCATGCCATCATCTGTCTCTGTTCAAAGTACTGTGGCAGAATAAAGGCTCTCCACGTGCAGGATAATATGTAAGATGCTGTACAAACACCAACCAAAACAACATATCTTCTTTCAATTAATGTTGCATGGAGTTAAGAAAAGATTTAGGTTTACATTCCCAGAAAATTAATGCTTAGCCGGAGATCAGTACACGTTGCATACCAAGGTCTGGTACACCTAATACACCTAAGCAATACATGGCCTGATTTTCAAAAAAGTTGGTAACTCATCACTCCCACTATCAGAAAGTATCAGTACTGGAAAAAAACAAAGTGTCCTCCCTTTTTGCACATACTGAAAACCTCCTCCTCCATGTCACATCAGCCAGGCCAGACACAGCGGGTTACAGCACAGGCTACAGCAGGAGTACTTTGGTACAGCTAATTATAGCTTGCATACTCATTGCTCTCTCTTTCTAATCAAGGAATTATCTACTCTCTCAGAAGCAGCTGCATTTAACCAATGGGTTAATGTAAGTATACTTCATGGTTGATTTTTTTTTTTTAGTATGCTCAAGTTTGCAGAAATACATGAGCTTTTTAGAAATTGGAACCTCACAGTGGTATTTCCATCATACAGCAGCGACCCAAGCTCTGGAGAGGCATCAGAGTGCCTCTCCCACCAGTCACGGCGAGGCTGGTCATCTGATTCCCTATTTCTGCCTGAAAGCCAAATTCTGATACCAAATTCAGGCAAGTGAGGAAGCTCCACAAGCAGAAGAGCAAGTTACAAGCCCATTCTCTGAGGCAGGGGTCTACACAAGCCATGACTCTCTCAGTACATAAATACACTACAGTCCAGATGACCAACAGCAGGGTAGAAGCAGAGCCTGAATATGCACCTAACAGGCTCCTTCCAACTTCCCTCATGCAAATAAGTGGAGAAGGAAGGCAATGCCTTCTTCATTCGCTGAGCCCCATGCCAGGAAAATACAACCATATGGCTGGTCATTGTGCTGCTGCCGCAGCAAGCAAAGGCGGGGGGTGGGGGGAATAATAAAAAAAATAAATCAGTCTTGTGTGGGCTTGACTGAGGTGCAGGAAATGAAGGAAGAGATTAGCTTGTTTGTCTTCAGATTAGGGAAGAAACACCAATTTAAATTATTTTAAAAAGGGTTCTATATTGATGATTGTCACTATCTACTTTTTGTTTTCACATATTAACATCTATTACTAGGGCAGCAGTAAAATTAAAGGTCTTACCCCTCTGTGGTTTGCACTGTACGGATAAAGATAAAAACCACTTTCTCCCACAAAGAGCTTAAAACCTAAATATAAGAAAAGTATAGCAAATACATACGAAACAGAAAGGAACAGGGATATATTAATGAATATCATCAGAAGCAGAAGTCACAGCATATTAGCTGCTTTCATGCTTTTCAAAGTTAATATGGCTCAGGGATCATTAAATCACACAATTGCAACAGGGACCTCAGGGAGCTGCTTAAAAGAGAGGCCAGCATGGGAAATTTAAACCAGTTACCTGCCTGGCCCTGGGCTCAGCCTGCAGCACTGGACACTGTAAAGAGAAACTAATGAAGTTAAAAAAATGAGCAGAATAGGAAAGGCTGTTCACCTGCTAATGTGCTCTTTAGATAATGAAGGCGGGGAGAGGAGTGTGGAGTGTGTGTGGAATCAGGGAGCAGATTCTGTACAATCCATTGAAATAGGGATGTGGAGATTTCTGCTACACTTCAGAGAAATGATATCCCTTAAATTAAATAATGGTAGCTACAAACATGAGCGAAATAGGGAGGTATATCCATCTGTGGAGTTTTTAACTTCATACTTGAGCAGAAATGTGATGTTTATCACTTTTCATAACCAAATATTTTTCTTCTGGCCAGGAAGGATGAGAAAAGGAAGTCTGATGCTATTTCTATATTTAAATATTTGGAAGGTGACAGTGATGATGGCTAGAAAGAAAGATGATCTTGAGACAAAATTCCCAGCCATTTAAGGAAGCCAATTCCCTTCTTGACTTAAAACCCAGTATGGGTACTGAAGGACTATCCAAAACAAGCCAGCTTCTAGGCAGTATACCAGCTGCAAAAAGGTAGAACCCAAGCTCGTATTGCACCCTCAAGTTTTGCAGTATCAAAAATGACAGGTTGTGGAGCCTGTAAATAGTTTGGAGAACACATCTTCAGCAAGATCACATTCAAATCTTTAGCTCTCCTTTTGCTACCCCACAAAAAAATCCATGCAGGAAAAATCCACTTCAGTGGAGATTCTCTCCATCCTTAAGGCAGCTACAAATATATAGAAGATGAATAAGTCCGTGCATACTACAGAGCCCACAGCCCCCATCTAAAGTTAGAGCTGTCAGCAGCAAGCCCCACTGCAGTGCTAGTGGGCACAGATATCCCTTCGACATCTTGAAAAATCCCAGCCATGCTAAATAGTCTTATTCCAAATGGGAACATTGCATCACGTGGGTTTCTTATTTCATGGTTCATAACCCTTCTGTCTATTAAATAGCATAGAGTGCTCTGTAAGAGCAGGTTACTTAAAGTTATCAGTAACCAGCAGTCTTTATCACCGTGTTTGTTTGGTTTTTTTTAACATTCAAGTGCATGCAATAGAATCCATGAGACAGACTAACTTTTGTAGGAGGCAGCTTATGTGTGTCATAATAAAAAACAATTCTGACCTAAACATTGCTTCTGCCCTTTAAATGCTGGCAATCTATTCTGTAAAAAAATAGACACTCATTTACTATTTTGGTACAGCTCTAAGTACGTTTGTTCAAGTCATTGCTCAGTATAATAGTTTTTCCTCTCCGGGCTGGTCACAAAGCACGTCACATACTCCACTTTGCTAGAGTCACCAGCTGCTATTTATAGACCATCCTCAGGATGAATTATTTTATGCTCTTTACTTTCATGCAGGAGGCCGAGATAAACTCGGTGTTGTCCACCACCTCGAACCTGACTGTCCTCGTGCCTTCTCTTCAAGCAATTGAAAATATGGATGAAGATGAGAAAGCCTTTTGGATGTCAAAGAGTAACATCCCAACTCTACTGAAGTACGTTAAAGGTTTTGGGTTTGGGGGGAGGTTAGTGGATTGCTTTCCATTCCAAACAAGACTTTGATTTGAAGCCTCTAAAGCAAGACAGCTCTTACATTTTTAAAGGAGGGACACAGGATTCCCCTTCTAGTTACAGTGGTATAAATCTCTGTAGCAACTCCACTGAAAATAAAGACATTATTTGTATTATGTCAGAAATGTTTAAAGGCCAAGCTAAGATTAGAACATAGCTGAACTAAGCATTGTACAAACAATTCCTGCTTTAAACCATAGTTTTAAACACACTAAGCATATTTATCTGGAAAAAATAAAGAGAATATACAAAACCTTCAAATCCAGTTAATTTCCTTTAGGTATCATGTATTGACAGGAGCTTACAGCTTTGCTGATTTCCAGAATTTATCATCCTCTGACATGCTGCCAACAACTCTACAGAGCAACTTCCTACACTTGTCTAAAGAAAACGGGGTGAGATGTCCTGCAAACCACTGTGGTATCATGCACCAAACCCTGACCATCACTGCCACCAACTTTCTTGTATTACAAAACCACATAGACGTTATGTACCTGTATTTTTAAAAAGACCGTGTCATAAAATAAAGGGATAGATTGATCCTGTTGGGCCCTCTGGGAGAAACAATTTTATTTTCTCCACCACTTTACCTACCTGAAATTTGTCCACAGTATTATTTATTCCTAATATCTCAATAGCTGCTGCAAACACTGGACTCTCTTGCAGCCAAGCGGAAGAGCAGTCCCTGCCTGGAGCAGCCTGTGTAAACTAATCTAAGACAAAGACCATCAAGGAAACCCAATAACTTATTTTAGAGAACTGGGGACGTAGGAGGAAGCTTTAATACCGTGCACATGTCTGCATGTGCAACTTGATAGTCCCAAACCACCCAAAGGTATTTTTAATGGTAAAGAACTACAGCTGACAGCCCTTCCCCCTCAGCCTTTTTATTCAGCACTCCATGTTCTGAGGAGGATTTTCTGGAAATACATATGGCACATTTAAACACTTCATCCCCATAAAGGGAGGGAAAAGTTCCTCCTGCTTCCATGACCCGAGGGAAAAAAAAAACAAAACTCATGAATGGGGTCCTTCAAAGCTGCACAGTCTCAGGAACATGTGAATGGGGACAGGAGCTCATCCTTCAGTGGGCTGGGGGTAAGCGCACCTACCCCGAGTAACTACCCCAGTGCAAGAAACCCCATGGTTTTGCCGGTCTGTGCACAAGCAGAGCCATGGCGGAGCCCCAGACAAGCATTTGGGAAGGTGTGGAAACCCACCGCATGAACCACTGGACTGGGGAAACATCACCACCACGATGCGAAAGCAAACCCTCTCTCTTCTCTCCCTCTTTCAGAACCTCACCCTCGAGGGCGCTCACATCGTGGCTGGCGACATTGCATCCACGAATGGGATCATACACGTTATTGATAAGGTATAAGGCCACAGGTGAAGGATTTGTTTCTCTGCACCGCGAGAGGTGGAAAATAATTAACAGCTCTTGGAAAAATGTATTTGCACAGAACAGCATTTTGTCCTGCATCTGATCCTTGCAGCTGCAATCACAGTATGTCCACTTGCGCTGACGTGGGATATCTGCTCCCTTTTCAGGTTCTGACCCCCCTCCGCAGCACCGTCATGCCGAAGCTGCTGGCCCGCCTGGAGCAAATGCCTGATTACTCCATTTTCAGGGGCTACATTATTGTAAGCTTTCACATCCTCTTAAAAATAGAAGCAGTTCTCTGCTTTGTTTGCATTTGGACTGGTATCAGACTATCAGCTGTCATTCTGATTTGTTTTTATGTGTTTCACAACAGCAATACAGCCTGGCAAATGATATAGAAGCTGCAAACACATACACAGTATTTGCCCCAAATAATGATGCCATAGAAAATTACTTAAGGGATAAAGAGTCTGCTACTCTGGTACGTATTACTCACAAGACTTGTCTTAACTCAGTATCTCATCTCAGTTTTAAGTGGATGGGATGAAAGGACACGGGAATAGGAAGAAGTATTTGTTTTCCAGAAATCCAATAAGTTTGACTTTGTTTTTAACATCAGAGGACGCGAAGAGGGATGGATCCACCTGTATTTTCCTGGGTTGCTGGAAGAGCCTAGCTATTTGGTCTGGCCTTCGTCCTTCTCTAGATTAAAACCATGCTGATAATATCCAAGACATTTCATCAGTAGACTCTTTTTTTTTTTTTTTTTTTTTTTGCAAAGACCACCAGGAATAACACTGAAATGAGTTTCCTAGGTGAACAAGTCTAGTCCCCTGTCATCACTGGCAACCCCATCATTAATCATGCCACAAAATATTCTGACTCTTTCTTAAAACCATCCAGATGCTTGTCCTGTCACTCCTGCAGAAACGCTATTCCCCAGCCAATTTCTGCAGAGCATGTCTAATCCAAATTTTCAAGAACCATTGGCCTGTCCCAGGGGTCAGAAAAATTTCCACAGTTTTCCTGGCTAGAGAAGTTTCCTCCAGCAAAACACATTGCTGCCGCCCACCTCCAGGAGCTCCATGCCAGGCTCATGCCTGACTTGGCCACCAGCTCCTCCCACTGGCACAGACATGTCCATTCCCACCTGCCCTGCTGACCTCAGTCCTCGTGCCCAGAGCTAGTTTACATTATTTTGACAGCAACACCTCTGGCCAGTTTATATCCCTTTATTCTTATGCCAGGAATATGCTTTAGCTGAAACAACTTTCTCTGGCATTTGCACCCTGATGTATTTACAAGACCAAACAGCCTTCTCAGTCCTGTCGGTCTCCTCCCAAGATAAGCTATCAATTTCCTCCATTATCCCAGCACCTTTCTTCACGTTTACTCTGGTTTGAAACAACTTTATCAAACGCTCATATGGAGAGCCACACCTTGCAGAGGAAGCTTTGCCCGTGACTTGCTCAATGACATTAATACTTCCCTGCCTCTTCCATAAATATTTACCCTGCCACACTCTGTTCCTACTTCCGTGGTCTCCATTTACAGCCAGGAAGCTGAGGAGCACAGGGTTCAAATGACTCGTCCCAAAACATTTACCACCAACCGGCAGACGCACAGCAAAAGTCCCGCTTGCTGTCTCACCAGAAGAATTCACGCATGATCAAGCTGCATCTGCACAAATGACGTTTGAAGGCTATTTCAGTTGTTCCATGACACATGATCATCATTTCCACATCACCATAAGAAGAATTTATAACAAACTTTGAGAGATACATAGGACATCAATCCCACTGGATTCGGGTTACACACACACAGAAATCCTTTTCATTTTCACTACGTATCAATATTTCTCCTGTCTGTCTTCCATCCTCCCAACCTTGCCAGGTGTGGCGATCTGACAAAGAAAACCAGAAAGCCATCGTAAGGTTAAGCCTGTGTAAGCCTTATCCTCTTCATGAAACGACTAGGGAGAGCTCTGCTGCAGAGGGAAGAGCTTGGCACAGGGAAGAGACTCCATTTCTTGGCCTCGCTGGAAGGAAGGTTTTGTTCTCACTCTGATGGTGATTAAAGACAGAAATGAAGATGCATGAAAGTTAACTTTTCCTCCAAAGCATCCAAGTAAGGAGGATGAAATAAGGTTGGACACTGATGGGGGTCTGTGCCTTAGAAGATTAGCTCTATTTCCACCTTCTTGCCTGCAAATATTTCCTTGTCAAATCTGTGGAAAACAAAGCAGAATGAGTCCATCCTATGAGATGTAAAGACCATTACTTCACCCTGTGGGCAAAGCCAGTCAACATCACAAAACCTGCAAACCTGGGGTTGTTTCATGCTTTCACACAATTTTGTGGGAGCTGACGAGCAAGGAGCAGTATGAATATTCAGAACAAGGGAACAGCAGGCAATGGCATTTCCCACAAGCACTTTTTATTGCTAAGACACACAGCTGCAGCAGCACTATGTCTGTTGGCTAGGCAGCTCCTAAACCCTCCAAATGCCCATCTTCTCTCACGTCTACAAATCTCT
This sequence comes from Dromas ardeola, assembly GCA_013398915.1. NCBI lineage: Eukaryota > Metazoa > Chordata > Aves > Charadriiformes > Dromadidae > Dromas > Dromas ardeola. Next base: position 485,312 of record VYZM01017408.1, on the reverse strand, counting down.
CACAGACACATCCTCCTCTTGCTGTCTCCTCCAAGTCAGGGAGATCTCTGAGAGTCCTCTGGTTCTGAACAAGATGCAGAAGCCTTGGGAAGCCCTCACAAAACATTGATGTACAGGGAATAATTTCACCACATCAAGGAAAAATGAATACACTCTAGCAGTAATGCATAGAAAACTTTCCAACTAATAGGTATGGTTCTAACACTTTATTGACTGAAGACGACCTTGAAGATGAAAAACTAAAAACCAAATCACTAACCTATCAATTGCTATAAATGTTCATCCGTAGGTTATTCCAGGATTCCCAAAGGAAGAAGGAATGGGTATAGGGAAGACTGTAAAAGCATTAGTGAATATGCAACTTTTGATGTCAAATGAACTCATGAAGTTCAGAGTCCTAAAAGAAAAAAAAAAAAAAAAAAAACTCANAAAAAAAAAAATCATCTGACTAACTTTCTGTCAGCCAGTCCTATGCACAGAAAGAGACGCTACCAGGCTCAAGCAAACCTTGGTCCCACCAGTTCAATAGTCTTCCCAATGGTCAATAAAAGTTTTATTAGGACAGTAATGTAGACTGTCCACAGTAAGGAATATGAAATAACCTGCCAGCTGGAGAAGCTTCTCCTAAAATTCAGGCAGTCTATGTCTGTCTCATACTTCGTGGGAAAAGCTATCCCAAAGAAATTTCCATGCTTTGTTACTTAACTCTGAATTTAATTGCACGTTTGCAGGATGAAGGCCAAATCCGCTATCACATTGTGCTGGAGGAGAAGCTCCTGAAGAACGACCTGCACAACGGCATGCACAGGGAGACCATGCTAGGGTTCTCCTACCAGGTTGGGTTCTTCCTCCACGATGGCCAGGTACTGCTGTCTGGACTTGCTCAGAGAAATGGGTTTCCTGCTTTTCACTAATCCAGCTTCAACTTTAAACTAATATGCAGTCAAAAAGATCTGTGCGCCTCACATTAGCCTCTGGGACTTATTAGCACACAAGATGTCACTCAAATGCAATGTCCCTCTCAGACCTGCTTAATTCAAAGTCACCGTTGAAGGGATCTTTGATTGAATTTTATTTCAGTTATACTGTTCCCATTTAGCATTGCATTTTAGAAGCTACTGTGCTGGATGGACATCTCTAGCAGCTACAAGCCTGCATCGCAAAGCAGTCATTAGTCTGACTTCCAAGAGCTATTAGAAACCTGCCTTCAATCATAAAACATTAATTCTATTTTCTGTGGATTTACTCCACTTTCAACCCTAAGAGCCTGAGTCACTTGGCAACAAATATGAATTGCCTTTTAACACCAGTCATCAGAAAATGAGGCACAGCAAGATTTAGTGACACACCCAATTCTGTGGCACAGCTGGGAAGGGAACTCAGTCCTCCTTCTTCTCTGTCCCAGAGCTCCCTTCATCCATAGCCAAAGAAGGACAGAGAGAAAGCTCCTCACCAAAGGAGTTTCAGCCCTGCTTTTTCTTTTGCCACCACAGAGCCTTGGAAGAAACATCTGCTCAAGGGTCTGCTGCTGGTGAGGGAGTGTGGGGTAGGAGAGAAATGATGAAAGTCCTCCTTGAAGGAACAACAGCTGCTGGGAGGTCTTCCCTGAAGCCCCTCATCCCACACAGACAGCAAATCCAGCTCTTAGCTTACTGTCAGCTCCTTCTTCAAACCCTTTACACCACACGGTGGAAAAAGCCTCTCTGCCAAATTCTGTTGCTAAGAAACTTCAACAGGCTGCAAGTCACCTCATGCCCTCCAGTCCAGCGAAGCTCTTAAATGGAGCAACTGGGTTGTGAGCACATGCTTGAAGTTAACTACATTCATCAGTTTTCCTGAAGTGAGACTTCTGTATTGCACCTTTTTTCACCTGTTACTGCTCCAGTTACCATATAGCTACCAAACAGCTCTGCTGCTTTCTAACTGATTGCATTTCTTTTGCAGCTATTCATAAATGATGCACCTATAAGCTATACAAACGTTGCGACGGACAAAGGAATTATTCATGGTTTGGGAAAAGTCCTGGAAATCCAGAAGAACAGATGTGATATCAATGACACAGTGATCACTGTAAGTGGTTCTGTTCATATAGTCTTTTAAAGGCCCAGAGAGATTTACAGACAAACACATCTAAAACATACCGGATACATGACACACTATAGCCCAATAAGGAATGCATGCATTTTCCACAGAGGAAATTACTACCAGAGTTTGAGCATCTATTACGACTGCTTTCATCCTGACAATCTAGATAAAATGTAATTAGACTAGCAGAGGAATAAGCAATTTCTGAGCTTTAATTTTCAGAAAATAATAGTAATGCACTATTCTTATACATCTTCTTAGCCAGGCCACTTCTTTATAAAGTAAACAAGTTAAAACAAAAAAAAAGGAAAGAAAATATTCTTAATAAGGAAAAATGTTTCTTTTCATTCCCGGTGTAGATTACTGCCGCACATATGCATAAATTCCTCCTCGTGCCTTCCAAGTAAAGCATTCTCCTTCTTTTGTTCCTTTCACATATGAAACATAAATGGGTTTACATTCCTTTAAAGAATAGGATATGGTTTCCTCGATCTGGCAGAGAAAGATTTCCTTTATCTCTTCTCCTGAGTGAGTCAAATAGGACAGCAAACAGGCAGCGCACCTCCTTTTTTTTATGGGGCATGCAACAAATTAGACAAGGAAGACAAAGTGAGACTTGAGCTTCAGATAAAACAAATTTAACAGGCATGAACTTTTGCAGCTTAATTCTTTTCCTTGGGATACAGTCCCATATTTGAGTGTATTTCACTCAAGGCTTTCTCCCAGCTTTGCTCTCTCAGGTACTAAGCAAGCTTTGCACAGGGAAAATTATTTTCCCTGCTATATTCAAATGCAGCACCACACTTAAACATTCATTTAAAGCTTACTAAAACTAAGCATATATTTAGCTAAACAGGAATAATATTAAGCATTGTATATTAGGTACAACAGGTACCCAAGCATTTTGCAGAAGCTGACCTTACATGTGCAAACGATTCATACACGCACAGTGCACAGGACATATACACTCTATGAGTTTTCCATTCCCAAGCTGCTGTTGCCCTTTGTGCCACAGGCAAACCACATCCAAGCTCAGGACTGGCCTCTTATTTTGCTTTCGATGGGGAGGCCTTTGGGAAGCATTTCTTTAGAAGAGCAAAGTGAAATATCCAAAAGAGCTTTACTTTTCCTTCAGCGAAGGCTTCCCATGGGGTGTCCCTGCAGACCCACTGGTAGGGACATTCTTCCTTGCTGAGCAGTCCAGCTACCCTCACCGCCTTTACCAAAGTGGTTATCCTGACTATGCACCCCCTGACTCACCCTGTGGGTTAGATTTAGAAATATAGCTGGAAATTATACATTTTTCTATTAAACAACCTGTCTGCAGCATTACACGCTCTTTGTTAACTACTTCCCATTTGTGTTGCTTAAGGAAAAGTGCAGAGTTTGTTCACAGCCATCAAGTTGTCCCCCAGGAACAAAAGAAATAGTAAGTAATTTATCATTAATGTTAATTTATTTTTTTAATCAGAACTGAGCATAGATGTATTCAATCCTGGTTTTAATATAATTGCCTCATTTCCAATAAAAGTTGCCGTAGTTACTTCAGCCTGCAACATACATTACTTACAGTCAACAGACTCAATCCAACCCGGAAGCAGAGCAGCAGAAGCAAGAGCAACTTAAAGATCGATTTATCACGAAAGACCCATTTCTAGCATGCATTGGGACAGCTGAAGCCTCCTCTAACTGCAAAGGTGACCTCTACCATGCAAGACTGAGGGAGCTGAGCATGGTCTGGAGTATGCCTAGCTACAGGAGGGATTACAGAAGCAGCTTTTAGCCCGTTCCCAGTGATAGGCTGTTATGGTCACAGGAAGACTTGGAGACTATAGAGACTTTGGATGCCCAGGTCCAACACATAAAAACCAGAGATATTTAGCAGGTCCCTGTCAACCATGGTAGGACCCAGAATTTCTTGGCATCTAAATTTTTCTGGGAAAGCCCCTCTGTTGGGATTATATAAGCATATTTGCCTTTATCATTTTTTATATTTCCATTAATTATGCCAGTAATAGGATTTCAAAACAGATCAAGACCCATCCATCCCATTAAAGTAATTGGCTGGCAAAGCCAAACTGAAATGCTCATGGGTAAAACTTAAAAACATTAATGTTTCCTTGACAATGAGCAGCTGGATGCTTATTCTCAATCTCCTAACAACTGTACAATGAGACCGGCCAGTCTTCTTGGGCAAGCAATCTTGCCCAACCATGTCCAGACCTGGAAGATAATGTTTCAATAGCTGTTTTGGCAGAACTTCGACTCTCAGTTTTCCAAGAAGAATTAGGAAGAATAGGAAACGTGTCAGAAAAAGACATAAATATTTGTCAAACTTCAGAAAAAAAATTCTACTCAATTCTGAGAAAAAGCAATATTAGCCACATCTTTAAAATGCCACAGGGCACTGAGTTAAATTGATCATATGTTCACTAGCAAAAATCATTTAGCTAATGCATTTTTATTTCTAAAAGTATTTCCTTCATTTGCATTGTGAATGTGTGAGTCAGTGCACAGCATGCATAAAGTTAACATCCCATTTTTTAACAACACTTGAAAGTAGCTGATCAATATTACTCACAAGTGGAGCTATTTCTCCAATTTGTGTTCAGGCAGGGGAGAAGAAATACTGCATCCTCTCGGAAAACAACATGAGATTGTACACCATCCAGATTGGGTGCCAGCAAAAGTGTGCGAAAACAGTCATTGTGAGTATACCAGTTCTGTCGCAGTAAAAGCCAGGAACCCTCACCCCCGAACCTCACCCTCCTCATAATCCCCACTAAACACACAGCACCTCAAGGTGGTCCCTAACAATATATTTATAGGCCTTTTCTTCTGGATGCAGCAGAGATTGGAAGGTTAAAGGCTGCTGATGGCTATAGCATAGGAAGGGCTGGGAGCTGATGTGGTGCAGAGGGAGCACGGGTTTGGGGAGGGTAATCCCGTGCTTGTCCGTAGCTATCCCATCCACCTTTCCCTGGGGTGGCGGAGGGCACCTGGGTCCCACCAAGGACTTGAGGTCGTGGACTGAGCCCCGTCACAGTAAGGAGCATGGCCAGAGACCAGCAGAGCTGATCCTCAGCACGGCACTTCTGGGTTTCCAGACGAAGGAGTGCTGCGCAGGTTTCTTCGGGCAGCAGTGCCAGCCCTGCCCAGGGAAAGCAGGGAACACCTGCTTCGGAAATGGCATCTGCCTGGATGGCATCAACGGCACGGGCACCTGCGAGTGTGGAGAGGGATTTGTCGGTACAGCCTGCGAAAGCTGCATCGAAGGCAAATATGGCCGCAACTGTGATCAAGGTACTGAGCATCCCTGAACCACACAGGCACCTTCTCTCGTCTTGGCAGATGTTAAAACCTTCCCCTTAGATCTTCTAACCACATCCATTATAGATCCTGGAAAGATACGTTACTTTCAGGGTAATAGGCCAGTCTTAAAAACATCGTCAATCCCTTTTCTTTCCCCATTATGGTATTTTTCTCTCTAATCCCTTGTTTGGAGATGGTGCCTCCTACTCTGGCATGCCACAAACATCATCCAGCAAGAATAATCCTCTTTAGCGCTTCTTTTCACCAATGCTTTCCCATTCAAATACAGTTTCAGTCCCTGTATTTGGGAATAGAGGAAAGATAAGCACACTTTAAATTTAGATTTACTCTCTAGGTAGAAGCCAATAGGCACAAGCCAAAGCATTTCTTGAAATACCCTAGAGCAGAAGGTGCCATAAGCAGAAGATGTCTGGGCCATGCCTCCTGCGCGTCCTTCCCCTCCTTGCCTTGCTGCGCACGCTGCCACCCTGCCCAGGGACAGTGGCTTCCTCCCTTCTCTCTCCCCACAGTGTGCGCTTGTGTCCATGGGAAGTGCAGCGGCGGGATCGACGGGGACGGCTCCTGTGAATGTGACGTTGGCTGGAGAGGAGTGACGTGTGAGACTGGTGGGTGTCCCCTCCTTTTTCTCCTCTGGTGCAAGACGTGGGCATTTCAGGAAATGCCAGAACTACAGCCGTGATCAGATCCCAGTGCCCTACCAGATACCCAGCAGCTTTCCACGCACAGTGGAATACAGGTGACACTGGTGTGCTGTGGCAATTAGTTACCATATTAATAGAGCACCAGCTGAGATACTGCTCGTAAGACTTAAATGCCTTACTTAGCTAATTCTCTATCACCCTGTGTCTGTCCCGGAAGAATATCCCATTTGTTAAGGCTATATATTTTGCAGAGTTACCTAGCACATTTTGATCCTCTGATCAAGAGCCTGAAGCGCTTCGATAAGTTGATTTAGGTATACAACACTGGATGATATTAAATTATGTTCTTGCTAATACAATAAAAATTAATTAGCAAATAAATCATTGTGTGTTTGTGTAATACAGCTGCTATATCCAATAAGGTTATATTTTAGTTAGACATAATTAAAATGTATTCAATAACTTTTTCATAACTCTATGTATAATAGAATAAAATAAAAAATGTATAAGCACATATAATAATAGCATTCAATACCCGTTTTAAATTTGCTTAGGGAAAAAATAGTAATGAAATTAACTTTATGGTTAAAGAGTTGCTATATTTGCTATATCTGAGCACACTTCAGTTCCTTTGGAAAACCTACACTTATATAATTAAACTAACAACGTGCAAAGCTCTCCAGAGTAAACACAGATAAATGACAACAGGTGAATTTAAGTGGTAGCCATTGATCTATACAGATGGAGTCTCTATCCAGACTGAGAGAGTAATTGTCTGGTGCAGAACTCATAACAGACTCCAGCTCTGCGTGGTGGGAGATAAAGACTGGGAAACTAGAAGGATGTTCACCCAAAAGGTTCTGATCCATGTTTGTTTGGTTTTTTTGTTTTTTTGTTTTTTTGTTTTTTTTTTAATTTTATTTTTTCTCTTGCAGAAATCAAAGATGATGCGTGCAATGCCTCATGCCATACCAGTGCTAAGTATGTATAAAATCCACTTATTTGGAGGAAGGGGGAGAAAAAAGGGATCTCTTGCAAGCAAAAAGCATAGTCCAGTCCGTCTTGCTCTTTTTGAAGACTTCTCAACAGTATAGATAACATTCATGTTTTCCACCACAGAGATAAACGGTGGTATTAATGTACCATATTCATTAGGCCTAAAAGTTCAAAATGTGCACGTTAAAAGGTGAAAAAAGATTTTGTGTGGAGGAAAAAAAAACAAAACAAGATGCACCTTTGAGATATCCTACCATGCATTATACAAAACGATAGAGCCTGCAGCACTAAAGAGAAAAAGAGGCCAGGTCAGGGCTGATCACAAAGGTGGGTTTCTGAGGTGGGCTTTACCTGTCTCTCCTATTTCCCCCATCCACCACCACACATATAACTGAGAAATGCCATCAGCACTAGCGACTTCATCAGAGAGCTGCATTTGGCAAGAAACAGCTCTCCTCTTCACGTCAAAACATTAAAGAGAAAACAAAACAAACAGCTCTTGGTGGTCCAGCACCAGTATTGGGGCACTAACCAACTTCCAAAGGAACAAGTCACCCCCACTGATCCACTTACTGAATTGCACCTGCCCCCCACCGTTGACCAGACAGCAAGATTTACGTTACCCAAGACACTTAAAGAACAAGGAAAAGTGGCTGGAAAGAGTCCTCATTTTCAGCTACAGGTCTTCTGTAGGAGCAGAGAAAGCAGAGGGACAAAAAACCCTTTTTCCCAGATGGAGATCATTCTCTCCCTGGTGTGTTTGTGAACTGCAGTTCACAGCAGTGATATTTCACCAGGCTTTTTTTGGCAAAACTCCACTCTCAAATTTGCTCAGGGGCATCACACATGCTGGCATCAAGACTGTGTTTCTGCCAGGAGAAGCAGACTGTTCTTCTCTTGAGCCTTACTCATCCACTGTCATACCCCTGTAGGTAACGAGGATAGATGCAGACATGGCAGGAGAGTTGAGGGAAGGACACAATTGTGCTGGCGGTGTTGTGACACTGTCCCTGGGTGACAACAGAGAGCAGTCCCTGTATTATACAGAGCTCATGGGTCAGTAAACCCACACTTGCATACAGAAGGCCAAACTGTCCAAAAAAACCAAACTCGAATCCAGGGGACTCGGATGCCTGACTCCCACCCTGGCACATCATTTCTGCTGCACCCCTCAATAAATCTTATGCACACAAACAAAAATTTAGGCACAGGTTTTGGGTGAGCAGGCATGCAACTTCTGGAGTTCCACATGAGAAAAATACAACACTTGATGGCTAAAGTGTGCATTTTTAATACGTAAAATAATACATCAAAAACACATTTAGAAAGCTTGGTCTGGCTCGGTTCATTTTTATGGTTGTAACTACATCATACCATATGGTTAAATTTGTTGTTATTTCTATGTGACATTACCTTTGGAACAATGCACGAAAACAAGGGCTGTACAGAAGACCTACTTTTTTCTCTTTTTTTTTTTTTCCTCCCTTTTTAATTGTCATCTCCTGCCTTTTACTTCTTTAGCTGCCTTCTCTTATCAAATGGCACTGCCTATTGCAAGTGTGCAGCTGGGTTCGAGGGCAACGGGACGTTCTGCACAGGCAAGTGGACTTTTGTCTCTTCCCTTTTGAAAGAACAAAAACAAATGCTTGAAGCACTCTGTGGTCACAGTGGAGCTGGTGAGAGATGAGCACTTCCCCATGCACCAGTTAAAAAGCAAGAATTTCTGCCAGTTTGCTCAAAACAAGTAAGAGCCCAACAGGTGCAGATTCATAGCAAACAAAGGGCTCAAAATCTCCCAAGTTGTGGGGCATTGTGCTAAGGGAGACCAGAGAAAAGGGAACATGCTGTGCACAACCCAAGCCGTATTGTTTGCAGAGTAATTAAACCTGGATTATGACTTTTACTCCTTTTCCCAACAAAGCCCAATAAAGAGAGGCCAATTCAGGGTACAATAGCACTTCCAGCTATTGGAAGATCTACAGCCCTACCATTTCCTCAGCTTTCTAAACTTGCACAGATTTCTGGGGTGGTAAAATCAACTTCTTTACACCAGAGAGATCCTCAGAAAGGGCCAACAGCAGCCTATCCTAGGTGTCCCTCCAAGAGTCTGGGATATCCAGACTTACAAAATAGACTGCTTCCGGCTACAGTGGTTGTAATTAATTTTACAGTTGTTTTACTTAATCTTAAACTGATTAAAATACTAATTCTCTTGGGAACAGAAGTGTATTTGTCTACTTACAATGGCTGGCGGGGTCCTCACCCAAGATTTTAGCACTCTTACTCTGGCTGCTTTCACTTTCTCTTCTGGCACAAATCAACTAAATGCATTTTAATCTGCTGCTGGGAAATTCCCCATATGCAGGAAGAGCTGGGTAACACAGGTCACCCACAGTGTCTCTGCATTCACCTTTATTCCCTTATACAGGATTCACAGGCAAAACCAGTTACAGGACAAGTCATCTCCCCAGTCTGGCTGGCTGTTGCTGAAACAGCAGTTTGAGGTCATTTGAGGCAAAAACTAAATTAATATTTGGGCTGACTTGATTCACACTGAAGATCAGAAAAGGCTCCCTCCCTGTTCGTAGGATAACCTGAACAAGCTCAATTTGCCAGCCTCCAGCTCATCCAGAATTGCAGAAACAGCGCGAGTATCCATCTGAATAACAACCAGGACTTTTTGTTACAGGAGGTGGCTGGGTGGTATTACACTCTGGACCTCCCACAAGGGAAGGCCATTTGATCCGTATGCGGAAAAAGGCAAGTTATGGGAAAGCCTCAAATGGCCATTTAATCTAGAGAAGAACATGAAGGTCCCTTTTTTGGTGTTTGGTTGGAATAGACAGAATCAGAAGATGGGAAATTACTGAAAGTCAGTCCTGCATGAATTCTTGTCTTCCAGGCTAGAAGCATCTTCTCAGCTTTCCCTCCTGTAATCAATAAGATGAATTAAATATCTGGCGCTAATGAAATCTATAGCCTCTTAAATCAGAAGGGTTCTACGTTCAGAAAAACGTTAGCAAATCCCTTTAAAAGATAGAGACATCCTAACCTGAAAAGCAAAAAGCTATCTAAGCACGTTGTTTTAAACTGGGTTGTTGTCACCGTTCAGCTATTGATGCTTGTGAGACCAGCAACGGTGGCTGTTCTGCCAAAGCAGAGTGCAGAAGAACAACACCTGGCAATAGAGCATGCGTCTGCAATGCTGGGTACACCGGAGATGGAATAGTCTGCATTGGTAAGCGTTCACAATATCTCGTATATCACAAGGAGGGAAGCTACAGGAATGAGCTTTCCTGTAGGTGAAAGATCAGTCTCCCAGTATGACCCAGAAGTGCAGTTTCCTGATACTACAGACCCTGATGCCAAAGGCATCTCTACGTGCCACGTGGTTGATACTACTTGACAGACCATGCAATTACAGCAGAGTGGTGCAACACCAGAACTTATTAAAGTTATCTACTTCTCAGTAAGGATAGTCCCATCTTCAGCAGCTTGATGCACTCACACTCCTCTGACCATTGCGAACTTTAAGACTTTTAGACGTTGTTGTACCATACCTCCCCAGGTATAGTTTTAGAAAGGCTGATGGCAGGGTTTTAGCCTTCACCAAGATAACTGCAAGACCTAGACATTAAGTAGCTAAGGGAATGAGTTTCTTTGATTCATAGTTGTCATAAATCTGCATTCCTAGTATGCTTTTCTTAAAATTCTCCCTTCTTGGGTTTTCAGCAGTCACTCTCTTTGTTATACTGTTTCTGTTTTATAAAGAAATCAACCCTTGTCTGGAGAACAACGGTGGATGCGATAGAAATGCAGAATGCACACAGACTGGACCCAATCAAGTGAGTACTTTGTCATTGCACAAAAAAAAAAAAAAAA
>VYZM01017408.1:420659-464281 GCA_013398915.1 Dromas ardeola | reverse complement strand
AAAAAAAAAAAAAAATCATGTAATCAGTCTTGAAAAAGCTTATTGGAAATTATATTTCAATTATAAAACCAACACTTGTGTGTATCCCATCTGCTCAAGTCACCTTTGGTTGCATGATTTTGTTAAATGAAATTAAATGGATGTAAATCTCCTCAGATCTAGTCAGCGCTTCCCGAGAAGCAACCATTTACCTCTACTCCAAATTAGACATCCAGATATGATGCAGCCCATAACAGTATTTGTTTGAAGAATATTTGCCATCTCTTCCCTGCTTGTTTAAACCCAGAGTAAAGTTTCTTCTTCCAGAACTCATGTTCTGGTATCAAAACTATTTTTTTGCAGCTTATGGTACTAAATTAATGCAACTATTTTGTTGTCATTTTCCTCTCTTCTTTCTCCAGAGCTTTTTATAATCTATTTCAAGTGTAATAAGCCTACACTCTTCTCTGCTCATATTTGCTGCTCTCATAAAACAGACTTTTTGTCCATGTCAAATAGCCTTTTGTTGCCATTATTTTAATATACTTTTTTTCTTTTCCATTTTGTACAACAGGGGCATTGTGTTAGCTGTTTCAGTAATTCTAAATGCCCTCCAGGGACAAAACCAAAGGTAATACATTAAAATCTTGCATTTAAGCAGTCTAACCTGCTCTTCTCTCTACTTCACACAAGCAAACCAGAATAATTTGCTTTGAAAAAAAAAAAATAAAAAGAGAACCCTCAACAGTGAAAACACTGTTAAGTGATGCCATAAAGCCTCAGGGACAAAGCCGTCCCTCAGCAAACACCCAGATGCTGGTGGCAGGGGACGCTTATCAGTCTCACACAGCATCCACTGCAGCGAGTGCTTTGCTTGACTTCAGAGCAACCCCTCCATCCTCATTAACAGTGATTAGCGAGACAGAAATCAAAGAGAAGGTGGAAGCCTCACGCCTGCACTCTTCACGTGGATCACATTTTGATTCAATGTACATCAAAAACCGGTTTAAAGAGGAAAAAAACCCAAACCTCCCCATAGCACTCATCTTCCTGTGTTTCCCCCCCCCGTCCCTGCGATGCCCAGGAAGGGATCCACTGGTGCACGTACGAGTCCTACGGGCTGCGGAGGGACGGCTGCCGTAGGACCTGCTCCATGGTCATCCACACGGCCAAGTGCTGCAAGGGCTACTTCGGGCCAGACTGCCAAGGTAGGACCCCCTCCCCAAGCACAGCCACCCAGAGAGCTGAACGGCAAGGGCGGGGAGAGGGGGCAGGAGCAGAGACTGGCCGCAAGACGGGGGGACGCTGTTGCAAGAGCTGAAGTACGCAGAAAGTATTATTGCTTTCTCACTCCAGATAATCTTTTTAACATTTCCGTTTTAAACTCCATGCTAGTAGCAAACTAAGTGAGTGCTATAGACCGTAAAGACTGCTCTGCTGTCACCAAACCTGGTGAGTCTTAATCGGTTGCCAGCTGAAAGTCCTTTCAGCACAAAAACAGACACCAGGTTCATGGTGGTGACACCAGGGCACACCAGAGACACCATGTACGATTCCCCAGCCACCTGCAAGCATGAACACAGCTGGTGGAAGCTCAGAAATTGTCACTTTAACCAGGTGTGAGACACTTTGGGAGGCTTTATCTCCAGCTGTTATTAGCAGACACTAACAAACTTCATGCTCCTTCATCTGCCAGCCCCACAGGGGGACAGCACTCAGGCTCTCACTGCAACACGTAGGGCCAGGATCTGGGTTAAGATCTCTGCTGACAGACAGGTCCAGGCACACGTAGCCCTGCCGGCTCACTCTGTCCAAATTTCACAGACTCATGGGGATCCCGAGCAATTTTAGCCAGCCCAACCTGAGCTGCCCTTTGGGCTCACCCCAGCAGCCACCTGGAGGTGACCAAGCAAGGCTGGACTGGGGCAGGGGCTGGGCAGTGCCATTATTCACTGATGGGTCTGAATGAGTGAGCAGCCAGGTAAGAGCAGGGCTGGAAGGGTCTGCAATATCTCTCTGACCGGAGTTGTAAAAGTGTGTCAAGAACCTTGGAGCACGAGGCTTGCAGTCGCAAGTGCCACAGTTGCTTTTACATGCTCCAACAGAGATGTCTTTACAGGCCTTGCACTCTTTAAGGATTTTTACAGAACAATAAATAACAAACCGTGACAATGAATAAACAAGTAATTGAGCTAAACAGATTTTTTTTTTTTTTTTTTTAAAACCTTCCAGCTTGCCCAGGGGGCCCAGAGACCCCATGCAATAACCACGGCTCCTGCGACGAGGGGTACACAGGGACAGGAGAGTGCCACTGCAACAGTGGCTTCAACGGGACGTCGTGCGAGCTGTGCTTGCCAGGCAGATACGGCCCCAACTGCAGGCGTATGTTTAAGTTTCCTTTCCATGCTTTCGCTCGTGTCACACCTAAACTATTTTGTCAGTGACGGGTTAAACAAACAAAGAAATGCTTCCCCATTTCAACACCAACGTTTTTCCTCAAGTGCTTCCTCACATGGAGGGATGGCAAAAGGTCTCGGAAGGGAGAAGAAGGCAGGGGCGATAGAGGCTTACTTAGCTTTCTCCGCAAGGCTTCTCCTATTCTTATATTGTACATAAGCAACTGGGAATGGAAACAGAGCCTCCTTCAACAAGCTTTCAACTACAGCACAGCTTTCTCCCCATCCCCATAAAGGGCAAGACAGCATTTTAGCAGTGTGGGTCCTCAAGGATTGCAGGAGACCAAGGCCACATGCTACTTTTGTGGAAGAGAAGAAAAAGGACACCTATATAAAGGCAGTTTGTGCAGACAGACAGCAGCCAAGAAACTGGTCACATAATCCATTTCGCTGTGGTTTTAAACGTAAACTAGGTGGAACCAGTATCAACAACACCCTTTAAACTTAAATGTTTTCCCAACATAAAGCCTTCAGATGGGAAGCTACAACATTTACCCTTCCATCCTAACCACGTGCACCTGTAGTGCTCATAATACACGTACAATGGGATTTATAAGCTAGATACCCTTGGGGGTGGAGGGCAAGACACTAGGCTTGGATACCAATGCTCATGAGTATGCTCACCTGCAATTAATCATCTTTATAGCACAACATAGCATAAACTGTATGAGCTAGTACTCTGACACAGATTGTGGCATCTAATGGAAAGAATATTGTATAGACCCTTCTCTTTAATGCATATTTATATCAGCCAAAAATTAGATAACTAGAAGGTGAAACTCCTTTTCAGCAGGACCAGGTCTTCACAGAATCAGTTCCCCCAATCCCACATCATTTTCCTCTTTAAACAACAATAGTTCAGGAAGAGGGATAAGGCAAGAAGAGATGTTACTTCATTATGTTATAAAACCACCAATAATTCCTTAAGGACTCAGCATGTAAGTTATTGTAAGGTCCAAAGTGGGAAAAAACACATCACCTATAGATTAAATCAGTCCCTCATGCTTCAGTTTGCAGGGCACAAGGGGTAACACCCTACATATAAAAGGAACAGAAGGAATTCAGAAGCTTTTAGTCATAAAAATATCTAAAACCTTTAAAAAAAAAATTACAGCTAATTTCCCCACGTTTTACAGCAAAGGTCACTAACCTCATATTTGGTTTCCTTACTCAGGCAGACCTTATCCCAGGCGGCAACCAAATACTTTCTATCCACACACCTTCCTTCTCTCTGGCTAAAAAGTTTCCCCACAACCAACAGCTGCTGCTCATTAAGACAGGATCAGGCTGGGTCTTCAGTTCAGCCATTAACTCCTTCCCGCCACAGTTCTTTGTGAAGTCTGCTACGCTACCACAATGCAGATCAGTACTCATTTTCACTTTCAGAAGCATATTGAATGGACACCAGTTATAAAATCATAGGATCACAGGATAACTCAGGTCGGAAGAGACCTCAGGAGGTCTCTAGTCCAACCCCCTGCTCAAAGCAGGGTCAGCTCTGAGCTCAAACCAGGTTGTTCAGGGTCTATCCTGTCGGGGCTTGCAAACATCCAAGGATGGAAACTGCCCAACAGCTCTGGACAATCTGGCCCACTGCTTGACTGGCCTCGTGGTGAAAAAACATGAGGTTAAACTTATCTAAATAATTGCTATATAATATTGTATCTAAACTGACAGTCTAGGTGATGTCTCTCTAGGGAAAGGTTTCCCCCTTCCCAAAGGCAGCTCTGTAAGTGATCCCTCTGCATTCCTTTTGCAGCCTGCGAATGCAAGACCAATGGGCAGTGTGATGAAGGATATTCAGGAACAGGACGATGCTTCTGTGAAACAGGATGGACTGGCCGGCTGTGTGAAACCAAACTAGGTCTCTGCCTCCTCTTGCCAGACTCCATCGCAGGGAGCCATGGGTTGATGGCACTTGCAATTCAACAGAGGGTTTGTGTAGAGAAGAGAGAGAAAGGGTTAACAACATCAGAAGCCTTCAGAGGAGGCTAAGGGACTCTGCTCTGGACTCTGAACATTTCCCTTCACCTCCCTGTCTCCTCCTTTGTGAAAGGAGAATATAATTGTTTACCTCCCTTGTGGAGGGGCTTTGGGCTACATGAGGGAAAATGTCACCCCAGAGCTAAGCAGTCAAAAAAAAATGCTTACGGGGTTTCCAGTTTAGCAAGACTGGTGCAAGGGCTTTTCTTTCTGCATGAAACAAGGGCATTACAATACAAATAGCATCTTCATCCCAGCTGTTCTGCCTTCCCCACAGCTCTACAGCCAGTGTGTTCCCCGAGCTGCTCCGCCAACGCCGTCTGCATGGAGAACAACACGTGTCAGTGCAAGCCGTTTTACGACGGGGATGGCATCACTTGCACAGGTGAGCTCCTTCTTGCACAGCCCACTACAAGAAAGCAGGTTGTCCCCTCTCGCACATGCCCTTGCACGCAGTTACCGTCCGCTATGAAATGTTGGCTATCAAACCTAAAAACTTCCACAGTGCAGCAGGTGAAACAAATTTAGGATATATACAGATCAGGTTTTTTCTGAAGCAAGTGCTCACCAGGCTTTACCGAGCAGGAATATGAGCAAGAATCACAGAATCACACAGAATCACAGGATGGTAGTGGTTGGAAGGGACCTTCAGAGGTCATCTAGTCCAATCCCCCTGCCAAAGGAGGTTCCCCTAGAGCAGGTTGTACAGGAACGCATCCAGAGGTGTGCTTCAGTCAGGTTTTGGAGACAGCGGGGTTTTCAGCAGTGTTTCACTTACAGAATTTTCTTTGGTGGCCTTAGGGAAGGCAGTTCCCCAGTAACATCACTGCAGAAACAGGCATTCCTTCCGAGCCAGGTGTCTCACGTCCTCTGAAGTCACCCTGGCCAGAGCAGAGTCCCCAAAATACCAGCTCTCTTGGGCCGCCAAAAGGGAAAGCAGGATCTCTGGGGGTGCTGGTGCCATGTCTCTTAAATCAAGAACATCCTAAAGGGTAGCCTTCACACAAGTCCAGGAATGCCTCAGGAAACTCAAACAGTGGGGTTTTTTCCCCAGACAAGCATTCTAGTATTTTTAGTGTGCCTTTAAAATCTGGAAGTGGTTTGTCTTTGTGAAGAACACCCCCTTTAAAAGCAGACTTTACTCACCTGTTTTCTTTTGCCCCGTGCAGCTGCAGACCTTTGCAAACAAAACAACGGCGGGTGCCACAAGGCGGCCGAATGCACACAGCTCGAGGTGAAAGTCTTCTGCAGCTGCCAGAAAGGATACAAAGGCGATGGCTTTACGTGTCTTCCAATAAATTCCTGCGCTGATGGCTTCAACGGAGGCTGCCATGAGCATGCCATTTGCACTGTCATAGGACCCGTAAGTTGAATGATTTCAGTCACCAGCAGGGAAGTCCGAGGCATTTCTTCCTGGTGCCAGCAGAAGTCTTTTTTCTGTCTGGATCACACTCTCTACCTCTCAAAGTCCCTGTTTTCCAAAACAACCTTTACATAGCTCCAGCATATTTTCCACGTCAGTTTGGTATCCTCTCAGCTTGAGGGGTAAGAAACAGTTTGACATCTTTCCTCTGATCCCAGCAGATGGGATACTTTGCATGTGTAATTTCTCTGTCCCCTTCTTAACTATTCCTCACTGGATATCCCTATTCCAATAGGAGTTTGTTGGCTTGAAACTGAATATATTTGGTAGCTAAACCTAGGGGCAGTTGTGAGAACCGTGTCACTTGTTGGTTGGGCGGACTCAGCTTAAAAAGGTCTGCAGCCACATGATGCAAATTCCTTGGCCCAGATGGTGAAAGTTGTTGAGGAAAACATGTGCAGTGACTTGATCCAGCATTCGTCCTGATGCTTTTGGGATCACCTGTCCGATCCATTTTGGTGGCTTGCCTGATGTGTCTTCCAGGAGCTATCTAGAAAAGCCTTGCCGCTAATCCGTTCCAGCTGCCAACCATAGCAATCCCTGGATGTCGCCAGCTCCTGCTTGGTTTATAGTTCTCAATTTATTACTATCAGTGGGCTGCTAAATTCCTTTCATGCTCCCATGCCCAGTCATTTAGATATCGTTTTGATAGGTTTGCCATCCATTTTGTTAATTACGTGTCATATAATTCTCCAATGCATGTTATTAGCTTTGTGGATGGAATTATGCTTTGGTATTAACTCAGAAAAGCACCCAAGTGCATGTGTAAATGTTTTGCTTAGAAGAATAAATGTCAGTGTCAGAGTTTGTGGTCTGTTGAATCACAGTTGTTAGTAGCAACTTTCCTGTTTGTCCATTCCTGGCTATATCAAGTGAAATTTTTCCAACAGTTCAGAATGTTGCTTGAAATACCACTTTTATGTCAGCTAAGTACTTGGGCTGGCCTTTTTTTATGCTCTCTCTGACCAGGGCAAACGCAAGTGTGAATGTAAAAATAACTACATTGGTGATGGGCTGAACTGCTCGGTCACGCAGCTTCCTCTCGACCGCTGCTTGCAAGACAACGGGCAGTGCCACCCCGACGCTGACTGTGCCGACCTCCACTTCCAAGGTAAGGATGGCACATCATGCGTGCCATGGGACAGTGACATCCTCGTCCCTGTGCCACTGCACTGAATCCAGTGGCCAGGATCCTCATGTCTGTAAGCTCACCCAGGCTTCTACCTATATCCCCTTGAAACAATGCAATTTGACTGTGTTTAAAGTTAGAACGCGTGCCTAAATAATTTACAATACCAGATTTATGAAGCAACAGATGAGAGCATGTCAGGTAGGAATATTACCTCTAAAGGATCAATCTGTCCTAACTACATTTCACAAAATTCATGGCTAGTTGTATGGCGCAGTTGAGTCTGCATACAGAAATGGAAACCCCCCTCAGGAAGAGCTGGTTCTTCTCTCTCTTTGCAGATACCACTGTTGGGGTTTTCCACTTACGGTCCCCACAAGGGCAGTACAAATTGACCTACGAGAAGGCAAAGGAGGCCTGCGCCAATGAGTCAGCCACCGTCGCTACGTATAACCAGCTGCTGTATGCTCAGAAGGTGAGGTAGCCTCACTGCGGGAGAAGATGCCCAGAGCGGAAGTAGCCACAGCATAAATGGGGAGGGAGGAGCAAGGGGGCTGCTCCATGCTGATAACTTTCGTTTTCCCTCCTTTCCTTCCCCCGTGCCCCAGGGGTTTGCTGGGGGCAGTTTTCAGAGGGTTTATTGGTTTCACGCCTGCTCATATAGCACTGAAACCAGTTGCCAAGTTCTTGTTTCCAGTGATACTGGGGTGAGATGGTAAAGTCAGACTTACAGAGTGTTTTCATGGATGTTTTAAATATTAGCACTTCTTAAAGAAATGTACACTTCAGAATTATGCTTAGATTAATTTTTAAGGTAAGGCTCCGGAAGTATTTTCCCCAAATGCTGTTAACGTAGCGGAGACATTTCCATATTCTTTTCATTGAGCGTGTTATAAACAAGGCATAGTTGCTGTCAGTGGGACAAGCATCACACTTTGGGTTATTAAAACTTGTTTTAGAAGAGCGGGTCAGACTGACTGTGCCTTTCTGGCTCCTTCCCATCTGTGGAAGGGAGAAAGATGCTCACAGTTTAGAGACACCTTTAGCAAAATGTGAGGCTGGACCACGGCGAGCATGTAAACCTCCTTCTGCTGCCCAAGGAGACTGAGGTTGCAGCCAGAGCTGCATGTCCCCTGTGCCCCGTAGTCTAAATATTTCCTTCCAAGCAGCGAAGTTGGCAGTGGGGCTGACTCCAGTGCTCCTGGGGACTTTTTTCCATGTTGAGTGGTGAATAGTTGAATAGTTCCAACTATTTAGCATGTTGAGCTGGTTTGTCAGCCCTTCCCATGCTGTCAAAAGGTGGGCTGGCACACGATGGGATTGCACGTCCCCCTTTGGTTTTCACACCCACCTCTGATCCTGCCCAGCTTTGGGCTTGGGGAAGCTTTTCCCAGGAAAGTCTCCCTTGGCCTGTACAGAGAGCCACTGGCTTTCAGAGGGACCCCCCAACTCCGCAGCCCCTTGTCCCAGAGCTCGGCCCAGGGCAGGCTACAGGAGGGATGGATGGACGGAGCCCCCTCAGAAAGACCCCTGGCGGGTCAGATGCTGCTTGAGCACCCCGGGGGGATCATCTGTTTGGTCTGCAGCACCCCAGCCCCAACATCCAGCACTTCCCCCTGTGTTTTTTCCCTTACGGCTGTGCCGGCTGCAGGCGAGGTACCACCTCTGCTCTGCCGGCTGGCTAGACAGCGAGAGAGTGGGCTACCCGACCGCCTTTTCCTCCCCAAACTGCGGCTCTGGGTACGTCGGCATCGTGGACTACGGGAGAAGAGGCAACCTGAGTGAAACCTGGGATGTCTTCTGCTACAGGGAGAAAGGTAAGAGGGTGCTTTGCTGCATCTCTCTGCGCAAAGTGGGGCAGCAGCCCAGATTTCAGTTCCTTTGGTCGGCCACAGGCTGCTAGTTAACACTGCAAGAGACTCTGCCTCTTTTTTAACTTTAAAAAAGATAATAACGCATTGCCTGCAAGTTGTTTTTTCAGGCAGAGCACAGCCTAAAGCCTTCCAGCGAAGGGCGTTTGCCCACGCGGCTATCTGCGTTTGTACCTTCCAGAGGTGAACTGCACCTGCAAGCCAGGCTACGTGGGGGACGGCTTCTCCTGCAGCGGGAACTTGCTGCAAGTGCTGACGTCCTTCCCGACCCTGACAAACTTCTTGTCGGTACGGCTCACAGCTCGGCGCGATGCTCGGTGGGGTGAGCGGAGCAAAGCAGGCTCTGCCACCGGGTTATATCTTGGTGTTTGACTTACTAGCAGGTAACAACGGCACAGTGGCAAAGCAAGGTGGGGGGGTTGAAATCTTAGTCGCTGGGTTTTTTTTTTAATCGCTCCAAAGAGGTTTGGCAGGGTTTTAAAACTTTTTTGGAAATTAAATGCTGCTGCAGCTTTAGTTTAAAGAGGATTCTCGTGCACATCTGCTCTTGGCTTTCTAAACAACACAAAGCATGTGATGGGGTTTTTTTTAATTTTATTGAATTGCTGCTGGGGAAAAAAGCAACGCATTAAAAGTGTCCCTTTTCTTGTCACTGCTCAGGAAGACATTATATGTGTAAGGAGCCCCACAGACAAGGGCTTTATGCCCGAAAGTCAGTTTAAGCTGTGCTCACCAAATCAGCAGGTAAAACTGGGTTTTGAATAAAAACTTCTTCCTTACTACCATTCCAGAGTTGCTTCATGGCTATTAATAGGAAGCTTCTTTGTTGTTATTTAACCAGTCGCATCTTTTCAGCTCCCTGCACAGGAGCACACAATTGCTCTTCAGTAAAGCTGGGTTTTGTTTCTGCCTAGGACATCATGGCTTACTCCAACAGCTCTAGGAAGGGGAAAGAGTTCCTGCGGTACCTCACGGACCTGTCAGTGCACGCCACTCTCTTTGCTCCAAACGATAGCGGGTTAAGGGAAAATGAGGTCAGGGTTTTTTTCTTTTTTCCTTCCTTGTTTCAGTATCATCTTTTAAACGGCGGTGATGGGTTTCTGTATCCTGGTGAAATAATCTCAGTATGACATGACTTCTGTGTAACCCCACATAGTTTAAACTGTGCTTCTGAAAGGGGCAAGTTTATTGCTTACATTTCTTTTCCATAGTTAGGAGTGTAAGGTTATTGAGTGTTCTAGTCACTACAGAGACTCAAACATCAAGGATTTCAGTTACCCAGTTATAAAGGAGTCTGCCTGAGATGAAGCCTTCTCTGGCTTATTAACATCAAGCACAGTTATTTGAAGAAAGCAGTGCACGGCTTTGGTATTTCCCACACATACATTAAAGGCATCTGTTCCTAACTTCATTTCTGTGCTTACCCCTTTTCTCCTTCCTTCAATCAAACATTGTCCCAAAAAATTCACATGGGTTCATGCCCTGGCTTGTGTCTTCAAGCTGTTTGGAATATCTCTGAGGCTCCTCACTTCAGGTCATCATACAAAAGAGTAAAAACCTTCATCCTGTCCAGAATGAAGGTACTGCCTGCTGCGGGCAGCCATCGGAGGCCAGCAGGAACAGAAGATCCCGCTGTTCGCATCCAGATCTCCCAGTAGCCTCGACCCCATATTGCACTTGCTGCAGCATTAATAGCTAAGAGGGAAAATGGTCACAGGCACTTAGCCTACTGGTAAATCCAGAGGATTAATGAGATCAGTTAATGTTCCGTGTATTCCGCTCTCATTCGCAGACGCTTTCCGGGCGAGACATCGAGTATCACTTATCTAACACCAGCATAATGTTTTATGAAGACTTGACCAACGGAACCACTCTTGTAACTCGCCTGGGGGAAAAACTCCTCATTACAAACACCAGGGGCCAGGAACATCCAGCCCCCACCCCTGAACAGGTACCTTTTTAATAAATCTCCTATCTTCGTGCTTTTTCCCCGTCTTGTGCTTTACCCTGTAATCGGGTGGCACGCTGATCCAGAGAGCAATCCGTTGAGGTTATAGGGAGGAGCAATGAGAGGCCGACTTCAGGAGGCTCTTTCCTGCCCAGAGACCGCGGGACGGCAGCTGGCAAACTGCAAATTTACAAGTTTGCAAACAGCCAAGCTCTGACCCGCAAAACTCCAAGGAAGCTCTTCAGGTGGCCTGAAGGAATGGCAGGATGGGCTACGGGCTTGATTCAACCCTTCTCTCGGCCTGGCAGGATGATGGGAGGTGGCAGTGCAATAAGAGAGATGAGAGCAGCAGCGTATCATCAAAGAAAGGTGTTGGCATTTGTAAAGTTAACTTTAAAGGTAACTTTCTGGGAGAGAGGAGATCCCAGCATAGCACTGCTCAGAGCAAAAGCAGATAAAACATAAGTTTGCATTTTTTATTGCTATTTCAGTGTGGTTTGTTTTTTTTTTAAATGCAAAAACGTATATCCTTTTTGCAAATGGAATGTATCCTCTGACATTTTAGGGAAACACATCTTTTGAAAACACACCCAAATTTTAATTTCTTATAAAGAAAATACTTTGCTGCCCAAGCATTTCGAATGACCTCTGTGACAGCAGCCCCTTGAGACCCAGGCTGGGACCCTGCTGTTGCTGATGGGGTAGAGCTGAATAAGAAAATAAACCCTGTGCCTGTGGGCTTGCAGTTAAAACGTGCTCTAGAGGATGGTGCTGGACCCAAGTAAAGTTGAGTGCCCAACATGCCAACTGAGGGGGGGATTTTCATGGCCCCCAACAAGAAGGAAATAGGTGCTGTGGGAAGAGATGCACAAGTGGCTCATCTGTTGCCTTTGCTTCCTTCCTCCTTCACCTTTCAGGAGAAACTCCTTTAGCATGAGAATTACCACGTACTTGATTTATATGTTTAAAACCACCCTATAATGCAAACTCGGGAATCACATTAATAAAGTATACCCTCATGAGAGATCGGGGGCACCAGCACAAAGCTTACCTGTATCACCCATTGGCATGCCAGGAGCTCTTTTGGATCACTTTGATCTGATACTTGAGTTAGCAGGGGTTCTTCTTTGGAAAATCCTCTTTTCTTCAAAAGCTGCCAAGGGGAAGCTCTGAGCCCATTAACACTAATCTCGCTCCTCCCCTTCAAAGCGTTTTGAAATGTGTAGCTTTTCTTCCTCCCTGGAGGACCCGAGCAAGCCCCTGCTTCTCCTGGCTGCAGTAACGCTCAGCGGGGTGCCAGGGTGGGAAGGAGAGGTGGCAGCCGCTTTCCAAGCGTGCTCCAGATGGCCAAGCACCCGCCTGTCCCAGTGCACCAGGTCAGAGCCCACGAGCTTTCCCCAGGACCCCGGCAGGGCAGCGCAGGGGTGAGGGAGAGGGAGGAGGACACAGGGTGACTCCCACACCGCTCTGCGGTGCCACCGTGGCTGAGCCCATTCCTCCCTGGGCACAGAAAGTTGCCGTGTGCCCCAGCAGCAGCAGCGTTCCACCTTGTGCCAGGGGTGAGAGTGGGTGGCAGCTCTCGGTTCTGCTCACCAAGGAGAAACCATTTTACCAGGATGTGATTTAAAGCCGAGTTTGCAATAGCACAGACTCCCATGAACCCATCCTCCCAAAATGCTGGAGAGACTCAGGATCGGCTTGAAGCAGTCAAGGACTCCCATTATCAGCAGAGTCTAGAGAAGTGCTGGGGTGACCATGATTGATCCCATCCCTCTCCCTTCTCACATCCTGGTGAACTGCCACATGGGAACACCTTCCAGCGCACTGACGCTGGGCCACCACATAACCTGCGGGCAGCAGGTTCCCGTCAGTGCTGACCCAGCTCTCTTGAGCCACCAAACTCCATGCAAGTGACACCCTCAGTACAAAAAGCAGCTGTAATGGAGGCAGGCTGTGGGCTACCTTGCACTCAGGAATAACAGCACAAACACCTTCATTTAA
Organism: Dromas ardeola; assembly: GCA_013398915.1. Classification (NCBI taxonomy): domain Eukaryota; kingdom Metazoa; phylum Chordata; class Aves; order Charadriiformes; family Dromadidae; genus Dromas; species Dromas ardeola. Next base: position 451,491 of record VYZM01017408.1, on the reverse strand, counting down.
AAAAAAAATAATAATTGAAAAGGACAAAGAAATGCCTGAAGGCAATATACAGGTAATGGCGATGGCTACTTCATGCACAGGAGAGCTGTGACCAGCCCGGGCCCATCCCAGGCTGACGTCCAGGGAGGCAGCTTATACCCCCATGGGATTTTTCCTCTGTGTGTCATTAACTGAGGTGGGGAAATAGTCTCAAGGTTTCAGTCCCAAAAGGAGGAGGGTCAAAGCCCAGCTCTCATTGCTCTTTCTCCTGGCAGAGCGAGATCAGATACGTGGAGGGAAGTGCTATTGTTGAGTGGGATATAATCGCTTCCAACGGGATAATCCACGTCATATCAGAGCCTTTAAAGGCTCCACCAGCACCTGTAAGTACATAGTGATTTTTACTATTTTTTTTTGGGTGGTGGGAGGCAGCTGTGGCTTATATCATCCCAAACTTATTGCTGACATTTCATATATTCCCGGTTTCCCTCCCATATATGCAGTTTTGGTTTAAAAGGTTACTTTGAAAGAAAATTAGAATTTGAGAAAAAGGTCCCAGTGAAGCTTGTTCAAAATGTTTCTGCCTGAACAAGTCCTTCCCACATTTATTTTATATAAATAAAATAAAAGTTCCATTTTATAAAGGTTTTATAAAGCTCCATTTCAGTTCCTCCAAAAAGATCTTTCAAAGTTTCCACGGAAAATTTTTTACTCTTGGCTTTGCATCCATTCCTATCCAAAACAACAAGGTGTTTTGAAAATAGGTATTTTTTGCCCGCATGAATCCCTGCATTGGTCCTGTTTCTCCCATTAGGAAGGCCAAACCAAACTGTGCATGGCAGAACAGCACAGTTCAGAAAGGGGTGCCGTCCTTTCTGGAGGAAAGTCAAGTTATAGCAGCTGCACTGCTTCAAGTTGGAATCAAAATGGTACAGGGCCCAGCAGCAGGGAGGGAGGAACATTGTCCTATTTATTTCCCACCAGCAAACTCTACTGCTTTTTATGAAAGGGAGGAAAAACATTTTGTCCACCTGCAGCACAACCGGGATGTTTCACAAAAGTGATCCCTGCTGCCCCTGGGAGAGGTGTGCAAGCGAGCACCTTTTTTTCCAGTACAAAATGTTTTCCTTGACAAAGTAAGTGTTCAGATGTGCTGCTTTAGCACTCCCCAGGGTCACAGGGCACTCTGTGACAGCCCAACACAGGCTTAAGGTGACATTGCAAGAGGACACACCACTTAACCTGAAGAACTTCCCTTCCATTAGGGTAACTCATTCTGATCTTCCTCTCTGTGCACTGGAGGGGCCTCACTCACGTTTACAGCCTATCCATTGCAGCCCTGATTTGGGAAGTGGCTAACCAGCTGCCTCCTTGGTCCACAAGATTAATCCTCTTGATACCTTATTTCTCACCTTCCTTTTGTTCTGAGCAGCCCTTCCTCCTTTACAAACCAGTCTTCTCGTTCCTAGAAGCTCAGTAATATGCCTGCACAATCTCGGTTCACAAAAGTCCCTTGCAGCCTACAATCCTCAGAAGTAGGGAATGACACACTTGGGCAAAGGCGTAAATTACTGCCTGAAAATGATTCAGAATAATAGGCAATTTCTGTCAGTCTACAGCAGCGTGATATTACAATCTTTATAATACTTTTCACATGCTAGAGGGCAACTAAATGTTTTCTAATATTTAGCTGTCCAGCTGCGCCATGTAAATTACTTTGTTTTCTAAAAAAATAAATGAAGAGAGCATATCTACTAAGACAACTGCATGATTAGTTTTGCCAGAGTAAGTTTAATAATTAGTTTTCTAGACAGGAGGCCACAGAGCTAAGGCGAAACGTGGAAAAGCAAGAGTAACTGCATACGAACCTTTTCCCCCTTTCCAGATCTCTCCTCACCTGCTGGATTGCCAGCAAAGAGCACAGTGCTTTGGGGACACTGCAGCCTGTGTGGCTGCATACACTAGGAACCCTCAAACTTATTGTTAACCCAAAACTGCCGGTCATCTTCATGGTGACCAGTCTATCAGGCCACAGAGCTGCAGAAGGCAAACCAAAGTCAGAGTCTAGAGGCATTTAGATTAAATCCAAGTCACGTGTTAATTTCACAGAATCACAGAAAGGTAGGGGTTGGAAGTGACCTCTGGAGATCATCTAGTCCAACCCCCCTGCCAGAGCAGGGTCACCTAAAGCAGGTTGCACAGGAACACATCCAGGCGGGTTTTGAACGTCTCCAGAGATGGAGACTCCACCACCGCTCTGGGCAGCCTGTTCCAGTGCTCTGTGACCCTCTAAGAAGTTCCTCCTCATGTTTAGATGGAACTTCCTATGTTCAAGTTTCTGCCCATTACCTCTTGTCCTGTCACTGGGCACCACTGAAAAAAGACTGGCCCCATCCTCCTGCCACCCACCCCTTAAGTATTTATACGCATTGGTAAGATCCCCCCTCAGTCTTCTCCACACTAAAAAGACCCAAGTCCCTCAGCCTCTCCTCCTAAGAGGGATGTTCCATTCCCTTGATCATCTTTGTAGCCCTCTGCTGTACCCTCTCCAGCAGTTCCCTGTCCCTGAACTGGGGAGCCCAGAACTGGACACAGTACTCCAGTGGCATTTTACCAGCTTGACTGAAGAATGTTTTCAGGTTAAAGGCATTGCATGTTTTGGGGCAATATGACCCACGGAAGGCAAGTGTTGGGCCGCTGGCGGAGCCCAGCCCTGTGCAGCCTCCACACAGGCCATCAGTCCCTCTAACCAGCAATGAGATGGGCCTCGTCTCAGATGAGGCTTGGTTTGAACCCTGCTAAGCAGGGCCGGGGGGATGGTACGGCTGCCGATAGCTGGCAATAACCAACACCTCCCCAGCGCACAAAGCAGTGGGGAACAAGTTTGAACCCAGGCAGAGCCCTCTAGGGTTTGTAACACAGGTTTCCAAAGCTGCTGAATGGAATTTGGCACCCATTTCTCCTCCTCAGGCCAGTGAGGTTTCAGCCTCACCGCAGCCTCTACAGCCACTCTGAAAAACCTGCCCGGAAAAGATCACTTAGGCACACTCTGTAACTTCAAAAACATAAACTAGATGAAGCTGTAGTAGAGCCAATGTCCACTATCCCCAAAAAATCTAGCTTGTAATTACTATCAAAAGGCCATATTTAACTGCTCTAGGGAGCATGTACCAGGAAGCTCGATGACAAAAGCAGTTCAGGACGAGGGCATATCTCAAAGGGACACCGCATGTGCCCAGGTGCTGGGAGGTGACCAGTGCCCACCTGTAGCTCGCTCACCCTCTCTCTTGCTTCCAGGCTCCTCTCCACACCGGTACCGGGACAGGAATATTCTTTGGCATCTGCCTGGTTATTGGAATTGTGGCTTTTATCGGATATTTTTACCTCAGGTTCAGAAAGAGAAACACGGGCTTCCAGCACTTCAAGGTAGGCGGCCGACAGGAACACAAAGCGGGGGGCGGCACTTCCCCAGACCCACCACACCTCCCAAACTCACAGCCTCCAGTTTCTCCTTGCCTTTTATCAGGCTAGAAACAATCCCCATTGCTTCCTACTTGAACCACTCGGACTAAGGCACGGAGAAAGCAGGGAAGGCTGACACACTTGTCTTGGGCACGAGCTTACACATGCCTACGGCTCCCCTCAGACCTCTCCCTCCAGGGTGCCCGACGGGCTCCTGCTCTCACAGACACTTCCAACACCAGGGACTGTCCAAAAGCTCATTTACCTGCACAGCAGCAGTGCAGAAGTCTTTGCCTTGCCAGAAAGCTCACCCTTAGGGAAGCAGGTAATTAAAACCAAGGAAAGGGCACCTGCTCTCTTCCCCCTCCTCCGTGGCATTGCTGATCATTTTGCTGCTCTGGAGGTTGAAATGTTTGATAGGAAAAAGGCCTGCTTCAAAAGACAAGCAAATTGAAATGATTGCAGGATTGAAAAGTGCAAATTTTTATACTGATGCACTCTTACGCTTGCTTTCTCTTAACTAACTTTGCCAGTCTCGCATAATATCACAATGATGCAAAACCAACCAGCAACAGCCAAGCTACTCAGAGATGAGGGATGACCAAAAAAATATTACAAAATACATAAGAATCAATCCAAAAGAAAGCCTACCTAGAAATAACCAGAAATCCCTTCCTATTCTAGCCCCTGCATGGAATGTGAATCACCTTCTAGAAACAAAAAAGAGCAGCCACGAGCCAGGGGAAACGCTTGTATTTTTATATAGAATCATAGAATGTGCTGGGTTGGAAGGGAGCTTTAAAGGTCATCTAGTCCAACCCCCCTGCAGTACGCAGGGACATCTTTAACTAGATCAGGTTGCTCAGAGCCTCATCAAGCCTGGCCTTGAACGTCTCCAGGGATGGGGCCTCCACCACCTCTCTGGGCAACCTGCTCCAGTGTCTCACCACCCTCATTGTAAAAAACTTCTTCCTAATGTCTAATCTAGACCTACCCTGCTCTAGTTTAAAACCATTGCCCCTCATCCTATCGCTACATGCCCTTGCAAACAGCCCCTCCCCAGCTTTCTTGTAGGCCCCCTTCAGGTACTGGAAGGCCGCTGTAAGGTCTCCCCAGAGCCTTCTCTTCTCCAGGCTGAACAACCCCAACTCCCTCAGCCTGTCCTCACAGGAGAGGTGCTCCAGCCTTCTGGAGGAGGACTCAGGACCTCAGGACCTCAGAGCGCTCAGGACCAACCAGATACCTTTTACCCCAGGCATAATGTCAGGGCAACACTTCCTCTCCCGATCTTCGTTGAGGCTTCAAAATAAAGAGAGAAAAAAAAGGTACCAGCGTTAAGTGACCTGAGACAATACAACAACCCAGAACGCAGTTCATGCCCAGAGGCGCAGATTTAGATGATAAAACCAGTTCATTCACAACACTGCACTAGGCAGCAGTAAAGCTTAAGCGCCCCACTTAATGCACTGTTAGGAGGAGGATGGATTTTAAGCAGGTTTGTGTGATTTTGTGTAGTCGAAAGACGACACTGACGTAACATCGCTGGACAAGTCACAGCCTTCAAATATCACCAACCCCTCATACGAAAGTTCTTCTGCGCTGACTCCACCAGAACCCGCTTATGATCTTTTCTCAGTAAGTGTCCATTTTGATTTGAGACACAACTAAAATAATACTAAGGGGGAATGACTTTATGAAAGGAAAACGTCTACTTGGATTTTAAAAAAAATTAATTCAGGAAAACACCATTCAAGTTCCTGGCTTTCCTGTCTTAACACTGCTAGGAATTGGGTAGCCTCACTTGTAGCAAAATTGAGGCTGTGGTCAACAGCTGTATCGCAAGCCTGCCTTCAAAGGGAGCTGAATTGAATTGGACTTCAAATACTACTGGATGCCAGTGACACATCTATACAAACTTAAAAAGCCTTCCGATTTTGTCTTCCCTTCTCCTTCCTGCAAACGTAGCAAAGTGCCATGCCAGCACTCCACAGAATCTGAAACGCAATGGGAAGGGGGCTGGGAATCAAGGGAAGGAAAGATTGAGTAAAGCCAACGTATCTGAATAGCTTCAATGGTCTAATTTAGCCAGACCCTCATATAGATGTAGAGTCTAAAATCAAAATACATCTTTTTGCATCCAGTAAAAAGACTTGTTTGGTGCAAAAATGTCATCTGTATAGACAAATTTGCCAAAAAGTGACTTTCATTTCTTAACACAATGTTCAAATCTGATTTTCTTTTTTTTTTTCTACTTTACAGGATTTGGATGACCAGCAGCTTGTGATAAGTGGTCCTCATGATCAGAACTGAAGACTGAATTTAGCATTAGTCAATTATAAAACACGTTTCTATTTACACTTACTGTGAAAAAAACAGCACCTACACGTTTCAGGGAATAAAATCTCATTACTAATAAAAAAAAAAAAAAAAAAAACAAAACAAAACACAAAAGAGCACAGCCTTGAAGATGCAGCCTACAGAGTTCAGGGAGTTACCAGCCTCAGAAGCATTGGCTGTATCTGAGCAATACCAACTACGGGTGCCAAACGCAAAATTGAGTCTCAACTAACCTACCCAGAAACAAACAGACACCTCTCTGTGAACAGTAGAACTTCACTAGCCTGCTATTTAACTGCTTTTATTCTTCTTCACAGACTTTAAAATATGGCCTCAAACACACAGGGCTGCTAACTTGGCAAATATCCTAAATTTGCTAGTACTCCAGACTCTACGCTTTCATTTTGGCTGAGTTACAACTACAACTGGCAAGTGTGAAAGAGAACATGTGTCAAACCTGTATTTTTAAACTGAGGGAAAATATTTTCTTGTAAGGATTTCAGCAGCAGGAAACGCAAGCATCCTGTCTGCCCCGCTTGCCTCCTCTAGCTTTTCTGTCTTTCCTTGAACTTCGCTGTGTTTTGTTTACATCTCGCCTCACTGTACAAAGGGAAATAGTAATTTTCGCAGCTTCAGCAAGAAATACAGGTGATATGAGAACATTCAAACAGTAATCAATTTCTACTTGAGCCATTTTTGTGAAAACTGGACAATGAAGACGAACATACCCTTGCCATGTCATGTCTAGAGTCAAGTTTTTAGGTTTTCGTAGAATACCAGGTTGGAAGGGACCTCAAGGATCATCTGGTCTAACGTTTCTTAGCAAAAACATAGTCTAGACAAGATGGCCCAGCACCCTGTGCAGCTGAGTCTTAAAAGTGTCCAACGTTGGGGAATCCACCACTTCCCTGGGGAGATTATTCCAATTTTTTTTTTTTTTTTTTTTAGTTTTTAGAAGCTACCTGCTTATTCACATGCCATATTTTTACCAAGAAGCTACCTGCTTGTTCACATACCATACTGTTACTGAGCACGATGCCTTTCAACCGATGCACAGCAGTAACAGCTGTGATTTTCAACATAATATTAGAAGTGTATCAAACAAGTTTGATTCACTGTTGCTTCCTTCCCTCAAAACATGAATATCACAGAAAATTGTGAGAACACTATAGAAACCACAAAACAGCAAGAAAAAGACCACTTTCTTGCTGGCAGCAGTAACGTTCCCCTGTGATGTGCTTCTTGGTGTCTACCATGCATGGGTGACAGGATTGATGGTGTCGCTGCAGGAAAGAAAGCATTAGTTACCTCTGAGAGCAACCCCAGGCCGCCTCCCATCAGAACAAGGTCTGCAGGCAAGTCCAGGGTTGTTGATGGAGCTATCAACCACAAACAAGGGAATCTAATGCAAAAACATGCCTGGATGAGAGAGACAGATTTGAAGTCATGTTCCTAACTATGTCCCCTGCCTCCTTACTCAGGCCTGCTTGTTTTTACCTAGAAGATACTAAAAGATTTAGAAAACACACACACACACACTTGAACACACACATATATTTAGGGGAGTTTTCCCCACAGAATTTTGCAATTATTACAATTCACATTCTTTCCTTCTCCTCAGTCACCTAAAATATTAAGGCTCATAGGGACCAGAAGATAAAGTCCAAGCATTTATTTTTGTAATAATCATTAAATACTTTTATCACAAAAAAAATGTTTCCACAGTTCATTAAACTCTTCTTTTACTGACAGACAATTCTCTTCAGAGCTTTTGACAGAACACAAAGTTTCTTCTTTCTTTGGTGTTCAAATGAACAATACTCCCAAAATGAATATAAAGAGACACTGCCCTTTAAACATGCTCAAAAATCTCTTTGAGTAACATAACAAGGTTAAAATAAGAATGCAGAGAGCGCCGAGGTGTACAACTCAAGTTCTCTGAAGTCATTACAAAAATGCAAGACATTTTTAAAAGTTAAAGAGTATTCTAGCACTGAAAAATAAATAATACACCTTAAAATTCTTACTTAAATTCATATTATATATAGTTGGGTTGCTTCAAAGGAACATAACCCTGCCATAATGATTTTTATTTTTTCTCATGCAGTGTTGTTTATTTCAAGAAGTCATGCGATATAAACAAGATTTCACTTCAGCTGGCTTGCGTAACATAGCTTTGTACAGAAGCTTTACTTGTAAGTTAAGAGAAGGGAAGGGGGAGGAGGAAATCATCTCGAAACAAAACATGTATTACCAGGATAACACCATCCAACCCAATTAAACTGTTCCTGCTTAACACAGGAAACTTAGTCAAACTGACTCCGAGCCAGCTTTAAAAGAAGAAACATCACAGAGCTATAGCCAACAAAACATTATCAAATTCAATAATGCAGAACTGAATTAACACAATACTATTATTTGCTGGTAGTAAGACGGAGAATGTGCAGTGGTTTGGGGTCTTCTTTTAAACAGTGCATTGAAATTTCTGGAGCATGAGCGGTGCTACACACATGTAACACCCAGTTCAGTTCTAGCTGAGCCTTAGGATAAAGAACTGAAGGCAAATTGGGGATATTTCCATCCCCACATTTCATTATCAAGTTATGCTAAATATTTCTCGCACAGCCCCACCACCAAGTCTCCTGATAAAGCCAAACTAACTTCCTGCAAAACTTTATCTTTTTCTTACAGCAAAACGGCAGGACTGTCAGATGAACTTACTTCAAGCACATTCATCTGTTTAAATACACACACAGACACTCACTTCAGGAGTGTTGCAGGTCAAGTCTGAAACAGGAGCACAGGAAAACCAGGAACGTAAAATCTCTAACCACCTCTGAGGACTTCAGTCTGATTTCAAGCATACAGGAAAACCTCTTATGAAATTGTGCAGGCTAAATTAGAATACATTCTTTACCTTGCAAACATGCTTTTAAAAATATGAAAGATACTGCATATGAAATTCAATATAGGTACTTGCACATAATACAGATAGGTTTACAAAAAAAAAAAGAAAAGAAAACTTTTGGTCACCAAAAGTTTATTTATCTGACAATCATGGTAGGAAGCAAGTGATATCCCAAAACAAAGTGAAGAATATCAAATGCTATATATTTTCTAAGTTATATGCTTTTAAAAACAGAGCCTTTAATAACTAAAATTTGAAAAACATTAATCATATGATGCCTTCTAAAATGGCTGGGGTGGGAAGCACCAGTTAAAAAAAAGCATTTCCTTTGGATGTAGAGAGAGGAAAGCATCCTTATTTAAAAACAACTATATAGCAGTTCTATAAAGTGCCTGTTTGAGGAAACACATCAACAGATGTTTTCCTTGTGCAAAAGAGACCTTTTTCAGCTCAAATCTTTGGAACTTACATGCTACCCAGAGTTTATGTTCATGCATTATCTGCAGTTTTAGGAATTCGGTAAAACTTCTAATTTGCACTGCCAAAATTATTTTGCTTGATGCAAACCGTTCACCACCCCCAATTCAGCTTTGAGGGCTTGAGCTAAAAAAAGGTCATCAGGAAACTCTGGGTTTCGTTTTCTCATTTCTTAATTTTTCTTTCAATTCATTTGCCCATTGTGCGTGTTTACTTTTGACTGTAAAAGTCCATTACTGAAGGCCATATGAAATGGATTCTCTCCCAGGGAACAGCAAAACCACATTACAAACCACTGTAAGACACTGTTAAAATTTTTTAAAAGCAGCATTTAGGAACAATCTAAAGCCTGACAGAGATCTGTCTCCGCTTTGAAATGCAAAATGCAAGACCTCTTGAAATGGCTTTATTATCAGAGAGTGGATATTTAAAGTGTTTTGAAACTCAAAAAGAAAGGTGCCTAAAAGTTAACAAAAGGAAGCCGAAGCAGCCCAGGTTACTGCCACTTTCAGTTTTAGGCTCAGATCCACCTACAGCCAAGCACAGACATTACAAGAAGAGAAACTGCACAGAGAGGAGAAAAAGCCCATCAGCCTGCGCTGGCGTCGGTACCGTAATCACTGCAATGCAGCAGAGCCACACCAACGCCACAGCAGGTAAGGCTCTAGCTACGGCAGCAAGGGAAGTTAAAATGCACACACCATCCCTCTCAGTCTCACGGTAAACTGGTTACTGCATATCACTGAATTACTAACACTGGATTTAAGCTTTTCGGTGCTAATATCCATTACAGGCTCTCAGCTGCAGTTCTGATCAGGGCCAGAACAGAGAGCATTTCTCTGTAATCCACAAGGCTGCAGATCAAAATTTCCAATGAACAAATAAAAACAACCACCCCAGAACACCACCAGTCCTTCCCCTCGAATTTGCCCTCCCCTCCTAGTCCACTACTATTTTGGCAGTCCATCATCTCTTCCACGTGTAAGAGGAGTTTAAACATCCCCAAGCAGGAGAGGAGAGAACAGGCACAACACTTCTGAGAAAAGTATGAATTACATCCAACTCAAGGTAACAGATTTAAGTGACTTAAATAAAATACATGTACATTCAAAAAAGAAAAAAAAAAGATATATATTTGCCCATTTTAGAGAGAAGGCGCCAAGTGCTTATTTGATCTGAACTGTCTCTTGTAGGAAAGGTATTCTGAATGTACCAGTGCAAAGCTGGTCTGACCAGCCAGGGAGTTCGTGCTGCAAAGGAGTCCTTCTTGGATAAAACGTGTAATCAGGCTCATAGTTCAAGAGACAACTCAATGATGCCATGTAGATATCCGCAAACCTAGAGAGACGTCTTAGGAAATAAGTTGGATTCTCATCAGTTCTGAATAAACTTCCAAACTGTGTGTTGAAGAAATTCCTGTTCATCTCCCTGTCCCCCAAAAAAAGAAAACAAAGAGAATGAAGTGAACATACCTGCACACATCTCATTACCAGCTGGCATTTGGAACCTGAAGCAAGCAGTTCCTATAATCTCTTCTACGCATTATTCTCTTATCACTGCACTTCAAACCACATAAATGCGCCACATCAGAAATTTTTGCATCTCTTTCACACACATAGCCCAAATCTAGCAATCACAGTAGTAAACAGAAGAACTTCACACTTCTACTAAAACCAGCGATAAGTCGTTTCTGACTTCAGAAACACATCTCAAGCTTTCCTTTCTAGAGATTGTGAAAGAAGACTTTTGCCTTCATCTAAATCCTAATGACATCCACTTGTCCCAAAGATAAAAGACTTTTAAAAAAAATGCAAAGATTTGGCTTAATGTACATAAAAAGCTTAAAGACATCTTGGAATTAACTTCTGTTATTAGTCACTGCCAAGTACCATTCCCATTTCATTTACTTCGACGTTTCTGGGGAAGGCTGCTGTAGATACGGCTGCTGGCCTTGCCAACTGTGCACTTCACACACCATGTATTTAGGGATTGCTCCTTCATGACAGTAGGTTTTTAGGAGTTTTAGCCCTATTACCTATCTCTGTGAAGAGAATATTGCTAATCCAGTCCAGAGACCAGTTTTTGCATACTCTAAAATGTATTGTATGTAATCTGTAAATGTATGTATGTATGTATGTAATCTGTATGTAGTCTGTATGTAATCTGTATGTAATCATGTAAAATGTAATTATATGTAATAACCTACAAAAACTGAAGAAATGACCTAAATCTTGATACAGAAACACATTTTTAAATCATGCAGAAGTAAAGCTGTGTAATCAATAGCAACAGTGACAGCTGAACACAGAGGGTCAGGAAAACTGAGATGAGAAGGAAAAGTATTTGATACGATGTTACCCTTTCATGCAGAAAAATAAAGTCTGTTCCAAAGAAGGGGAACAAGGAAGAGTAGTTTGTATGCACAAAGGGTCAGAGGGCAGAAGAGCTGCACCAGAGACAGGCAAAATATTGCTTTACACAGATAATTTTAGAAGGTCTGTAAGTACCAGGGAATATAAATCGGGAATGGAGAGAAATTCTGAAGAAATTCTTCTATGGAAGACGTCACATAGAACACTTGGCTACCGTGAAGGATATTGCAAATTTTTCATCTCCCATGTCTTACCTCATTTCCTTTCTTTCCTTCTTCCATTCTTCTAAAATCATTTGTGAATCAGGATCACGGTGAACCTGGAATGTAAAGTATGGATGACAGGTAACTAAGGATGCCCTCTTAAATGAGCTTTTCCATTAATAAATCCTTATCAGCTAACAGGACAAGGGCATGGTTCAGAAATCAGTACACGGAAATTATCCACATACATGCATTTTAAACAACCGAAAGCAGGAATCAATCCAGGCTGACCAGTGGAGGAAGGGGACAAGATTTTGAGAAAACTCATTAACTAGCCGCACGAATAATTGCATTTATTTATCTACAGTCAAACTAGTGAACTTTAATGAGACAGAAAGCACATGCAACATCAATGTCCAGCATTTAGAAACTTGGCTGGATCCCTTCTACTCTACAGAGCCGATTACACACACACAGAACAAACCTGCATGTGTTCCAGTAATCCTGTCAAGGTTTGCAGCCAGGTCATGGTTTGAATGTACTTCTCTGTGTTCATGATTTTAATCTCTGATCGTAACTCTGGAATAATTGCACCAGTGCGCCAGCCATGCTTCAGGGTCAAATCCTATTTACCAAGAATTACAAAATACAAGTATTAGTCTTAAAAAGAACTACTTAAAACAACTGAAGAATTTGACCATTGTTTATCCCAAAGGGGCACTAATTTAATTGCTTCTTATGTGTAAGCAGAAATATTAAACAGTGGGACTTAACTGTGCCAATAGGCAATAGAATTTAATTTCAGAGTAAACTTCAAATCCCACATTTTTAAAGAGAGAGAGATAAAGAACACATAAGCACTTTGCAAATAAGCACCAATTCACTAGGTTTAAAACTAACAGTAGGAAATTCCAGAGGATGAGCTGTCTCCTGCTGTCAGAAGCATCTGGAGGAAACAGTGTGTTGCATTTGTAGCATTTACCCATACGCTGAGCTGACAGAAGGGTCCTATCAGGACTCCCAGCTACTCAAGCTCTTCCTGACAAGTACAGGACGAGGCAGCTGCCACCTGTGGTCTTTCCTCCATGGCCTGTTTGACAGGTAGACAGAGGCTCCCATAGCTCAGGGGTTAGAGCATCTGTCATTCTCAGTGGCCAATCCGGCCCAAACCACGACACTCCATTGTGCCAGAGAAGTCCTCCTTCCTCTGACCCTCCACCTTCTGAAGCACTCAAACTTATTCTTCTTTTTAAAAGCAGATTGGAGCAAAAACGTTAACATCTGCTGCTGCTGAAAAAAGTTACCACAGCTTGGCAGTGGCAAGTCGTATCCAGGCATTCATACGCAATCAATCGCAAAAGAGTTAACTGGTGGTCACTTACTCTCAAGTAACAGTTAACAGTACATTTGTTTGTAAGGTAGTAAGAAAATGCCTGGACAGTGGGCTACAAACCATAGCAAGATCTCGGGAAGAAAGTAAGTTTATCATTAGTGACAGGAAGATTGCCTCCTACCACTCAAAACAGAAGTTCATTCAGCTCTTATTACACTTGGTAGTAAATGTCATCCAAATCAGACACATCCTGTACATTTGGATATCTGTGTTTACTCTATTACATCTGACACAATCAGTATCTGGATCAGGAACACAAACTCACACATTCCTGAGCGCAGTTTGTAAACAACTTAAATGCTACAAGTCAGGTGGAAAATGTGGTCGGCCTTTTACAGCACCAATTTCCTTCACTGCAAGAAAAGCAACATGGCTTAACTACCACCTTAAATTTTGTTGTATTTAGAAATCTCATATGAAAGTGTGTTATATTGAATACCTGAGGAGGAAGAGAGGAAAACGAACAAAAAGCCTTGTCTTTTATCCTATTTTGTGAAAATAAACTACTTACTGCCAAGTCACTGTAAATGTGATCACCAAAGTAGAGAACCTTAGAGCCCCTCCAGCCAGTAAGCTTCAGAAATTCATACAAGTTCCCCTGCGGAAAGAATGACACATATGTTGCAGCAGGATCCAACATGCACCCTGACAGGCATGAAAAAAGAATTTAGTACACCTCTAAAAATATTTTCATATCAAGAATCTTGTCCTCAGTTTATATATTACGCATCCCAAATTTTACAGGCAATTTCAGTAATACTATCACTTCAAGAAGCAAGTAAACCGCAGACATACAATACCAACATGAATTTGTACCACTTCAATAATTAAAAGAATTCTCTTTAAAAACATATGTACTTTTTAGAATATGACATCTAAATAAGAATTGTATCTAAATAAGACTATGATAGCTAAAGAAGCTTGGGATTCTAGGAAATAGGTATTAAATTTGAACAGAAAGAGTTTATTGAAAGCGTACCTGTTTGTAAATCTGACCTTTCTGCAGCTTGTGAATTTTGTCCCAAAGCAACACACCCCTTTCATTCACCTTCCGAAACGGTCTAGAATAGAATTATATAAAATTGTTACATTGCTGTAGAAATTCTGACACTTTTTAGGAGGAGACTAAAATTTTAATGTTAAAAATATTCGTCTTTCAAAAGGAAAACGTGCTCTCTAGCATCTGAACGTTTTGCAACAGAAAAAGCACAGCTCCAAAACATCTGCATTAGCCAGGGAAATGCAACGTATCTATGCATTATACTGATGACATTTTTAATGGAGCTTGAGAACAGCTGTTGAGAACTAAGGCAGGGATCCCAGATAGAGGGGAAGAAACAGTGTGAACTGTCTGCCATTAAGAAGAAGAGAAGAGAACACAAAAGAAGTAAAGATGTGTAAAGATCTTGCCCAATACCTCATTTTGTATAACTGAACAACTGAAGAAGGGGGCAGAGGACTAGAGGCAAGATGTACAGCAATGTTCTTTTTAAAATTAAATGAAGAAAAGGTAAAGGAAAAAAAAAAATCCCACCTTCCTCTATCTCACTTCCAAATCATAAGTACACATAAAGGAACGGGTCTTTTTCAAGTGTAAGAGTAGTGCAAATGCATTACAAATGTGTTTACTTAATTGAACAACTAGTCGAAACACTCCGGCCTGTCAGCCCGTCTGCCGTTTAAATATCATGTATGACTAAGCAAAACCAGAAGCAATGAAAGACATTTCCAGATAAGGCGCTGATTCTGGAAGGCATCAAAATTTCTCAGGTTTATTAGCAAAAGAACATACTTCACCAACTTACAAGCTAGGATGCTAAAAACAGCTTCTGTGAGCCTGACTCAGTCCAGTAGACCTGTAATAGCTACTAGAACTTTCTTTGGTAAGAAATGGTAAATATTTGGACTTCAGAATTAGGTGTTGCTGCATTCTGTAATGTCCTTAAACAGGATTTCATCAAATATGATTTCATTTTAAATTGCATCCAAATGAAAATACTTCATAACACGCTCTACAGCCTTATATGGAATAAGCTGCTTGAATCATTCCTTACGGACTAAATACCCACCTTCGCTTATCATTGAAAAAGTTTGGCTTATCAGCCTGTACAATGACCACATCAAAGAGATCCCTCCAGTCCTTGCCGACTATGAACTTCATGCCTTTGTCCCTAAAAAGGACAGAGCGATATTAACAGTGAAGCGTAACAGCAGTGCAGTTATCTGTGCAGTATAATGAATTACATTAGAGAACCTCATCCTCTGCATCCTTTAAAAATGTATAGTTGAACAGCAAAGAACTGTTCACTTACACGAAACTGCTGGGACTGTTTGTAATGAGAAACATCTTCTTTCCATGATCAGCCAGCTTTGCTAACACCGCACGAGTTTGTTCGGCATAGCAGATGTATTTCTCTGTAAGGATTGGGGAAAATACAATATTAATTGAAGAAGATTTTCATGAGAATTTTCTCTGCATTCAACCAAGGGTTCAGAACATGAGGTTATGCTTAACAAACGTACCTCAGACAAGTGGAAATAACTCTTTCAAGCTTTAAAATTTAGAATTTGTAATCTTAAATAAGGAAGACAGAAAGATCATTATACTATCAGTGAAAAAAGCTTTGACAGATGATCTCATTAGTACTTACCAATATCTGCTTCAATTGCTCTGTACATTATTCCTTTGATGTGGACGTCTCTGATTGAATCCTGTCAAGAAAGCAACAGAGCACTAAAGAACTGAAAAATCTTTTCAAGTATAAAAGCCATGCTTACTGCATAGCAGTAGTAATTTCTTTCTAACACAATTCCTTTCTCTGAATTACACTTTCAACTTCACAGAAATACCACGTGATGTTCATGATGTATATGTCACCACTAAACAAAGAGCAGGCCTGTCCTCCAACAAACTAACTACATACATTTGGGAAGTAAAATTGGATAGCACAGGGGCTGTTCTACATAACAACTGTGAAAGGGCACTCAGGTGAAGTGGGGTGAAAGCTCTGCAGAGGCAGAGTCATCACAGATTTCTAATGACCTTTGGAGCAGAACACATTCCTTTCCTCTTGAAAAAAAAAAAAAAAAAGAAAAAGCTTTAAGTCAAATAGATTTTAGATTATTATCACTCCCAAATACCCTGGTTACTTTGAGGGTGGCAGAGCACTGGAACAGGCTGCCCAGAGAGGTGGTGGAGTCTCCGTCTCTGGAGACATTCAAAACCCGCCTGGATGCATTCCTGTGCAACTTGCTCTAGGTGACCCTGCTCTGGCAGGGGGGCTGGACTCTCCAGATGATCTCCAGAGGTCCCTTCCAACCCTACCATTCTGTGATTCTGTGTGAACAGATGAAAGAAGCTAAATGCTTAAGCAAAGCACCCGTAAGGTGCTCTGAAGGCGTTTGGCAGCTTTCCTGAGCCAGCTCTGCACCAGATCGCTTTGCTTAGGACAGTGGTACTGCCATTTTGGCACTTTGATGCGGTATGTCCTAAAAATCCTCAAAAAATTCCACTATAGAGCTTCCAAAATGTTGGTAATGCTGAGGAGCACAGAAGTTTCTACAAACCTTCAGCAGAAACCACAGGAACTAGCCTTCTGACTCTATGTAACCATAGGCAGAAGGGAACATTATTCTAGAGGTCAAAAGCTTCTGAAAACCTATTTCATCTACTTTTGAAAGTGAGAAATTCAACGTTCAGGTGCATCACATATGCTGAACAACTACACAAGTTTAATACATGTCAACAAGGGGCCAGGAAAAGGTTTTGGATGGAAAGCTTGTGCGGACAAATGCCATCAACTTAAGCATGACCTCTTCTGTTCTTAAATAACCATGACATAATTTTATCTCCTCTGCAGGATACATCCTGAGGAAACAAGAGGGTCAAATTACTCTAGTCATTATTACTAGATTTTTCTGGAGGAGGAAGAGAGGAAAACAAGCAAAATAGATGGCCCAAAAGCAAGATACAGCAAATGATTGTATACTACCTAAGACACAGAAGCAGTATAACTGAAAGCTCCAAAACGGAATTCCCTATAGCCTCTTACAATTCCTGCTACTGAGAAAAGTATACCTTTAATAAAAAGAACTTTATTGATGTACAAGAGCTTCTTCACTTTCCCCCTATCCGCCCCTCAAACCTACAAAAACAGCAACAGCTCTAGAGCATCAGATTTAAAACAGATTTCAAATTATTATATGTTTCTTTTCCAAGGTCTACCTTCATTTTACTTATATTCTTCTGGTTGTTATAGCAATAATTACTCCATACAAAACCTAAAGTTGAGGTATTTCACTGGAGCTGAAACAACAGGCTGAAGCTTCCTGAAGCGCCCACAGAGAAGACACACAAATGTAGAGGTTTACCTACATCTTCAAAGCTAGTACCTTGACATCTTTGTACAGATGAACAGGCTCATAGTCTATGTTGTTTTTCAGAAAATATTCATTCACACAAGAAAGGAGTGTCATTTCTGGCAAGGAAAATATATCCATGAATTGCTTCATTGTGTTTCCTTGTGAGCTCTACAGGGGTGGGAAGAAAGAAGAAGAAAAAAAGTGTCAGGCATTTCTCAGAATAGAATACTTTCATTCATTCAGCATAAACACTTCAGCTTACTTGCAGATATTCAGCTTTTGCCATCACTGTTCACATTGCTTTAAACTCTTTTTGAATTAACAGACTTCCAATAAAATAACTCCAACAAAAGTGTTGGCTTTATTTTAAGAATTAATCATGAATAATTACTCTTTAGAGCAGTATTTTAATTCATAAACACATAAAAGACAGTGCTCAGCTAAAAGTCAAGAGAATGACTTACAGGCCTTCACTGGAATTCTTCTATAAATAAGAGGCAGTGGGTATTGTGATGGGGCAGTGGAGGCTTTGTTTGTTTGTTTTTTTTTTTTAATAAGTGGAATACTGATTAGGACTGCAAAACAATTTACTTCCTTGAAAAGAGATAATAAAAAGTCGTAAGAATCTACAATAACTCATGCAGAAACAGAGGAAAAGATTTCTAGTCTGCAAAAGCTGTAACTATAGTTAAGTTTTGCAGAAGTAGAGAACCTCATTATACAACAGCAAATACAAACCAAATACTTCTCAAGAAGAAGGGAGTTAAAGCAACGAGACATCTTTACTCAAGACAGAACACTAGTCAAGATCAGAAACACAGAATGGTTGAGGTTGCAAGGGACCTCTGGAGGTCATCTTGTCCAAGCCCCCTGCTCAAGGAAGACCACCTAGAGCCAGTTGTCCAGGACATTGTCCAGATGACTTCTGAGTATCTCCAAGGATGGAGACTCTACAGCCTCCCCAGGCAACTAACTTGTGGTAACGTTCGGTCACCCTCACAGTAAAGGAAGTGTTTCCTGTTCAGAGGAAACCTCCTGTGCTCCAGTTCGTGTCCACAGCCTCCTGTCACTGTTCTTTCCAAAATCAAAGAAAGCATGGACCTGCGGAGAGCAAGGCATCCCACAGGGAATGCCAGGCCAATATTCAAAACTGCTGCAGGCACCCAATTTGGGAATTCTAAGTTCAACTCCTTAAAATAAGAACAAGTGTGAAAACAACAAAATGCTCCACAGCAAATAGAAGGGCCTTTCATGTCAACAAATGGAATTAACACCCATAAGTAAAAGGGGTGAAATAAACTTGGTTTTTACTAAAAAGACAGGACAGTTCTTCATTTGGGAAAGTGGAAGGAACCTACCACCAAGAAGATCAACTTTCCCCAAAACTCAAATCCTAAACTTGAAAGCTTTATCTTTTATCATTGATCTTTCATTAAACCCTCTTACTGTCACTATGCCAGCTTGTATGCAAGAGATGCCTCCACATTTACTTGCTGCTACATCAGCTAAGCCATGACACCACTGGGAAGAAGTATATAGCCGGGGTAAGGCACTAGATATGGTTCACTTCCCAGCCTTTATCAGATTTGCTGTGCAACACTGAGCAAGTCACTTAATTTTTCTACGTTCCTCTTCTCTGTCTGTATGTCTGGGCAAGGGAACAGTGAAAGAAGAAACTCCAGTGAGTGGGAGAAAGAAAAGACATTTATCACTTTAGAGGGCAAACTTCACATCTAGAACTATAAGTCAATCATGTATTGAGCAAATGTAACTTCTAGTAAGTACAAGAACAAAATGCAAACAGCACCAGCGCACCTCCAAAAAAAAAACAAAACACCACTATCATTTTTAAAGAGCCCTTTGTGGTTTTACCTTTCCATAAAAGTCACTCATTTGTTCTAAAGGGACATGGGAACCATCATACATTGCAATAACTTCTTCATCTGGCACAACGCTGAGGCCTCTGGAAAACAATATTAGCTTTAGTTCAAAAGTCAGATTAAAATTTTCAAGTAATTACCGAATGAAAGTCTGAGAGATTAACACTTAGATTGGAAGCTTATTAAAATACCAATAATGTCATAGGAACACTTTGGTCTGTAAGTTAAAACAGCATCTTTCCTTACAGAACAAGTAACATTTTAACAGGCTGACGTACACGGAACACATTCCAGTTATAAGTCCTTTTTACTTTCTTACGGGAAAAGAGCTACTTAGTCTCCATTGAAACTATGCCTCAAGGGTTTGTAAGAAGTAGTTAGAGCTTCCAGTTTCCTAACACAAAGTAATGCTTCACTCTGCCTTTGTTTCATGCAGCACTGATGATGTGATAGTGTTTAAATCAGATTATTCTGCAGCATGACCTTGAAGATGCAAGGGAAAGATAAACATACACAATCTTTAAGTAAACAAGAATTTCTTTTAAACTGCATCAACAATTCAGTTCCCCAAAATTTAAGGTTACTTGAAGGACTGTGGACAAGTAATTAAAATAGAAAAATATAACAACAAATAGGGAAGAAGGAGACATAATCTCTCTCCAGAGTTTCTTTATCAACTATTAAGAGAGTAAAGGCTTTGGTTTTGTTTGGTTTTGAGCGTTTACAGTATCAAGCATCTCACACTAAAGCATCCAAGACACTGCAGACATGCAAACATCCTCACCAGAGGACACAGAAGTGTTAAGGTTTTGCTTGAGATTAAAGAACACAAATGAAAACCAGATTATCTGGTCTCTTTTTTCCAAGCCCACTTGTGGTGTTTTGCAGCCTTGTAAAACAGACAGTTATTCCACTACCTCCCTTTGTTGGTCCTTCCCAGAAGTGTTATGAGGCATTAAAAAAATAAATTAATTAATAAGCCTAGTACTTTCAGTGTTTAGCGTCCACACCAGCTTTGCAGTGGAAGGGCATGATACATGAACTTCCTCAGCACTGCTATGGTAGCAGAGTCCCACGTTAACCATCTCCTTCACTGCACTTCTCAATGCTGCATTGACTTGTACGTAGCTCTGTGCTACTGCTGGTAGGACTCCCGCATTCGAGTTAGGATTATGCGCAAACACAGCAGGTAATACTTTAATTTTGTAAGATACAGAGTTCAGCGTCACCCACTCCACAGCAGTAAACACAAAGAAATGCAACCAAAATGTAATACGATCAGAACCGAGGACTGACTCATCTTCTAGTCTGCAGACAACTATGCCAAGTGGTATTTGAATGCCGCTAAGGAAAACACTTGTGGATCAGAAGCTACTTAAGCACAAAGCAAGAAAGGACAACAGACATACATGAAATCCAGAGAGGAAAGACGACTGTGTAGGCAAAGCTGTACATGAGTTTTACCAGAAGACTTATAGTCTTGACACAGTTCACAGTCCAGCTGTATAACTACAATGTTTATTTTATTCCACTGACAGCACAGACAGATGGCACTAAAATCACCACAGTTCACCTACAGCAGTGCTCCCACCGCTGCTCCTGGAGACATGCATCCTTAGAGGGATGCCAGAACTGCTTACACCTCTCAGTGCAAACGAGGCTGTACACTTGGCTGTACAGCTGCTACCTTCAGCTGTATAATTGACCTACACGCATACAGAGCACATGGAAGGTCAAAACTAAGAACTGCAGATATGCAGCAACTAACAGCAGTGCTCAGTGTTGGTAAAGAAAAGTAATCATATTTTAAACAAAATTAAGAGAAAGTATCGAGTGAAATCGTAGCTTTCACTTTCACCCTCACACACACTCACAAGCACCACGATGCATGGCCTAGCAGTCTGTCCAGAATTATTTTGGGTGACACGGAGAACAAGGGACACCAGCTCTTCACCTCTCTAGAGTCTTCTTGCCCAGTCATCATGTTCTGGCTTCAGATGTGCCTTTTGTACTAGGAGTTGACAGCAACTGTGACCTTCTGCCTCTTCATTCTGTCCCACTCTGAGTCATAAGGCAACACAGCTGATGGACTCACCACCCATTCATCTGGTCACTATACAGTTCCAGTCAACCATGGCTCTTCCTGACATCGTCTCCCAAACTCTTCAGCCTCTTTTTTGCTCCCCATATGGGTGTTTGGAGAAACAGCACGCAGATGTGATGATATCCTGATGACCATCTGATGCAGGCAACACCACCACATGCCACCCTTTTTTCCCCTTCTGTCAACATTTCTTCTAGTGCTCTCACACATACACATTCCCATTCATACCAATCTTAATATTTCTACTACATACCTCTACCGATAAATGTAGCTTTGATTACTTCACCTGTCCTTTAATCTAGCAAACAGCATTTTTCACAGCGAAAAATGTGACAGCTTTTTTAAACAAGTCTTACAATCAGTGACCGTCACGCTGAGTTCTCTGCTTCCCTCCTAGCCCTGCATGAATGATTCCTTCAAAAATCACAGCAACAGGCTTTGTCAGTTGAAAGATACAATAGCTTTCTACATTAACATGTATAAAACACATAAATAAATGCTATAAAGTTTCACTCAGACTCTCATAATCCGTACAGAACACATTGTTTTGGCAGCTTTAGATAGCTACTATGTTGACAGTATGAGCCTAATGCTGGACCATGTCATCTTGTTTCCTCTTTTATTTTCCTTCTATTTGTTTCCCCTCTCCCAAAGGACATCTCAGACTAACTCATAGAAGAACAGATCAACAGCTACAGCTGAATCATCTACCTATCTGCCTGACTGGCAAACAAAAAGAAGTAATGAGCACATTATCATCATTTCATACTACCATAGACAGTCCCGCATAGCGAATCACCTGAAGGTTGCATTATCTTTTGGCCCCAAAAGAAAACCTTTTGTCCAGTGACATTAAGAAACACGCTCAGGCTTGTTGTTTAATTTGAAATCTGGTACTGAGTGTGGCGTTCCCGTCAGTTAAATGCGTACTGCTTCATTACAGCAAACTGAGCCATACTAAAAACTCTCCTGTCAAAGATCACATACAGTAAGTCTCTATCATGTAACGAAGCACAGCACAGAGATTGCCAATTCTACATCAACTCAGTAAACTCAAAAAGTGTCAGGCTGCGTGGACACAAAGCAGTTGCGCTCCATTCTGCAACTATGATGTGGTTGATATGTTCAAACTTAAAAGCTCTGAGCAAACACAGCAAGACCTCTCAAGTGTCTCTACAACCACACCAAAGTCATGCTAACGGGCACTCTGTGACAATTATTTACATAGAAAGCAACAGTGGAGAAGTCATCAGCGTATTTTTAGATGTCTTTCAGCACAATTTAACAGCCGGAAACAAAGTGAGTCAGCACTATGTGACCAACCAGCTTGCCAACTTCCCCAGCTCTGAACTGGGGAATCAGCTGTACTGTATCAGTCAGTAAATGTGTGCTCATGTCTGCGCGTACACACAGAGGTGCAAAGAAAGCCCCTTCCAGTAAGACTGTAATATTCGTTCATGTCTGTGCTTTTCAGGGAACCATTCCTTATATGAACCTAAGAGGTACACTAATAAATGCAACTAAGATATTCAAAAAACAAAAGTATACATTTTTATTATAAATAGGAAATAATTTTACCCACCTGTAAACTGTTCCCAGCTGAATATAATGAAAAGCATCAATCTTCATTAATAAGGCCTTGCAGGGGGGAAAAAAAAAATCCATTTTTATCACATCCACTATTTGACATGAAATTATAAAAATCAAAGTAATTTTATCTATAACCTTTCTGCCTCAAGAATGCCTGAGTACCTTCACTTCAACTTTCTTCATAGCTTCCAAATACTTTTATCAATGGATTTTACCTAGGGCTTGCCAAATCACCAAGGAAGCATTGTCCGGTGACGTGAGCTGTCATGAAGAAATAGCTTTTCCTACTAGCAGATGCCTGCTTAGGTTTATTCTATTACACTCCAAGTTGTCTTCCTCCCCGTCCCCCCCCATGAGAACAAAACACTCAAAACATTTTATACTTAAGAGCTATTTAAAAAAATAAAATTAAACTAAAAAAAAAAAATCAAGATTGCTATGAAAGAGAAAAATATGAAACAAAATCCTTACACATCAACACAGAGTAAAAAGTTGGAAGACTTAAAAGCTTTATTTATTTTCTTTGGCTAAGTTCTCAGCACTACATAACTCATCACAAAGTTATTTATACATACCCGGTGTACATCATAATGAAGTCCTCTGATTGCAAAATTGGGATCATAATCATATTTCCTTATTTCTGCAGGATACTAAGAACAGAAAGCAACGATTTGATTTTAAAACCATAACAAAAACAAATTAAAAAAATTCTGCAGAATTTTAAAAGCCTTCAGTAGTCATTAAGAAACTTTCCGAGAGGTTGGTGGGATTTGCAGGAACATATGTACAGTGCAAGACAAATCAAACATTTTTCCAAAATCCAAGGTCAATGTTTTAAATCTAAGTCAAGAACAGTACCTAAAGTTGAACATCCAGGTACTCTGTAGTGATCACCTTTGAACATTAGCCTCTTGTTCAAAAAGTTATTTTAATATATGCACTTTTGAAAACAAACTAAATTGTATTATCTTCCTAAAATTTAATAGCTGAGTTACCTTGCATTGTGGAATCCCCCCATGAAACAAACTACATGAACACAGTTTCCAACTCAACCTTCTAGCTAGAAACCCAAGAACACGGCCTGATTTGTAGAGATACCTGAACTTTACTGCTCACTCCTACTGAAAGATAAAGCAATACAACATCATCAATATTAACAGAAGCGAAAAAAATAATCTTTGGCATTTTCAAGAAATAAAAGCAGCACAGCTATCTGTTTTGACTCTCTCAGTGCAGATCATACTCCTGATCCTAGATTGTTGAGTTTGAAATATAGACCCCAGAGGTGTTTAAAGACATGGTGCACTGAAAATAAGTACAGACGGGGAGGGAGGAAAGAAGAATCCCCTAAAAGGGCCTTTCCCCAAGGTACAGTATGTCACAAAGATCAAATCCTGAAAGCAAGTCGGGCATTAAACACCATCAGGGTGAGTCACTTCAGGAGAACACCACAGTGACCCAACTGTATTTACCCTAGACGGCATTTGTAACACCTTATTGTTCAGAGATGCACGTGAATTGAATGCCTATGTCGTGTACTCTTCCCTCAGGTTCTTTATAGATAGCACAGGTAGCTCATACCACCTGTTTATAGAGTTTCTAACATTTTTCGGTATAAGTCCATTTTCAGATAATTGTAACTTTGTCCTGCTTTAAGCATAGGTTAGCCATGAAGAAACACATACGTTAGGTGTGTGCCTTGGGCTATGATTTTGTTCATTTGTTTTTAAAAGGTAAAATGCTTCAGTGACTTCTGACAAGGCCTGGGAAAACTATAATTTCTTTGATTAACCAACTGAAAGGCAATCCTTCATTTCCCTCCCGCAGGCTACAGCACTCTTAGAACTTGACAAATTCATCTCAGGCACATTCTCCACCTTCGCTACAACAATCTCCATACCTATATGGCTAATTGACAAGCCTTCGGGAAAAAAAGTAGATTACACAGCTTCAACAGAGGCTCTAGCTACTTTTACAATAAATAAATAAATTGCAATTTCTCCACAAAGTTTTTATCTATGCTAAAGAGGACTTGCTCTGCAACTGCTGTAGATTGTGCTCGTACTGAGCATGGGCACCTACAGTTAAAGAAAATACTCCTTTCTCCTAAGTTCTGAACTATGATTCCTGCTACCACTTCCAGAAAACATGGGGAGGCTACTGATCTGAATGAAGAACCGCATCAAAAGCCTACAGGTGGGTTGAGAAGTTGTGTACATTTGGCCAGGAACATGACACAGAAGAGACAAGGGAAAACATCAGAGGAGGATATAGAATGTGATCAATTAAAAACTACAATGTACTGCACATGCCCCAAAGCAACCACATCAAGCACGAACAAGGAAATTTATTTCTGACTTTTCAAATTTCTACATACTTGACTTTCCTACTCTAATTTAGTCTACTAGACAGCTGTCTTTTTGCATGCATGCCAGCACATATGAGAAAAAGATTGAGTCTACCTTGGCATACAAATCAAAGTTTCCTTAGAAGCCAAACAAAAATAAAGTGATAAAAATTGCACTGTTTGCTTACCCCACTCTTGGTAGGGATACATATATCTGGACTGAAACAGCAGTCCAGATAAGGCCTGTATATTAGGAAAGAAATAAACCCAAGAGCAAGAGTTTACATTCAACACCTGCTGCCACCTCCGAGATTAGCATTAAATTTATGTTTATTGTCTTGGACACACTTCAAAATTCCTTGCTTCCTACACTGCATTTTGCAATTTTTGATGAATTACCCTACTCTACCATGACCAAAATTGGCCATCTTTTATGTTGACTGTGACCGCCACAATAGGCAATACTAGATAGAAGTTTTTTCTAATGTTAAAGGCAACAAAAACATTAACAGTATAGGCAGCTACAGAGATAGCATTAATAAAAACTGTTGTCCCTCAATAACAGGACATGATGTATTACAATAAGCTGTCTCAAAAAGTAATTACAGCTTCATTTACTAGAACCCAAGAGATTTTAGTTGAGACAAACTGGAAAGTTATTACTACCTGAATTCATTCAAATAGTAAAGACAGCACCGTTGGAATTTTTGTCTACAAGAATTAATGTTGACTCCTACA
Organism: Dromas ardeola; assembly: GCA_013398915.1. Taxonomy (NCBI): domain Eukaryota; kingdom Metazoa; phylum Chordata; class Aves; order Charadriiformes; family Dromadidae; genus Dromas; species Dromas ardeola. The sequence continues at coordinate 425,339 of VYZM01017408.1, read as the reverse complement.
GTAACATTGTTTTTTGCAAGAATCACGTAGCTTTAATAAAGTGTATTTACACATCGTACAGAAATTGCTACCAAGACATGCCAAAATCTTAGGGGGATCAAGTTGTGTATGCTTGTAGCGCCCATGAAGTTTTGTTTGTTCTTCCAGGGATATTTATAGATGTTTATATATAGCTCCTAACCTTTAGATTCAAATACGAAAGTAGAATAACACCACCCATTCAGATTTAGGTCGTATAAAATACCCAAGCAGTTTTGTTAATTAATTTACTCTGTGGACTTTTTGTCTTTTATTTTCCTGCAAGACCTACAGTTCAATAAACTTCACCTCTTTCAGTCCACGTTTTCTTCAGTCTTTTTCCCTGTGATACCCTCAGTTTCCCAAGTCGCCCATCTCCCCCCCTGCTTCCTGACACACAGTAACTTCTCCCATTCCCAAACTATGCAACAACCAGCTCCAAGGTTCTTGGATGTCAACTGTCACCGGTGCAAACATGCTGCTTGGTGGGGCAACAGGGCAGTGCTCCCTCATAGGGGACTACTGAGCTGAACACTTACTTGGGTCTCTCTTGCATCCAGCCTCCGATTACAGCGACACTGCACTCCCTGCCCCTTCAGCTAACTCAGCTGAAACGCCGGGCACATACAGAGCACCTCACAAGCACACGGTGCAATCAAAGACCTCCTAAGAAGTCCGGCTAAAAATATTTCAAATAGAAATTCATCACTGCGCTCACAGCAATGCATAAAACAATAACAGTAGTTTTTAAGCTTATTTATTAGGGCGACTCCAATAACTGACAATCGGAAAAAAAAAAACAAAAAAACCAAAAAAGGCAACACCATCAAATTAAAAAATAAAACAAATAAAACTACACCTTAACAGTTGTCAGATTGCACTCTGCTCAAACTGCAGCTGAGAATAAACCAGGACTTCTGTGGTTCATATGCAGCTGTTGTACAAAATGTGTTATAAGAGAGCCAAGATAGGACTGAGGCATGAAAAGATGAGTTACGCACCGCTCAGTTAGAAATTATTTATTAAACTCTTTATTCATAAATTTATTGTTATTCCATTGTTTTTACTTACCCGATGCTCATTAATAAGAAGATCTCGAGCAGCATTGAAGATCAGCGTGTGCAGATGTTTAGAATAAAAGACCAACGTGTAGTCGTAATCAAAACCATAAATTTCAATGTCTGACAGGCTCATTTCATTGTTTGAAAAAATAGCATCCGGATTCAGCATGTTACTCATAATTGAAGGAACCAACTCTGGGAACAGGGGAGAGAGGAAAAAAAAAAAAACCACAACACATTATACCAGCCTTGTAGTTGTATTTAAATACATAGAAATCCAACAGCACTTTCAAAATATAGATAAATAAATATAGATAAATAAATAAATGATGATGGAAACTATCAAACTAATTCACACTAACCAGCTAATCCTTAACAATATGATGCTATTGAAAATGCTGTCCCTAACTTGTCTTGGTGACCCCATAGTTTTTATTTGAAGCACACTTTTCTCTGTACAGTTCAAGTAGGAGAGAAGATGCATTTTGGCATCCTGCCCAGAGAATCTCAGACTCAATATATACAAGTTCTTGCTAGCTCCATTAACATGTTTGTTACTGCTTTGGAAAATGAACTTTGGAGTTGGAAGATTGTTATTGTTATTATTATAATAGAAGCCTTGTCTTCTCCTCCCATTATTTGGCCCAGCTTATGTCACAGAAGCAGAACTGACCTTGTTTTAATTTAACATTGCTTTAATTTCTTTTGCTTCACCGTTTCAAGGTTATCACATTACTCAATTTCAACTAAAATAAGTCAACTTTGTGTGCTTGCCATACTTTCCAAACAAGTTACATACACATTGCTATGCTTATTAACCTTCTAGAAAATCAGGAAACCAAAAATATTCTGCTTATTCTCTACACGCACGTACCTAGTGTGTGTAAATCACTTCCATATTTAAGGGTGTTTCTCTTGATATTTGTTTGAAAAGCATGCTGAGAAGTTAAGACCACTTACACAGAGCCATAACATATTAAGTGACTTTAGGACCAACATCATTATTAAGGATGTTTATATTTCTTGTTTAGAAAACTTGAAAGAGCAACATTAGGAGGCTAAATGATACCCTCCTGGAAGTATAAAACATAAGCATGTTTTCTTCCCTTCCCATATACTATCTTTATAATCCAGCCTTTTCTGCTAGTGGAAAAAGGGCAACTTTTGTTTTAAATCAGTGCTTGGAAGGGTGAGTTTTAAGGGAATATGCTTTTTTGGTTACTTTCTACATAGAAGTCTAGAAGGAATTGGTGAAACTTATCTCAACACCTTCAGCTCTGACAGATACCCTACGTGCTCCACCATGGGAGGAAATCATCTCAACAAGGCAGGTAGGTGTAGGGACTCCCAAGCTGTTAAAAAGATAGTGCTCCATTTTGAAAAATTTGGCCAAATCGTAGAAAGAGAAATAACATTTTTTTTTTGTAAAAGCAGCGCCCTAGACTGCTGCACAGTTGACGGGCAGATACACTAAGAAACTTACACAGATGCCCAATAACAGACAGTAATCTGAAACCACTCAACTTTATCAAATGCAGATACCTAAATATTAATTTTTATGAGAGAGAAAGAACAGCACCACTGAGTTTAATTCCAATTTTCAAATAAAGTCCAGCATCTTTTTCACCAAAAACGATCCCAGGAGTTCCCCATGCTTAAACTGACATGAAAAGTTCTATCTTTCATTTCAGGGGATTCAACAAAATAAGCCACAATCAAAACATTAGCTCCTACTATCTCTAGTCACTGCTTATAGTAATAGAGGAGACAAATGTTATGCTCAGTTGAAGTAACAAAATAATCAAATGCAATTTGACGCACTACTATTAAAGCAAATACTCTTACTGTATAAAAAGGGCCATGAATCATTTCATTAACTTGAAGTCATAACCATACTTTTGAGTGAACTTCTAAAATCACCTTACAACACCCATTTCTGTATTATAGTTAAAGTATTTTTTTCAAATGACAATTGTGCAGCCTGGTGAGTCAACGGTTGTTTTAAAAATAAAGATATTTATAGATGCAGATATAAAGATAAACATATTCCAGATTAAAAAAAGCTTGACTATCGCCTGTCTGAAATGAGACAGTATAAACACTTTGAGACATTCTGGCTGGCAGACAGCATCCCAAGCGCTATAAACCTTGGGTCAAAAATCAGGACAGATTTGTCATCTTAACATTGTATCTAAGTGGAACGTCACATACTTGAAACCATTGGGTGACTTAGGCTGTAATAAAACATTCTGAATTATTTGAGAAGCATTTGCCTGGCCGTTCGACAACCCACACCCACTGACTGACTTATTTTCTCTTAACATTACCCCACGCTCTAACCTCAGCTCTGAAGTATTATTTGGGTGTGGTTTAGAATAAGAAAAAGCTAATTCAAAAAAAAAAAAAAAAAAAAAAACAGGAAAAGAAAAAAGATTAAAAACAAAAGGCATTTACTATCTTCTTCCTATGCCTTATCCCACCCTCCAAAGTCCACAGCATTCTTCTGAGATCTCTAACACAGCTTCTTATTTCACTTGTGAAATGCTGCCACTATTTTATGTTTGCCAATGCTATCTGTGCACCCAGCACAGTGAAACCCCAGTTCATGCTCAAGACTGTTAAGAGCAGGACAATACAGTAATTTTTTTTATATTTTTTTTAAAGGGTAAAACATGCAAGACTAAAGCATTATCCATTGCCACTAGAGGACAAGCTTTTCCATTTGACGTTGTGAAACACATGCTGCCGCCTTCTCTTTCAGCTCTCTAAAAAGATCACACATTCAACACCTTGGTAATACTCTTCCCATCAGAGCAAGGGCAGAAGCAAGCAAGTATATGGCCCTTAACTTTTTGCCTAGCCGGGCTGAAGGACAAGGCTTCCCGGTCATGCACATATCATTAGCATTTTACCCCGCCTTCAACGCTTCACATAAGCAAAACGAAAAAAAAAATCATCCAAGCCTCACAGCATTTTAACTTTTTGGAGGAGCAGCCTATTGCAGAAAGCCCTTCAGAGAGACGACCAGCTTCGTGATTATTTTTTTACATTTGTTTTCCGCCACACAACACCTCTCCGACGCCGGCCACTCTGCCCGGCTCAAGCTACGCTGTACCAAAGGCTTCTTGCCCAAGGCACCTCCGAACGGCCGCAGCCCCGGTGGGCCGGGCGGGCGCTGCTGGTCTGACGGGATCGCCCCTTCTTCAGAAGAGGGGAAGAAAAAGGGGCAGCCGCCCCCACCAGCGCATGTGAGGGTCCGGCCCTCAGGACCCAACCCGCGCAACCAGTTTGAGACTGGGAGAGCACTGGAGATCACCAGAAGGGACAACACTTTGACAGCGGAGCCGCGGTGACTCCAGGAGCGGACGGCGGCTCCGCCGGGCGCTGCGGGACGGACCCGCGGCTCCTCACCGCGGCGATCCCCGGGGAGAAACCCCGCGGGTGGAAGCGGGCAGCTGCTCACACAGACCCCACACACACCGCTCCTCGCCCCCGAACCCTTCAGGCCGCCGCAGCGGCTCCCGCTCGGTCTCCCGTTCCTCCTCTCCCATGCATTTATTCGCTCCCCAGCCCGGCGGCTCTCCCACCCGCAGCAGGAGGG